>CM040245.1:157553045-157567779 GCA_022545495.1 Chrysanthemum lavandulifolium | reverse complement strand
AAGCGGTCAATCCACACCGCATGCTCACTAAACACATTCATCTCAAAAGAAATCATGATTAGTGCATCAATGACTCGATATTATCACTCCATGCTTCGCTACGCCGCCAATATCATGATTCAACAAAGCTTCCGCCACTCGATGAGAAGATATCATGATCCGTAATGTGAGCATGTCGGTCCCAATGTCACAACACCACAATGGATGTATCGAGATTTTGATAGTCGATGATCTCAAATGATGGCTCAGAATTATTATCACGTGGATCAGTAAAAGACCTCCACTTGGAATAACCAAACATGCAATGTGAAGAATCAATGACTACGAGCTTTGAAGCAAAGGACTACATCAAGAATGCACGAACTATGTTTAATGTAATATCTATTTGTATTCTATGTAATTTTGGTACATGTTTGAGGTGACCTCCTTGGGGAGATTGTTAGGAATTAGAAATTCCCAAGATAAAGAGTCGGTCCACCTCAAGTATATGTAATCGTAAGAAAGCTCGTAGTCGTAGTTCTTTTAAGTTAAGTAGTAATTTAGTTAAGTAACACCGTGGAGACTCGGACGGTCTTTACCCACCGTATGCCCCGATCCACACCCCAAAGTGTGGCGATTTGTAAGACTATAAATACTCTCTACCTCCCAAGGTAGAGTTGAGCTCATAATAATATCTTTCACTTTCTCTCACTAAGTTCCTAAACCTCTAACTTTCTCTCTAGAATTCCATCTTATCGCCACCTTGTGTTATGGTTTGATGTGTATGTGAAAAGTTATATCTTACATTGAAGCGTAGCTTTGAAACATTCACTATTGGAGAAAGAGAAGGCCTTGATGTCGCTGCCTATGATGATTCCAAAATCTTCGAGCATCTTTGGAGCTATACAAAGCGAGGTTTCAATTGAAGATGCTAATCTAAAGTTCTTAAGAGTTTGCCATCGACATGGCATGTGATTGCTACTATGATCGGGAGGACAACTGTGCGGATGTTATGGACTTTGATGATCTTTACAATCATCGAAGGTGTATGAGCATGAGATGAATGGCCAAACTAGTTCAAAATCTCACAATATTGCCTTTTTGTCATCTCGAAGAGAGAGGCAAGCTTCACTAAAAGTCTTCTCATACTCAAAGCTTCATTGCTGCTCAAAGTCGCTTTTCTACCCCATCTTTGCTCAATAAGCCACACCAACACCTACCATCCACTCGTGATGAATTCGATGCTCTTTCTTTGAACAACAAGCTACTTTACATGTCACTTATGAAGAAGATCTCTCACGATTGAAGAGGATGCTCTTGAAGAAATTGATATCGGTGGCAAGTTGCTATGATCATCGCAAGGATCAAGAAGTTTATGAAGAAGACAGGAAGAGGCATTGACTTCAAACCAAAATAGGGAATCACTTTTGACAAGTCCAAGATTGAATGCTTCAATTGTCAAAAGATCGGACATTTTGCAAGGGAATGTGTTTTCTAAATATCAAGCAAGCAGGATGATCGAGAAACCAAAGCTCGAGCTAAAAGAAATTCCTATCGAAACAAAAGCTTTGGTTGCTCAAGAGAATCTATCGAGGTCGACCGAGTACCGAGTTTGATGATGAACCAAGAACTCTATTATATGGTAGCTATGGAGGAATCGGTGGAAGATTGGAGCACAACCTTTGATGAGGAACCCGACATGTCGCTTTGGAATCCAAAGATGGTCTAGGAAGCTTTGATTGGAGCATGGAGTGTGAGGATGATCCCGTTCTACTTGCTATGGTAGCCACTTCACCAAGCTCACCCCTATCTCTCGAGGTATGTTCTAAGTGTCATGATTTTTATCAAAAAGTACTTAATAGTTATGTGGTAGAAAGAGATAAGCAGATAAGGGCTAGGTCCGAGGTAGCGGTTATCAAATTACTTTAGAGTCTATGGAAGCCAAAATAATAACTCATGAAAATAATGAAATGGCTTAATGAAAAGTATGAACAACGGATTATCGATTAAAATTAAGTGAATGGAAGTTAAATTGTAAGATTTCAAATTGGTAAGTGACTAAGGAGAGATGATTTGTTAGCAAAGTTTGTGCTTGAAATAATCTGGTCTTTCTCATGTCACTTATGTTGAAAAGCAGAAGGGCTTACAATAGAACCGGACTAGGTTTTGGTATGGATTTGATAGCATAGAAGAAAACTCACCTAGTGATAAGGATGACCTTGATTTTGAGGATATAACCACTAGTGATGATGAACTTATTAACTATGTAGACACATCTAGTAATGAGGAATCACTTAGTGAACCACCTTCAATATAAGAAAGACAAAGGTTATCATGTCGTCCCACATCCCACCGGTAGTCATCAACCTATTAGACTGATGTTTCTCGTTTTGGTGTAGACAACCTAGAGTTTAGGAAAAGCTTACTAGTCAATCTAGGTCTCGAAACCCCAAAAGAAACAAATGACACACCTAAGGTAGATGATTTTAAGAGTCAAGCATACAACTCAAAATCGCTACATGTTCAAGAAGACTTTAGGAAAATCTTCTCAAAATCTCGCTAAACCTTTTTGGGATAATTTTGGTCAAAAGCAGTTTTAATCATTCACCTAGAAGATAGAATAGTTTTGGTCATAGACATGAGGAAGCAATTTTGGGAGTTTGGGTCAAAAACCGTGTTTTGTTTGTTATAGTCCTAATCATCGATTAAACCGTGACTTTCACTCGTAGTACCTAAGTAAATTCCCAACCAGCAGATCAACCAATCATAAGCCTAGAGAGAATAAACCAGTGAATCACTCAAATAGGGTCAACCATAGCAATTTCTCACAAGACTATAGGTACCCTCACCGAGAAGACCTTTTCAAAATCACCAAGACCTTCAAACACTATTCAAGGTACTTGTTAGCCAAAACCAAGACTTTCTCAAAGTACCGCTTTTTTCAAAACACCTTTTGGAATAGGAACCCTAGGAGATCTAAATACTATCAATCTAGAAGGCGTTATAACTCAAATAAAGTAGATAGATCAAGGGACTCTACACCGTAAGTTAAAACCAAATGGGTTAAGAAGTAATGCGATGGGAAGAAACAAGACTTTCAAGAAGTGAAAGTGAAATGAGATTTTGGTTTATAATAATAAAGACAACTTGAATGAAAAGAGATTTTTATTGAAAATCAAACGAAGTTTTGGAACAACCAAATATAATTGATCATGTGCTTAAAGATTGGCAATTACATACTTAAAGAATTTAAGTATGTAACTCCATAAAGGGAACACAAGTCAAGAATGCCTGGGTTCCTAAAATTAACTAACTCTTTTATCTTTGTGCAGGGCAACCCAGAAGAGGAGCTTAAAGATCATCTAATTGTGGATAGTGGTTGCTCTGGAAGCATGATAGGAGCCAAGGAGATTCTGTCAGATTTTAAGTCATATTTTGGAGGAAGAGTTGCATTTGGGAATGATGCTAGTGGAGGAAGAATTAGTGGGAAAGGAACCATCAAATCAGGAAGCATAGACTTTAAGAATGTTAGATATGTGAAGGAACTCAAGTTCAACCTGTTGTCAGTATCTCAGATCTGTGACAAGAAGTATCCTGTGCTATTCACTGACAAAGAATGTCTTATTCTTTCCCCTGAGTTCAAACCTGTTGATGATCACTTGGTAATACTGAGAGTACCAAGAACCAATGATGTGTACAGCATGGATATGAAGAGTCTTCACTCTTCAGGAAGAGCCACATGTTTAGTGGCAAAAGCAACACTTGAAGAGGCACATCAGTGGCATAGAAGATTGGGCCATGTAAATTTCAAGAATATCAACAAATTAGTCAAAGGAAATTTAGTTAGAGGTTTACCCACCAAAACCTACAAGAATGATCACTCTTGTTTGGCGTGCAAGAAGGGTAAACAACACAAAGCTTCATGCAAAAAGCTTGAGGAAAGAACTATTAGAGAACCTTTGGAGCTGTTACACATGGATTTGTTTGGACCTGTCTCTGTTGCAAGTCTAAACAAGAAAAAGTACTGCTTGGTTGTGACAGATGACTATAGTAGATTCAGTTGGGTATTTTTCTTTGGATTTAAAGATGATACTTTTGATGCTATTCATAATCTTATAATAGCACTTGAAACCAATCGAGACTCAAGGTTAGAGGTATTAGATGTGACAATGGACCGAATTCAAGAACAAGCTTATGGATGAATTTTGTGCCAACAAAGGGATCAAGAGGAGTTCAACATTGCAAGAACACCACGCACAGAATGGTGTTGCGCAGAGAAAGAATAGAACCTTGATTGAAGCAACCGAACAATGCTTGCGATTCACAATTACCTATTCAATTCGGGTCAAGTCGTAAGTGTCGCTTGCTATGTGCTTAACAGAGTATCACCACCAAACCTCGATGAAGACACCTTATGAGTTCTTGATGGGAAACAAACCCAACATTCGCTTTCTAAAACCTTTTGATGTCCTCGACTATCCTCAACACAATTGATAATTTGGGAAAATTTGATGGAAAGTCGGAAGAAGGATATTTATGGGATATTGTACCAACACCAAGGGATTTAGAGTGTACAATAGAGTCACCAAGAAGGTTCAAGATTGTCTTCATGTTGAATTTTTAGAAGATCAAGAAAATTAGAAGGGTAAAGGTCCTGATTGGATGTTTGATCTTGAAGTGTTGCTCCTTCTATGAACTATGTACCTGTTAGAGAAGAAAATCAACCCGTACACAATGGAGAAGATTTATAGTATGTTGTTCATGGAGTCCATATTAGACCCGATGTCGTTCTCGATGAAGAACCTATACTGTTGAACCAAAGAAAAGTCTTGATGCACCAAAATCCTCATTATCTGCCGAGGATCAAGATATTCAAGAGGAACTTAATCGATGCTTTTCAAGATGTAGTAGCACATTCTTATAATGATGATCAAAGAAGAGCTTAAGAAGCAAAGAAAAGAACAAGCTCACAGAGTTCTCTCACAAGACTTTAGATCACGGACTTTGGATGACAAGATTTCGACCAAAGCATCACGCAAGTTGACAACACTTTGGATGATTTGGATGATCCTACCATGCACGGCTTAGAAGATACACGATGATGAGTTTGAAGATGAAGGTATTTTCTCGATTCAAATAAAGATCTCGATTTCACTAATTTGGGTGATAATTATGAAGTTCCACAGACTCCTATCTTAAGAATTCATAAGAATCATCCCATCGATCAAATCATTGGACCTTCTAACTCGGGTGCTTACAAGACACAAAGCTAAGAGTTTTTCTAAACCTCATAATGCTTTACTTAGCTTTGTCTATAAACGTAATCAGTCAATCATAAGGACCATCAAACATGCTTGTTTACTTGTTTTATCTCTTAAGAAGAACCCAAGAATATATCTCAGGCATTATCTAAAGAGAGTTGGGTTGAAGCTATGCAAGAAGAACTTCTTCAATTCAAGCTTCAAGAAGTTTGGGTACTGTGTGATCTACCTGATGGAAAGAAGGTCATTGGTACAAGATGGGTGTTCAGAGTCAAGAGAGATGAAAGAGGGAATGTCATCAAGAACAAGGCAAGGTTAGTAGCTCAAGGCTACGCATAAGAAGAAGGAGTAGATTATGATGAAGTATTTGCCCTCGTGGCAACGATTGAAGCCATTAGAATATTCCTTGCTTTTGCATCTTATATGGGATTTCGTGTTTATCGAGATGGATGTCAAGAGTGCTTTTCTATGGCACTATTACGAGGAGGTTTATGTCAAACAACCTCCGGTTTTGAAGATCCCGTACATCCAAACAAAGTCTACAAGGTGGTTAAGGCTCTTTATGGCCTTCATCAGCACCTAGAGCTTGGTATGAGAGGCTCTCTACTTTCTTATTGAAACATGGTTACTGGGAGGAGCCATTGACAAGACTTTGTTTATCAAGAGAGACAAGAAGGATATCATGTTGGTTCAATTATATGTTGATGATATCATATTTGGAGCTACCAAACAGTCCATGGTTAAGGAGTTTGAGAAGTCGATGCGTAATGAATTTCAAATGAGTTCATTGGGTGAGTTAACTTTCTTTGGGACTTCAAGTTAAGCACCAAAGGAGGAATTTTTATAAATCAAGACAAGTATGTATCGACATACTTATGAAGTTCAATTTTGATGCTACGAAGCAAGAATCACACCTATCAAGTCTATCAACTCACCGGGAAAGGATGAAGATGGACAACCTATTGAAGTCAAGTTGTACGGATCTATGATTGGTTGTCTTATGTACTTAACCGCATCTAGGCCCGATATCATGTTTGTTTTGCTTGTTTATGTGCAAGATATCAAGTCTCACCCAAGGTCTCTCATATGAATGCAAAGTGAAGCGGATTTTTAGTTATTTGAAACAACAACCTAAGTTGGGGTTGTGGTATCCAAAGGATTCACCTTTTCACTGGAAGCTTTTCCGGATAGTGATTATCACGGTGATAACTATGATGAAGATCAACCACCGGAGGATGCCAATATCTTGGAAGAAGATTAGTTTCATGGCGATGTAAGAAGAACGATTGCAAAGAACATCCTCTCTTCAAGTCAATATGTAGGCTGCGCAGTCGTTGTGACAAGTTTTGTGGATGCGTAATCAACTCTTGGATTATGGGTTCAACTTCAAGAATACTCCTATCAACATTGATAATGAGAGTACAATCAGACATTGTGAAGAATCCAGCTTATCACTCCAAGACCAAGCACATTCAGATTAGGCACCACTTCATCAGAGATTGTTATGAGCATAGGCTCATTAATGTTGTCAAGGTTCATACAGATGATAATGTAGCTGATTTACTCACCAAAGGATTTGATGTTTCAAGATTTAATCACTTGGTGGTGAGTATTGGCATGATTAATTATTGAGTTACATTTAAGGGGAGGACTGAATGGTTAGTTAGTCAGTCCTGTGTTTTGCTTAAGGGGAGGCAATACAATGCCCACATGAAGTGTTTGTCATTATAGAGAAAGATGGAAAAATACTTCTTTGTTTTGTCCTATGAAAGTACCGCTCAGAAATCGCTCGAAAATCGCACACGTGGAAAGCATCGCTTGTCTTATCAACGCATCGCTCCAATGGTCAAAAGAAGGGTACATTCAAATAACGGTAACTTTGTTATTATGGACCGTGATTTTTAAATCCTACCTATAAATAACTACTTCCTAATTTTCCTCTCATCTTTATTCGTATCAATCTTTCCATATTTCTCTCTCTCTCACACTTACGTGATTCAAGAATCAATATCTTTTACCATCATTCATGGCAAACCTACACACCGCTTTCTAAACACAATATGGTGGCGAATTTAGATAAAACGGACGCAAATGTCATCTTCCATGATATCATTGATTTCTTAACTGGTTCCCCAATCAGTTATGAGCTTTGGTGGAACCTGATATAATTGAGCCACGGATACAGAGTTTTGGGCAACCTGCAAGGACACATATGGAGAATGATGAATCTTATATTCAAGCTAAAGTTCTTTGGAAGGCTTATCAAGATTCTTGAAGCATCAATTCGTGAAGATTTATTGTTTGATGATGCGGAAGGAGCTATTAGGTTTGATAAATGACTTCTTTGGGATACATCGAGAGATATTGGATATGAAGGGTCTTTGGTTGACACAACAACATTCAAGAAGCCCTTGTTCACTCCACATTGGAAGTATCTGGTACATGTTCTTCTTCATTGTATCAGCTCTAAAAGTACTTCTTGGGAGCAATTTGGTGCAAACATTGCATCTGCACTGGTAGGATTGGCTACAACCCGTATGTTTAACTTTTCAAGGCTAATCTTAGATGGAATGCTCTCACACATCTCTCATGGTTCAAGATGGTTAATGTATCCGAGATTTATTCAAGTCTTCTTGAATAAACAACTTTCAGATGTACCAAAGCCTGCAAGTCTTTTACCTATTGTGGTACAACCAGCCAATATTTTCACATTTATGGCTAGGAAAAGTGACTTTTTTACTGGAAGGAACACTCCTTTAACCACTTCAATGATGGACGTTGTTCAAGCTATATGAGATGAGGTCAGCAGAGAGTGATGACAACGAAGGTACCGCTTCAACACAAGGTATCGCTTCTCAAAGTGTCGCATCTCAAGAAACGCATCACAAGGTACCGCTTCACAAGGTACCGATGTTAATGAAGGTACCGCAGTTTCTCCCACCTCATCACACCATACTAATCCTCCTATTGAGACACCGTAACAAGTTCTCTCATCATCTTCGGAGGAGATATCGCTACTATACCACCAAGGTTTAGTGTTAGATAATTATATTCGACAAGGAGTTAGTCGATTGAAGAAATCTTTTGAAAACATGCCACTCGATTAAGAGGTTGAGATTTAAGTTTAGAATATTAAAGAACTTTGTATGGCCATTGGTTCAACATCACAAAGTTATGGGTCAAAGCGAAAAGAAGAGCGAAGGCATTTTAAGAAGACTTCTACAGTGCAAACAGGTTCCTCAAAGATTCTTCCATCCAATTGGGAGGAATTTAGAAGAAGAGAATTTGAAAGAAGGTCTTTGAATTTCATGAAGAAAAGGAGAATGAACCTTAAAGCATGAAGCATATGTAAATCTTCAGCACCGAGCCTGAAAAATCGGTGTTCAAAGTAATGATGATCAAGGTGTCACGATCAAAGTAATCGGCTTTCAAGGAACATCTTGACAAGAATTAATTACACCAAGGGTGTTAGATTTTGAAGAAGAAGTGGTCCTTCAACAATTCCACAAGAAGAAGAAGTCGATACACTCAAATCAATACACACCGCAAGTGATGATGAAACTATTCTTTGAAAAATTGCATGATTTATCAAAACCAAGGGTGTTAGCATTCCGTGAGTTGTCAAGAACAACATCAAGTTTCTCAATCTCAACCCGTGATAGATCCTAAAGATAAAGGAAAGGTAAAATGATTGAAACAAAGAAGAAGAAGAAGCTCACTTTAGCACAAATAAGTATCGCTTCAAGTTGCTATGAATGAGAAGCGACTAGAAAATTACAAAATTTGAATTGAATGTTGAAGTCGATATTGAAGAAGCTAAGGATAAAGAAGCGACTAAGAAGTTACAAGAAGAATTGAATGTCAAGTCGCTATACCATTAAAGACACCTATTCTGTTTCGCTCTACCAAGAAGACCAAATCGTGCTAAAGAAAGAAATGCAATGATGGCTTATTTAAAAGTCAAGGATATATTGGATTGCGAAGTTGAATTATGTTGAGATGAAACAATTGTATGAAGTCATTAGAGAAGCTTATCGTAATGATGTTGATAGTATCAAAGATTTTAAAGATGATGATGCTCGGAAGAAGATGATAGAAAAGGAAGCTTAAAAGAAAAGAACAACTCAAGTTGAAGATGTTCACCATCAAAGAAGGTTGAGTTAAGGTCCGATCTGAGATGATGAACTAAGGAATTATTTAAGAGTTGTAGAATTTGAGTATTCTAAAGATAATGCTGATGACAAGACATAAAAAAAGAAGAAAAAATCTCCAATAACTACTTTTGAAGTTGTAGAATCAAAGGATGGAAATTATCTGATGTTTCACCGAGAAGATGAAAGCTTCAGAGTGTTTAATATGCTATGGGATCTATTGCACATAATAGATAGAGAGGATTTGTTTCATTTATATCATTTGGTGCAAGAATATTTTGAACACATTCCATCGGGCGTTGGTTTAATCTTGCTTGAGATCTCAAACTGTTTGGGAAATCAAGAAACAAGTCTTGATGAGATTTGGAAAATCAAGAAGATTGGGAGATTATCACCGAGATTCTTTGAAGAATCTGGAGTACATGTTCTAGAGTTAGAAGATGGAACTATGATTCACATGTTAGCAGTACGAAGATATCCGCTACATCGATCTTATGAGGAGAATGCTAGAACATGGTATGGAAGTTGAAGAAGATAATGAAACCGCTTCTTATGGTCATCAAATTGTTTATCGATGGACAACTATGGCTAATGATGATGAATAACTGGTATGAATCTTTATTGAATAAATTATTTTGAAATATCGATTACTTTATTCAAAGTAATCGTTGATTAACCAATACTTTCATTAAAGTACCGCTTGCGATATTAAACTAGTTAATGATTTTGAAAGGAAAACTTTTGTTGAGTGATAAATATTTTGAAACAGAGGTTAAAAGAAATAAATGGTTTTGAGATGGTTATAACAAGAGGTTATCGCTCACCATGTTTACAAAAGAATCAAGCTAATCCATGAGCAAACGGCTCGTAAAGATATCTCAAATCCGTTATATAGTTGACAACTTGCTAATAAGTTGTATGGTAATCAACTCACCATATCAAGAAATGTAAAGTGTTGGCTAGCCCACAAGTAAAATGGTTTGTGGTAAAGGTCGTGGAAAAACCATTATATGGTAATTAGTTCACCATGATTGAAAGAACTAACTAGTCCAAAAGGGTACAACTTTTGGTAAAGACAAATCAAATCATTGATAGTCGATGATTTGCTCAAAATCATATGGTTATCAATGTACCATGGTCTTAAACACCTAAACATTTGGCTACTCGAGTTAATGGCTTTGGTAAAGAGACATCAAAATCCATTAAATTTCAATGATTCACCTCTCACAGGAGTTTACACACCGGAAGTGATGAGAATAGATGAAACTTAAACCGAATTAATGTACAAATTGTCTTATGTTGTTGAAAAGATGAGAGCTTCTTTAATGTTGTTTGAAAAGAGTTTATCGATTCGTGTTGTCAGAAAGAATAATTTCTAAAGAATACTTTGATATAAGCACGTAGAATACAAAGATACAATCCAAAGACAAAGACACAATCTTTCCTTGAAGATGGAGATGTTAAAGATAAATTTACAAAGGAACTTGAAGTCAAGTAAGTAGAATTCAAGTTAGGGGAGGATTATTGGGATATGAAAGTGCTGAAGATTGACAAAGTACTGATTAAAGTCAAAGTACTTGCTAAGGAAAAAGTCAAAATCTTCTGTCAAAGTCAAAGTCTTGCAAAGCTAAAGAACCGCTATATTCGCTTATGGAAAGCTTTGTTATTCTAGAATATTCTTTGTTTAGATTACTTGTAGTATAAGGTTATAATTGTAAACCGACTAGGGTTATCCTTAAGCCTATAAAAGGACCCCTAGGTTGGCATTAGAGAAGACGATTTTTAGAGAAGTACGTGTTTTTAGAGTTTTAGAGAAGTACGATATCAGAGTTTTAGAGTTGTTAAAGAATATGCATAACAAGCAGATTTAGAGTTATTAATAATATCGTTAAAAGTTAAAGCTAATTCTTCTTAGCTTTGTTAAGTAAATTCCGCATACTTAATAGAGTTTGCTCAATGTTTCATTGTTAATAATTTAGGATTTATCCGAAGTTATTAAACCCTTAACAAGCTATTTAAGTTAGTTTGGTTAGAGTACATCGATCCAACAGTACGTATTAATGTGGTGATCTAAAGATTTAATGTTATGTCATGGTATGATTTTTCTTTATAATCAAGATCTTTCAAAATGAAATTTTTTCTATTCTTGTTTGATTGTGAAACTGTTTTATTTTACTTAAAGATCTCGTAAAACAATCATACCTGACACTAACAATCTTTAATGTCTTAAATTGGTCCATTTCGATCATTTTTCATTATTAAATCTTGCCACGTCTTTCCCCAAATTTTTCTAAATGATTTAAATCAATTGGGATCCAAAATCTCAATTGGTTTGAAATTTTTGATCGGGGGAGAGATCGTGATTTAAATCTCAAATCGGTTTTATAGGGTAATTGTTTCAAAAGCACTCATTCCTTCATGTGCCAAACGATTTCAAAATCATATGCGCATGTTGAGGAGGAGCATTTAACCATAAACCTGAAGAGTATTTGAACAAGGCACATATTCTCCCATGTTTTCTAAACCTTATTAAATCACTTGGGATCCAAAATATCAAAGGGTTTGATATTTTTGATCGGGGGAGAATTTGTGTTTTAATATGAAATCGATAAAAGGTGATCATTTTGATTCAATTGTGCAGTCGCTCTCTCATATGTGCTAAACGCTTTGAATCTCAAGCACATATTGAGGGGAGCATTTCAAAAGAAAACAAACTTTCAAGGTACAAAGATTTCTATGTTTCAACATAATGTACCTTGATTGATTTTCTAAT
Source organism: Chrysanthemum lavandulifolium (assembly GCA_022545495.1). Lineage (NCBI taxonomy): Eukaryota > Viridiplantae > Streptophyta > Magnoliopsida > Asterales > Asteraceae > Chrysanthemum > Chrysanthemum lavandulifolium. Next base: position 157,555,615 of record CM040245.1, on the reverse strand, counting down.
GGTTTCTTAATGGCTTTGTGATCGTGGATGTACTTCAAAAGAACTCTTTCCTCTATGTGATAAAATGATTTCAAATATCCTACGCACATATTGAGGGGGAGAATTTACCAAAGAAATTCAAATGGCTTTTCCTACGGAAATTGTGATCAAGAAATTATTTCAAAGAACTCCACGCCCATGTGCTAAACAATTTCAAAATCACATGTGCATGTCGAGGGCATTTCTAAATGATCAAAACTATTAAGGTACAAAATGCTTTGGTCTAGTATCACAAGTACCTTGATTGTTTTCCAAATAATTTTTCAATTGGTTTCATGAAGGAAAGAATAATACCAAAAGACCCACCAATTTACTTTATGCATGGTGTTATAAGGATGGTTAGGTTAGGTATTCGTTCCCATGATCCGCGAGAACCTGAGGGATCTTCCTGTGGACAATCCACTAGATAGTGTAGACCTTAGGAATATTGAAAAAGGAGAAAAATGGGAAGAGTGCGGATGAGACGAGCTAATAATCGAATAAACCCAAAAGGTTCTAGTAATGAAGTCTCGGTAAGCATCAAGGGGTTGAAGAATGAAAAAGAAATGAATGTGAAAAGGGTGAAAAGAAATAGCCCTCCAATAATTCAACCTTAGGGCAAGAATCGGTTCAATTCATATATACTTGGTGGTTACCAAGGTAACACCGGTATTGAAGACAAGACGTCATGGACCCAAAGGACGACCGCACTAAACTTCCCAAGCTACTCAAGTTCCTCTTAAAAGGGCTTGTTTCATTCTCACGGGAACCGACATTATCTATCGACTTTCTCTTAGAGATTGTTGATATTGAAGAAGGAGACCCTCTCCTAGTCTCCGGCATAGGAAACCAAAAGTGCACTAATTGAGTCTAGAGCCAAGAGATCATCCAAAGTATCTCATTAGGACACAAAATTAATGAAGACTTGCTGTTTCACACAATGTGGAAAGTAAGAATATATTAAAAGTCCTACGCTTTATCCTTGTGGTATTTCCAGAACATCTGAGTGATATATTAAATATATTTACGATGAAGATGGAAATCCTTCTAGAGCCAACATCAAACAAGCTCTTGGTGGGTGACATGTGAGATCTTTTCTAAAGATTAAGCTTGTGACAACTGGATAGAAACGATGGGGCGATTCATTCTTGAATCAACCTTGGTCCAAGTAATGAATTGACAAATACTTTTGGAAAAACCATTCGATGTGCAAATCTTCTTTTCTCTAGCACGTCGAATGTGTATTCATGTTTTCAAACACAAAAAGTATCTCTGATTGAAAAAATACTTTTGGAAAAACCGTTCGATGTGCAAATCTTCTTTTCTCTAGCACATCGAATGTGTACTCTTTTCAAATATAAAAAGTATTTATGATTGAAAATTGATCTTTCTCATAAAACCTTCGTCGTATTGCAAAAATCTTTCTTCTAAGCAATACGCGATTGTTTTCAATTCAATTTTCATCAATCGTGAATCTCAATTATTTGGTTCACTCAACTCCGTGTTGTCTTCTTTGAGACGCCCAGTTTGAGAACAACTAGTACAACAAACCTGTCAAGGAGATTCTTCGAATTATACCGATCACAGCGGATTGTCTTGATCAACAGGGGAACCGTGGGCCGTACTCAATTCAACGAAAGTGATCAAAGACACTTTCATGTGTTTTATTGCTAATCGTTGTTTGCGTACATTTGACGGTTGCACCGATCGTAATGAGGAGTCAATCCATAGCCGCATGCTCACAGATCCACACTTAATTGAATAAATCATGACCGGTTCATATCTACATAACCGGTTCGATATTTTATACTATGCTTCGATATCTGCCGCAAATATCATGAACCAAGAAAGCTTCCGCTACTCGATGGAAAGATGTCATGATCATGAAAGTGTGAGCATGTCGGTCCAAAAGTCACAACATCACATGAAGGCAACACTACAAAGGTGATCCAGTAGATTTATCGCGGTCGATGATCTCAAAGTAAGATTGAAGATCATCAAGATGTGGATCAGTTAAAGACCTCCACTAAAAGTACAAATCATTGCGTACTTTGAAGAATCGCTACTAAAGCACAAAGATTATGGAATTGAAGAATCAAGTCTCGAGCTCAAGAACAAAGACAAAGAAAGAATGCTAGGATGCAAAATGTATTTCATGGGGTGACCTCCTTGGGGAGATTGTTAGAATTGGAAATTCTATGTTAAAGTGTCGTTCACCCCAATTATGGTCTAGCATAGTTTAGCTCGTGAGACTTGTAGTTATTCGTTATTTATTAGTTTATTAGTTAGTTAGTAGCATAGAATAGTTTAGTGTAACACCGTGGAGGAAGGACGGTATTTACCCACCGTATGCACGATCCACGGTCCGATAGAGGACGTAGTATTTGTAACTATAAATACCCCTTCCATCCTTGGAAGGGTGGTGCTCTTAATCTAATCTTTCACTTTTTGTATACCAAGTCTCTACCAAGAACACCCTCTCTTATCCTTTCTCTCTCTAAATGGCTAACATGTATTTTCATCATCCAAGACCACCGAATCATGAAGACAAT
>CM040245.1:157517940-157552945 GCA_022545495.1 Chrysanthemum lavandulifolium | reverse complement strand
AATTTACTTAATAAATCTAAGAAGAATATAACTTTAACTTTTATTAATAACTCTAAATCGCTTGTTATGCGATTCTTTAACAACTCTAAAACTCTAATAATAATCGCACTTTATGATTCTAAAACTCTTCTCTAAAACTCGTACTTTAATGCCAATCTAGGGTCCTTTTATAGGCTCAAGGATAACCCTAGTCGGTTTACAATTTGTATCCTTGTACGACAAGTAATCTAAACATAGAATAAACAAAGCTTCCATAAACAAATATAACAGTTCTTTAGCTTTGCAAGACTTTGACTTTGATAAATAAAGATTTTGACTTTTTCTTTAGCAAAGATTTTGACTTTTCCAAGATTTTGTCAATCTTTAGTACTTTAACATTCTTCAAAGACTTTCATATCCCAACAATCCTCCCCTAACTTGAATTCTACTTGCTTGACTTCAAGTTCCTTTGTAATTATCTTTATGACCCATCTTCAAGAAAAGATTGTGTCTTTGTCTTTGGATTGTATCTTTGTAAACTCGTGCTTATATCATTATTATCAAAGTATTCTTTAAAATTATTCTTTACAGATCATTCAAGAAGCTCCATCTTTCAAAGAACACAAAGAACATATGACAATTTGTACATTAATTCAGTTTAAGTTGCAATCTATTCTCATCACTTCGGTGTGTAAAACTCCCGTGAGAGGTGAATCATTGAAAATTTAATGGATTTAATGTCTCTTTACCAAAGCCATTAACTCGAGTAGCCAAATGTTTTGATGTGTAAGATCATGGTACATTGATAACCATATGATTTTAGCAAATCATCGCCTATCAACATATTTGATTTGTCTTTACCAAAAGTCGCACTTTTGGACTAGTTAGTTCTTTCATTAATGGTGAACTAATTACCATATAATGGTTTTTCCACAGCCTTTACCACAAGCCATTTTCTTGTGGGCTAGCCAACTCTTCACATTTCATCGATATGGTGAGTTGATTACCATCCAACTTATTAGCAAGTTGTCAACTATAAAACGGATTTGAGATATCTTCACGAGCCGCTTTGCTCATGGATTAGCTAATCCTTTTGTAACCATGGTGGATTGATAACCTATTGGTGTTACCATCTCAAAACCATTTATTTCTTTTAACCTTTGTTTCAAAATATTTGTCACTTAACAAAAGTTTTTCAAAATCATTAAGCGGTTTAAAGTCAAGCAAGACTTTGATGAAAGTACTGTTTGATCGCTAGCATTTTGAATAAAGTATCGATATATCAAAATTTATTCAATTAAAATTCATACCGCTTATTCATCATCATCACCATAGTAGTCCATCCGATAAACAATTTGATGACCATAAGAGCAATTTCATTGTCTTCTTCAACTTCCATTCCATGCTTTAGCATTCTTCTCATAAGATCTGCTGTAAGAGGATATCTTCTGTCTGCTATCATGTGAATCATTGTCCCATCCTCTAGCTCTAGAACATGTACTCCATATTCTTCAAAGAATCTCTAGCTAACAATCTCCCAAGCTTCTTGGTTCTTCCAAATCTCAGCAGTGCTTTGTTCTTCAGTTTCCCAAACAGTTGTGAGATCCCCAAGTAAGACTAAACCAACTCCTTCTGATGCATTATGTTCAAAATAATCTCGCACCAAATGATATAAATGAAATAAATCCACCCTATCTATTATGTGCAATAGATCCCATAACATGTTGAATGTTCGAAACTTTCATCTTCTCTATGAAACATCGATAACTTCCATCCTTTGACTCTACAACTTCAAAAGTGGTTATTGGAGATTTGTTCATCTTCATTTCATCATCATCTTTAGAATACTCAAATTCTACAATCCTTAAGTAATTCTTGGTTCATCATCAAGATCGGACCTTAACTCAACTTTCTTTAATGGTCGTATATCTTTAACTTGATTGATCTTTTCTCTTTAAGCTTCCTTTCTTAACATCTTCTTTCTCGAATATCATCATCTTTATAATCTTTGATATCTTCAACACTCTTCTTATAAGCCTCTGTAATGACTTCATACAATTCTTTCATATTAATATAATTCAACTTGTTCAATCCAATATATCCTCGACCTTTTAAATAAGCCATCATTGCATTCCTTTGTTTAGCAAGATTTGGTCTTCTTGGTAAAGAAGAAATAGGAAGAGGTGATGGTATAACTCCAAGATTCAATTCTTCTTGTAATTTCCTAGATGCTTCTTCATTCATAGCTTCTTCATTATCAAATAATAAGTCTTCACGAATAGAGGCTTCAGTAACTTTCACAGTTCTCCCAACAACTGTTGCTTGAAGATACGAATCATCAGTCTCCATATGAACCCTAGCAGTTGCCCAAAATTGTTGAATCCATGGCTCAATGATATCCGGTTCCACTAAAAGTGCATAACTAATCGGCGACCCAGTGAGAAAATCAATGATATCATGAAAGATCTCATTAGCTTCAGTCTTTTCTAAATTTGCCACCATGTTGTGTTTTGAAACTGGATTACGATTTGCCATTTATGATATATGTTCACAGAAAGTGATATAGCGAATAATATGGGGAAAGAGAGAGAAATATGGAAAAGATTATAAGGTATCAATATGAGAGGAAATTCGAGAGTAGTTATTTATAGATGAGATTTAAAAATCACGCCCTTAATAACAAAGTTACCGTTAGTAGTAGTTACCCTCAATATTACCGTTGGAACAAGACTTTGATACGACACGTGTGCAAGATTTCCAAAAGCAAGACTTTCCAAGCAGACTTTCATAAAATCAAAAGGCGACTTTCCCATTCTCCTTTTCAATAGCAAATACAACAGATAAACATGAATATCCTCCCCTCAAACAATGCATAGGACTATACTTACATTAAATAGTCCTCCCCTCAAATATAGCTTACTAACTAATAATACCCATCTGATAGAATCTTTTTGTCTCCTGTCATGCTCACAGAACAACCACTATCAACAATAAAATAATCTTTAAGCTCCTCTTACGGGTTGCCTGCCTAATAAGATGAAAAGTTAGTTTTATGAGGAACCCAAGCCATTACAGACTTGTGTTCCCTTGTGGAGTGACATACTTACATTCGTAAGTAAGTAGTCTCCACTGCTTTTTAAAGCATGATCCAAGATTATCTTTTGATTCAAAACTTGTGGATTTTCAACAAAACTTTCTTTTCAACTACGGTTTCTTTATTATTTTCCACAAAACCTCTGTTTCACTCTTATTTGTTGAAAAATCTTGTCTCTTCCCATCAAGACTTTCCTTTTGAACCCATTTGGTTTTAACCGGTGAAGAGTCCTTGATCTAGCTACTCTTTTGGAGTTGTACGCCTTCTAGATTGATAATAATTTGATCTCATAGGCTTTCCATTCCAAAAGTGTTTGATACTTGATTGTTTGAAAATCTAGCGAACTTTGAGAAGGTACCGCTTGAGTTCTTTGAAAGTTATTTGAAGGTACCGTGGTTTTGAAAAGTTCTTCTCTGGTGAGGGTACCTATAGTCTTGTGAAAAGTTGCTATGGTTAACCCTATTTGAATGAGTCTAGACTGGTTTATTCTCTCTAGGACTGTGGTTGGTATTTCTGTTCTTTGGAAATTTGCTTAGGTACTCTGAATGAAAGTCACAGTGCTTGATCAGATGATCAGGACTATAACAAACAAAACACAATTTTTGACTCATACTTCCAAAATTTCTTCCTCTATGTCTATGACCAAAGTTATCATGTCTTCTAGGTGAATGATTAAAACTGTTTTGACCAAAGTTATCCCAAAAGGTTTAGCAAGATTATTTTGAAAAGATTTTCCTAAAGTCTTCTTTGAACATGTAGCAAAGACTTTGAGTTGAAAGTCTTGCTTGACTTTTAGCAACATTATCCTTAAGGTTTTCTATAGTTTCTTTTGGGGTTTCAGACCTAGATTGACCAATAAGCTTTTTCCTAAACTCTAGACTGTCTACACCAAAATGAGAAACATCAGGTCTTATGGGTTGATGACTACCAGTGGGATGTGGGACAACATGATAACCTTTGTCTTGCTTATATTCTGGAGGTGGTTCACTAAATGATTCCTCATTACTAGATGTGTCAACATAGTTAATAAGCTCATCATCACTAGTGGTTATATCCTCAAAATCAAGGTCATCCTTATCACTAGGTTGGTTTTCATCTACACTCATCGAAATCCATACCAAAACCTAGACCGATTCTAATGTAAGCTCTTCTGCTTTTGAACATAAGTAACATGAGAAAGACCGATTCTTTCTAGGCATCAAACTTTGCTAACAATTCATCTCTCTCCTTAGTCGGCTTCTCAATTTCGTAAATCTTACAATTTAACTTCCATTCACTTAGTTTTAACCGATAATCCATCGTTCATACTTTTACGCCCAAGCCATTTCATTATTTTCATGTGTTATAATTTTGGCTTCCAAAGACTCTAAAGTAATTTGATAACCCGACTACCTCGGACTCTAGCCCTTACACGCTTATCTCTTTCAATCACATAAGCATTAAGTACTTTTGATAAAAATCATGACACTTAGAACATACCTCGAGATAGTGGTTGATGCGATTTCATCGACATCTTTAGTGTTTGTTGTGAAATCGGTTTTCTTCTTAGTCAGAGTTTCCACACAAGCTCTGATACCACTTGTTGGATTGATATACTCTAACCAAACTAACTTAAATAGCTTGTTAAGGTTTAATAACCTCGGATAAATTCTAAGTTATTAACAATGAAACACTAAGTAATCTTTATTAAGTACGCGGAATTTACTTAATAAATCTAAGAAGAATATAAATTTAACTTTCATTAATAACTCTAAATCTGCTTGTTATACAGATTCTGTAACAACTCTAAAACTCTAATAATAATCGCACTTTATGATTCTAAAACTCTTCTCTAAAACTCGTACTTCTAATGCCAATCTAGGGGTCCTTTTATAGGCTCAAGGATAACCCTAGTCGGTTTACAATTTGTATCCTTGTTCGACAAGTAGTCTAAACATAGAATAAACAAAGCTTTCAATAAACAAATATAACAGTTCTTTAGCTTTGCAGTACTTTGACTTTGAAAGCAGTACTTTGACTTTCTCTTTAGCAGTACTTTGACTTTTCCAGTACTTTGTCAATCTTCAGTACTTTAACATTCTTCAGCACTTTCATATCCCAACAATAAGGATTAAGTTGCCATCTATGAACAGCGTGTTAAGTTTGAGCTGACCACATGTGAGCAGGAAATGGATTGCCAAATGCGTACATTAATTAGAAAAAGTAATTTAAGGGAAGAAACATTAAAACAAGAGTTAAATTCCTTACAAGAGAAACTTAATAAAACTGTTAAGCAAAAGCAAGAACTTCAAGATAATGTAAAAGTGCTTAAACAGGAGTTCAATGCAAAGGAATCAAAGCTTTTAAATGATTTTTCCAACCTTAAAACTTTGAAGAACAAACTTGAAAACAAGTTGTACGTACAAGGCAACACCATTCAGACTGCTCACATGATGACTAAGCAGGAGTATTAAGTGATAAGCATAGTATTGGCCTTGTAGAAGACCCCAATCCTGCCTATCTTGAGAAAGCAAAAACATTTCATGATGTGATTTATGATGGTAGTGCGATTCTTAAGCCTAGACAAAACTCAACTTATGTTGAGAACACTAAAGAGGACATAGAAATAGAAAATGCCTCTAGAGAGAAAATAGAAAAGAAATTAAGAGAGGATCCTTGTGTGTGAATCATAATATAACGTTTAAAACTCCCAATTACACTAAGGATAACTGGATAGCCATTAATAAGTTTGTTGGGAATTATATTTTGTAATGTTTAAGTCTTGTTTAGTGATTAAGTCTCGTAGCTTTAGTAGTTAAGTCGGTAGATCGACTTAAGTCTCGTTAGTAGTTAAATATGCCAATACTAAAGATGTTAAGTCCGCGTAACAAATAGTCGTTGGTTAAGTGCATTTATGTCCAAAATAGAATAGTTGTTAGAGTTATATTAGGAATAGATATGAGCGTGTAGAGATATCTTAGGATAAGATATTTTACCTTCTACAAGTTTGTTAGACAATTAGGGTTTCCTTGGTGTATAAAAGGATTCCTAAGGTGTTAGGTTAATGTATGAGTTGTAAGCATTAGCCTTTGAGTAAATCAATAGAAAATACTGGGTTAGTAATTCTTGTGTTCTTCATACTTGTGTGTTAATATTCAAAGATTAACACATTTAACTTTTGCAAGGAGTTCTTCATATAGTAAATTGAATTTATTCAAGTTTACCATTAGTCATTCAAGGCTACTTAGATCCATAAACTTTTGGACCTACAAGTGTTATCGAGCTGTTGAAGGACTCGAATTGAAGAAACAAAACACACCAAGAACACTCATCTCATCTCACTCAAAACCCTTAAGAATGTCTCTTCATGATAACTCTCTAATCATCATAGTGATGAAGAGGCCTCGGCGGTGAAATGTAAGCGGGATCTATGAAACAACAATGTAAACAAGAACAACAACTTCCTACAACAAGAACTATCTCCAACCCCAAACTTCCTATTCTAAAAAGGATGAATATGACATATGGGCCATGGAGATGAAACCGTATCTAGAATATGTAGATTATGAGGTCCGAAAGTGATCCGAATGGGAATTCAAAGAAGAGAATTTCCAAAGGAAAAGATGGCATAGTCGGGATCCTTCCACCACCACAACTGCAGAAATACTTGATGAGGAGAAAGAAAGAAAGGCAAGAAATCTCCTTAAGATGGCCATATCAAAGGAACATCTCAGAAGGTTCCACAATTTAGATGCCGCTAAGGAGATACGGAGGCTATTAGAACAAGATTTGGAGGAAACGCCAACTCCAAGAAAAAGCAAAAAGTCGTTTATAGACAACAGATTTGAGGCACTTACCATTAGCGCTCAAGGGCACGGAGAAAGGCTATGACAGGTTCCAACAACTCCTATCACAGTTGGAAGCACATGAATCTGAAGAAGCTAATGAAGAAAAGAAAATGGATTCCTTCTATCCTAGGCATGTTGAGAAGGAAGATAAGAATCAGACTGGGCTGCTTACTTTGGAAGCTGGTGTGATTAACTGGGGAGAGAATCCTACTGAGGGGACAGAAGTCAAGCATGCTCTCATGGCCATAAGCTCCAGCAGTGAGGTAACTTTATGCTAAAAAATATGCACTGATTCATACAATAAACTGCAGTTCCTTTGTGATGAACAAATGGGTCAATTGGGTGTTCAAGAAGTTAAATTACTTGATTATGAAAGTCTTTGTTAAAACATTAGAAAACAAGTAAATAATCTTCAAAACAAAATGCATCTCGTAATGAAAAGATTACCTTCCAAGGTAATGAAATATTTGAAAAGGATGAGAAGCTTAGAAGATATAGGAGAATAGGAATGAAGACAGTTAAAGATAAAGAAGAGCTACAAAAGATAGTTGAAAATGGCAAAATAGTAATAAAAACTTGTGGAGGCTAGTAAATTCGGAATGAGCTCAACTAGCAAAATTGGTTTAGGGTATGGGATAAAATCGATAAAGAGGTTTTAGGATATGAAGAGGTGATGAAAAATGTTTTGTAAATTCAAAAGGTAATTTTGAAGGTAAACCTATATATCATAGATTTGCTAAATCGACAATTACAAGGGAGTTACACCACCAATTAATGATGATTATACTCCTAAACATGAGAAATAATATGATGAGTCCTTATTTGATTATAGCAAATGGAAGAACCCTGAGACTCTTGCTTCTCAAGACTATTCCATTGAATTCACTGACTATCAACTCAATGACAGTAAAGGATTATGTGAGAAAAGTTCTGAAACCAGTGTCTCAGAAGATAAGACCGGTGAGTACTCTTCCCGTCAATCTAATGACATTGAAGGATCCACCGAAATATCTGAATGTTCTCTAAAACCTAAGTATGAGCCTATAAGGACATCTAAACCAGTTTTAAAAGTGAGCCTCATGTGCCAAAACAACTGAACCGCTTAAACCTAGTGTGTCTTCGTCTAAGCTAAAATCGATTCACCTAGCTTTGTTCCCCTGAGAACAACTCCTAGGCAGAAAATAAAAATACATAGCACTAACAAGGTTATCTGGAATGCTAGAATGGAAAAGGAGTTAGGTGCAGATTACTCCTTTGATGTTAAAAGATGTTTTTCTACAATAGCTTAAGCCATCTGATTAGAGATTGTGACTTTCATGAAAATAAAATGGCTAGAGAAGCTGAGGAAAGAAACAAAAAGGCTGTAAACACTGGGAATTAGGTAAATAAACCAGTGTGGAATAATGTGAATAGGATTAATCATGCTAATAAGTTTGCTACTAGACCAGTACCTATTAATACTGGTAGTACTTATGTCAATTCTGTTAAACTAAGGGTGGGTTCTGGTGTTCAAGATAGTATTGGTAGGCAAAATTTTAATACTGGTAATATATTTAGAGTTAATCTTGGTCATGTAAAACCCGCCAAGCTAAAGTTAATCACTGGTATAGATCACAACCTACCAGTCCATCACCCAGTCCCAAGTTTAGAAAACCACAGGTGAACCAGTTTAATCAAAGACTTCATTATGGTTCTCATTCACCTGTGAGAAGACCCATGTCTCAAAATGCAGCTCAAATGTTTCAATCTTATGCTGCAAGGGGTAATTGGGGGACTGATGTTAAGCCCTTGACAGGTTATACTTGGAGACAGACCAAACCAAACTTCAAGTATAATAGTGGACCGGTTTCTTTTAATGCAGAAAAATCTAAAGGTCCACAAGGCAGACCCAAGCCTCTACAGGCATGGGTCCCCAAGAGAAACTAATTTCTCTTTTCAGTGCACGAACATCCTTATTTGAATATGGGAGATACAAGAATCTTTAACAGTGGATGTTCTGGGCAGATGACTGGTAACAAGGATCACTTGGAGGAGCTTAAGGAAGTCCAAGGAGTTTCATACCTCAAGGAAGCATAGACTTACCTATGCATATTTATATTTTTATAGCAGATTATGAACAATTGTGTGTTGGTGTGATTTGGTGGTTTTGTGGACATCTTGTGATTTCGTGTTTGCTACAATATCTTTGGTGTGCTTGAATAAGTTTATTTGGTTTCTTATGGATTAATTCCGTGGTTTTGAGTTAATTTCGCTTGTTGTCCTACATATTGTATTTCTCTTGGTTTTAGACTAATTTTTCGTGGAAATTCACTATCTATCAAAGATAGGGAGGTATGGAAGCTATCTTGATGGAAGTGCTACTATTCAAAGTTAAAACTAGTGATGTCACACTTAAGTCCGGTTGACTATTTTAAGTCTGATAGTGCAAAATATTATTTGTTAGTCAATATTTTAAGTCTAGTTGATCGCTCCGTTTGAGGGAGGAATAAGCCTAAGGGAGGCTTATTGTTTAAAGGAGGCTTAGTGTTTTACATCTTTGTAAAATTTTGTATATTGTGCAATTTTGTCCACTAATTTTTTGCAAATATTGGAGAAATAATCAAGAATGAAAAGAAGAAGTGAAAATCTATTCATTAAAAGTTGCATTCAAAGATGCAAAGAAGATAAAAGAATACTTCATTACATAAGATCAACAAACACAACAAACAAACACCTACACCATCTAGCCCATAGCCCTCTTCCAATTTCCACCGACGGCAAGCGTGCTTTGCTTTCCCCTCTTCCCAATCACCTCTCAAGCACGACGACTGGGAAGGCCAAGCACCTTTTCCCTCTTCCCTGGTGTTGGGTTGAAGGGAATTGGCCTTTGTGCAGAGCTAGCTACCACCAAAGCTTTAGATGTCCCTACTGCTTCCTTATCATCAGTGTCATCATAGCAGGAGACATAGCTGGGCATGGACTTCAACTCATAATCAGAGCTTGAGTCATCCACAAATGGTGGAGGTGTAGGCAGTTGATCAGAAGGAACACCTCCAGCTGTTGGTGTTGGATTTGGGTTCATAAAGGTTAAAGTATTGTGATGAAGAGGAAAGTACTTCCTCCATGCATCATTGGATGATGAATCAGATGAAATTTCAATAATGTCAGGGTTACTCATAGTGTTTGGAGGATTTGTAGGAAAATGAGAAATTTAAAGGTGTGTGATGAGTTTGGTTTGTGATTCGAAGGCCCTTTTATAGGCAAAAATGTCTTCACCAGAAAAGTTTATGCAAGTAACTTTTTAGTTGGTGGAGGAGTAAATGTTGAAGATATTTTACTGTAGAGGGTTGACCATAAGAAGATATTTTATTAGTTCTGGTAGTTAATACTGGTAACTTAATGGTTAAGTCTGACTATTAATACTGGTGGTTAAATCTGTTACCATATTTTATGGGGTGATGATTATCTTTCTATACTTTAAACTTATTCTTTTTCCAAAGATAATTGAAACCCTACCTGTATATATACTCCTTATGACTCTGTTTTCTCAAACGGGTTCCAAAATAGAGTCAGTTGTGATCAACAATATTCTTTGTATCATCATGGTTTCGCAGCAGTTATGCTAAGAATGGTGTGCAGATTAATGATGTCTTGGAGTTGTGTGCTACTTTGTCTTCTAGAGTTTTAGTCTTGGAACAAGATCTTGCTTCGACCAAACGGGTTTTGGGAGCTAAGGTGAATCAATTGAAAGAAGATATCCGTAACTTATGTGCCAAGCAGGGTATTCTTGATGAATCGGCTCAATCTCGAGATTCTGTGAATAATCTTCATGCTCTTGAAAATTCTTCCAAACAGAGGAGGAAAACAGTGTTACATCTAAAGAAAGTGATGATTAAGAATCTTGATCCAATAGTCGATTGGGAGATTTATTAGGATCAATTTGGAAAAGCTTGGAAGGTAATCAGATACAGTGGAGAGTTTGCTATCCATAATCATCTTGAAGATTTGATAAAGTCTTATAATCGACAATAGTTGGACACTTTGTGGAGTCTGGTTCAACAGAAGCTCAAGATTGCTAAAAAGTCAGATGTTAAAGAGCAAGAACTTTATGCAGAACTTCAAAGACTATATGAACCAGATCCTACAGATGTATATTGGAATTTTCCATATCAAGATTCCTGTGTGTCATGGAAATTTTATGATAAGTGTAATGTTCATCACTTATCCACAAAAGATGGAGTTGATCTGTTCATGTTGGCAGAAGTAGAGTATCCATTGTGTGCTGAAGTGCTTCAAGTAATGTTACTCTCAAAGCTTCAGTATGAAAAAGACTATGTGGCTGCTGAAAAGCTCATCCAAAGGATATGTGATCAATTGTTAGTCAGAATATGTGATCAGATTGAAGAAGAAACAACAGTCAAAAGGAGACGAATGAGGTAAATTTGTTTGAAAGAATAGATGCTGATTGTGTAGTAAAAAAAACAAATAAATAAATAAATAAATTGTATGGTGCTCAACTCACCAAATCTGTGTGGATGAAGAGTTGACTAGCCCACAAGATCATGGTTTGTGGTAAAGGCTGTGGAAAACCATGACTAGTCCAAAAGGGTACAACTTTTGGTAAAGACTTAACAAATCTGTTGATAGCTGCTGGTTTGCTAAAAACCAGTTGGTTATCAATGTACTATGGTCTTATACACCAAAACATTGGCTATTCCAATAGTGATGGCTAATTGGTAAAGAGACATCAAATCCATTAAATTTTCTATGATTCACCTCTCACGAAGTTTATCGATAACGCCACACGCGTCGTTCGGGGTCAAAGGAACTTCCTTTTCTTGAGCAAGTTTTATAACACCCTAGGCAAGTGAACCTAATTGTTGTAGTGTAGTATTAGGGTAAGCCACGGGTATTGATATCGTTCTCTAGGGAATAGGAATGCTAGTGAGAGGTTACTACGCTAAGGTTGGGGTTGAGGAAGATTTTTTTTTATCTTTTATGTTTTTAGGAAATGGAAAAGTACGAATCTCGGGGTTTGGATTTGGGGTTGGTATTGCTACCGATTACTCTACTTATCTAATTATCTAATCTAAGGTGTATGTAGTCTATGTCTAATTATTGTGTGCTCATATGATAGTTTAAAGATGTGTTTACTTAGGTTTTAATACTCTTTAATTATCTCCTATTGGTGGTTGAATTTTCACGTCCTTATTCTTAATTGCGTTATGTGTCTAAAGTTGTAGGGTATCGTTTATCCCTAACTCTTTGAAGTTACCAAAGGGTCTCGTCTACAAAATACCACTAGGGATCATAAACTCTAACTCTAAGGCCTCTTTGGATAGTTTAGCTTACAACGCTCAAGGTGCTATAACCTAAGGTTCACAAAGATTAATTAAGCATTAAGTACACAACGAATGACCTATCGCATTACTAGATCATTAAAACTAAGATAAGAGACAACCAATCAATATTCAATAAGTAAGTTTCATATTCCCTAAGCAAACACACAAGTAAATTAGCCGGACATGGAGAACATGCAAGCATACACAAATAATCAAAGACATAATTGAATTAATGAAGTAAAACACTTATCTTGATGTAAGATAGGGTTTGAAACCGAAAATCTTGTACAAGACTGCCTTGGTTCGGTTTAGGTTTTACCCAAAAGACTACACATCAATACTAAAAATTCGGATTCTATATATAAGATTACACATGCGCGGCGTCACCTTATGTTTTGTGGCGCCGTCGGATCGCCGTCATTAGGGTTTCGTCTTGGCCACGTTAGTCTTGCGTCGGCGGCCACCTGTGCTTGTGACGCCCGTCTCTTGACCGACGCCGTGCTGGATCGAATCTAGGCCGCCCGAGTTGCGACGACCTACTCTTTTATAACTTGACGTCGTCACTTGAAAATAAGAGTTTTGGCTTACGTCGTCACAAAATCCTCCGACGGCGTCGCGATTAAGCGATGGCGCCATCACCTTGTGTTTTCGGCGACTTGAGCGTCCGGATTCTTGACTTTGGCCATTTTCTTCAGATATCCGCGCCTTTTCGTTCAAATAAGTGCCATTACTGACAATTTGCCTTCAAGAGACCTAAAAGTGAAAAGGAACGATATTAAGTAATAACGGATACAAAAGTGATCAAATAAGGGCTTAAACGACCCTCAAAAGGTACATTTAAAACCTTATCAAATATCCCTACACTTGGTATTTGCTTGTCCTCAAGCAAATGTGCTTTAGCCGATTAATTTATAAGTTAAGGGTCATGAAGCATTGGTTTAAAACAGTCCACAACACATATAAGCCCCATAAAAGTCATAACAAGCACGGAATTACATACTAGCACCTCACATGGGTGTTTGGATACTCACATCTCTCTCGGGTGTATATGAAATATAACAAGTTGGAAATGGAAGATAAACACTCATTAACCGGTCCTAGTACATAGATTACCATAGGCTTGAGAATAGATCAAACCTCCATCGCTTTGGCGTAAGCACCTAGGAAAGACTATCAAAGAGGTCTTTAAAGGGTTGTAATGTTAGGATTACGGTAGGAAATAAAGGGTTTGGTGGGATAGGCTATTTAGTGGTAGCAAGTCAAAATCTCTTATGTTACAAGCATACGAAGAATGGCGTTGCTAAGCCAAGACTCGACCAGTAGGTATGTTTTTTTTTTTTTTTTTTTTTTTTTCACTCTATTTTTTTTTTCTTTTTTTCTATATTTTTTTTCTATTTTTTTTTTTTCGATTTTTTTTTCATACACTTTTACTCTACCATCCTTTATGGTAACATCAAAATGATGGGGATTTAAAGGCACATCCCTACACTTGAGTTTTTATTACTCTAACACTAATTTGACCCGAATTGAAAAGATCAAAACACTTGGGGTATGTTATTACGCAAATTAGGGAATTTAACGTTCCCTTTCAATCATTTTATAAACTTTAACTTTTTCCCATGAGTCCCAATCGTCCCAAAACTGTGTACAAAGGATATGACTCGACTTAGCAACTCATGCAAGCAACTAGATAATTGAACTAAGGGTTTAGGGTGATAACAATAATGCACTAAAAGTGAGTGCATACAGGGTAGGCTAAGGCGATTTAGGTGTATATTTGGGGGTGGGGTGTAAACAATGCTCTTTATTGATATTCCAGAAAAACCGAAACATCACGAGAACTGCGAAAATGATAGGCTCTGAGGGGTTAACTAGGGGTATCGTGTACTAAATAGTTTGAAGAACAAGTAATGTGCTCATCATTACGTGCGATAATGGTACATTTACTTGATGAATCATGATCCGGTTTCTTAATCTTAAAACTTGAACTTTGGATGGACGGTGGGCGGTGACAACTTGGTTATAAGTTAAGACTATTTGTTTGTTATTTTTCATTTTACACCAATTATTTCCCGTGTCTTATCCTACCCTTTATTCATGAAGCGTGTCTAGGTGATAAAGCGAGCAATCATTGGTGTCTTGGCCATGGATTTTGTCATGTATCATTGATTTTTTCCACTTTTCCGTGACACAGTAGTAATGACATTTCACTCTTAACCTCATTTTGTGTTCACCCATATTGCCTTCAAGATTTTTTAGACCTTAACTCTAGTGGTGGAGATTTGTGTAACTGCTAAGCTTATGATAGAATACATGCTATGACTGTGCATTGAGTGATCACCCCGAAATTGACACTTAGATTAGAGAGAGTATGAGTGTTTATTCCTATTTCGTGAGGTGTTCAGCTTTGATTTAATCTAGCATAAGGAATTTTTAATCTCATATCTTCCAGGTAATTTGGCGGATATCTTTTTAGAAATTATTCTAATAAGGTCTACTTGAGGGAAACTAGAGTTCAAGTGGGGGGATATTTGATAACATCAAATAATCCTAATTTTTAAGTGTCAATTTCCCCCGACTATGCTCATATTTTATGTTTTTTTTATGGATTTATATTCTTATTCCTTTATATTTTGTTTCCAGGTAATATATGCGCATAGGAGTAAAGAGACGCGGTTTTGGGGATATACTTAATGATTTTTACCTTAGTATGCTTTCTTGGAAGAGGCTACGGCGTAACTCTCACTCTTAATTACGCCGTAGCTAGGATAACGTTTATGAAGACCAAGTCAACAGCAGTTACAGCATAACTATCAACTTAAGTTACGCCGTAACTATCTAGGTCATGTGGAATTTCGCGCCTCCATCAACTACGTCGTAACCTCCAGCATGAGTTACGACGTAACCAGCACTACGAGAGTTCTGATGGGATCTCTAAAGATTACGACGTAGTCATTTATTGAGTTTCGGCGGAGCTTACGGAATTACGGCGTAACTATTCTTAAGGTTACGCCGTAATCATCACTACAAGACTTAATATTTGAAGATATTTAAGTTACGGCATAACCACATTATTAGGTTACATCGTAACTATGATAAGGCCTATAAATACAAGCCCTAAAATCTACATTATTCATCATTCAGTCACCACAAAAAAGCAGATAACGTGAAGAGGGTTCCAAAGGCAGATCATACTCAGCATACGGAGCTATTTCCAAGGGAGAAATCACACCATATCATCGATAAGCTTTAGCGATTTCTATTTCATTACACTTTAATTCATGTCTTCATTCATTATGTTAAACATTGAATTGATTGTGTATTTTAATATGATAGGCTAAGCACTTTTGGTGCTAGACTAGTTATGATTCCTTGATTGTGTTGTTTATGTTTTCGCACTTCTATTATTGTTTCTAGTGTATGCATGCATAGTTCGTTGGTAGTCACCCTAGCTTCAGTAGTTTTGAGTTGCGGTCGTATTTACTTGCTTAGGAGAATTGACCGAAGGACCCTAAGGAAGTAGGTAGAGAGGGTTGGTAAGAATTGACCATAGGACTATCAATCCCTCTTATACGAATTGACCAAAGGATCACCGTTCGGAAAGAAGAACTTAAGAAGTTAGGAATGTGTGTCTAAGATGTTAGCGCCCCGGCACATATTGTTTCGAATCTTTCATGTAGGTACTTAATGACTTAGCTTAGGTTGATAGAGATCCCCGTCACCCCAAAGGGTAAGCCTTTGATTTCAGGAAGATCATAAAATATAAATAAACATATTTACGATTAATTTGTATTAACAACATTTTTCAACATCCTCTAAATTTAAGGGATTACTATTCATTCCTCAAACATATAATATATATTATATACATAAAGTAATGTGCGTAAATTTAGTTATTGGACAAAAAAATGTTTTGAGCTTAAGTATGGAGTATGTGGTTAGATTTGATTTTTTTATAAAGACAAATGTAAATGAAGGATGTCATTTTTCTTCTAAATTTGAAGAACATTTAAAATACATGGTTCGAGATGTCCTTTGCATCAATTTAGTACTCATTTCATTACCTATATATACATTAAGAGTAGTTGAAGGTGTCGTATGGATAAAGACTTGATCATTTGTCTCATGTATACAAAGTTTTGCAAAACTTGTTATAACTAAAAGCTTGTTCCACTTGTTAGAGTCTTATTTTTTGCGCAAACAACCTGTGTTCGAGTTAAATCGCATGGCCTGCATAATACGTGGGTTGCAAGTGTGATTTATGTTCAATTTTTTTATCATTGTGTTATGCGGGTCATGTCCGTGTTTTTGCGATATTAGCCAAATGGTAGGAGAGACGTGACATAATACGTAGGTTCAACTTCAAGTGTAATTTATGTTCATTTTCTTTTTATCATTGTGTTATGCGATTTAATTCCACTTGTTGAATCATTCCACATGATTATGCGGGCCATGCAATTTAAATGTGGTGTGTTATGTCTTTAATCTTTTAAATGTTACTATATCATGGTAAAACTCCTTTTTACTTTTATAACATGTTATTACTAATTTGGCTCAACTATGTCTAAATAAGTTAATCGTGACTTAAACCTTGAATATTCGCCTAATTGTGATAATTTATAGCATGACACGATCTGAAACACAACCCATGAATGGCACGAAATAAAAGTTATGATTGAGTATAAATAAGTCCCAATTTATGTTTGGTCGACTCGTTTTACCCGTTTATTAAATATGTCGTGTTCGAGTTAAAGATGAGTTAAACATGTATAAATCTACCCTAACACTATGGCCGTGTTTGGTGCTGTTGGCGTTTGGCTCCCAGAACAGGGTAGGATAATCAATGTCAGCCGAAACAAGTAACAAGTCAGCAAAAACAAATACCACTAGGTGGTTACCGGATATCACTTGGAATCGTGTGATCACTTTCCAAAGTAAACTATTCGACCCTAATGCAGGTTACACGAATATCTACTTGGGATAAGACCAAATGTAGTTATGGAATTAGCGTAATTCAATAACCTTTTGCTTAGACGTGTTAATCGTTTTACGTGTGTGTTTCATGCATAATCGGATCTCCTATTTATAGGAGGTTACTCCGAGCTAGTCAAATGGAATTATGAGAATTAATCGCCCATTAATCTCCTCATAATTATCCCCATTATAGTCGTTAGTGGTTACATGACCAATTAAGCGTGGTCATTATGCGGTTGTAATCGCCACTTGAATAGGTCAAAGCCCGTTACAAGCATTACTTTCATCAAGACTTTCATAGTACTATCGGTGGAAACACTTGCTTGATTGGAAACACCGCTTGATGGAAACACTACTTGATGGAAACACCGCTTATCGATGGAAACCACAAGCGATACTTTCCACCAGTGATACTTTCTACTAGCACTACCAATACAAACCACTATTAGAGTCGTGGTGTTCGGGGACCTTATGGGTGTACACTCCGTACCTCCTAACCCATTACAAGGTGTGAACTAGTCCTACAAGTGCACTAAATTTTCAACAATCCTCCCAAATTTAGTTCACTTCCTTTGCATGAAAACAAACTTTAAACAAAACATGTGCATAAACGAAAATGTCACGATTGAATTTCCATCTTAGTAAATTATACGTTCAAATATTCGAGAATCGGTGTTCTAAGAATTGAACCCTTCAACCCATTTGAATACCGAAGATAAAATACACACAAATTTTCAAACACTTATCGCCTCTTGACACTATACAAGCCATGTGTCCATATCCGATTCATAAATGTTGTAAAAGCTAAAAATCCAAAAGCTTCTCAAGCGGCAAAACTTCAATGATTACATAGGTGGTTCCTCTTTATTCATGCTCGCCAAGCACTTTTCAAAGAAAATTAACCATTAAGTAAAGACTTCATCCTCCTTTCAGCAGAGTTTTGAGCACAACCTTGGGATGTTAATAAAACATGTGCTCCAGTCCATCGAATGTTCACTTTCCACATTGAACTCGGCCCCAAGTTTCCTCGTGAGGAGTTGGGTGTCCTAGCATTCAAATGACTAAGTTGGACTTAAACCCATCCCTTTAGCGGACTTTATAACCAAGTCTCTAGCCGCACCCTTCGTCAAGTGATCGGCTAAGTTCATTGAGATCTCACAAACTCTATAGATACCACCCCATTCATGATAAGCTCACGAATCATGCTATGTCCGACACCTAAGTGTCTAGACTTACCATTGTATATCCGGCTATAAGCCTTAGCCAATGTAGTTGCACTATCACACGTGATAGAAATAGGTGCTATAGGTTTAGGCCACAATGGAATCTCAAGAAGCAAGTTTTTCAACCATTGACTTCTTTACCAAAGAAATGCTAAAGCCACAAATTCGATTCCATTGTTAAACTGGTGATACAAGTTTGCTTCTTGGATGCCCAAGAAATTGCACCTCCACCAATTAGAATACCCACCACCGGTAGACAAATTGTCTTGAAGTTACCGATCTAACTTGCATCGGTGTAACCTTCCAACATCGATGGGTAACCGAGATATGAGAGACTATAATCCATAGTTCTCTTCAAATACTTCAAGACCCTGTGAGCGACTTGCCGTTGATGAGCATTAGGATTACTAGTATAGGCGATCAATTTTCCCACTACAAAACCAATATCGGGTCTTGTACAAGTCATGGTATACATCAGCGACCAATTACCTAGAATACTCAAGTTGAGATACGACCTTGCCATTATTAGGCATCGACTTCTCATAAGTATCCATAGGTGTACTCACAGAGTACAATCAAAGTAATTGAATTTCCTTAACACCTTCTCAATATAATGAGACCGAGAGATAGAAATTCTTTTACTTTCATGTTTAATCCTTATGCCAAGGATAACATCGCCTCCCCATGTCCTTCATGGAGAACCTTGATGACAAAAATTCCTTTGTCATGTCAACTCGATTTTGGTCGGTGCCAAAGATCAACATGTCATCAACATATAGAAAATGATGACTCCTTTACCGTATTCATCAAATTTGCTATATACACATTTGTTAGCTTGGTTAAGAACATAACCACTAGACAAAACCACTTCATCAAATTTTGATGCCATTGCTTAGGTGCCTGTTTGGTCCATATAGAGACTTAATCGGTTTACACCTTGTTTTCATTGCTGCATGATGAAGCCCCGATGTTGGTTCATATAAACCTCCTCATCCAATTCACCATTCAAGAAAGTCGTTTTCACATCCATCGATGAATAATCGATTTTGAATATATGCCAAAGCAATCGCAGCCTTATGGTACCGATACTGAGCCATGGGGCATAAGTATCAAAATAGTTGATGAGTGTCTAAATACTCATCATTTTGTACTATATAAAGCGCAAAATCATCGAAAACACTCTGAAACACATCAAAATGATCAAAATATCACAAATCGTGTTTTATGTGTTTTAAATACAAAATATCAAAATCGATGAAAAACATATCAAATTTGCAAAATTGGCGCTTTAGTCCCCAAGTTTCAAAAATTGTCAAAATCGGTCCACGGTATATCAAAATAAAGAAAAATGTCATTTAAGGTCCATGGGATTCAAAAGTTGTCAAAACAAACCCTTGAAATGTAAAATTTGCAAAATTACAACTTTGGTCCCTCAAGTTTGAAAAATTGTCAAAAATGGTCCTTGGAAATTGCAAAATGGCAAGTTCAGTCCTTATACTTTTTGAGAGTGTCACTTGTGGTCCCTTGGAATAAGTTTGATGAATTGGCAGTTAAGGTCCTTGAAGTTTCATAATTTACATCACTAGTCCTTGTTATATTAAACCCTATCACAACCATTTTGGACCCTTACCCAATTCTGGACCCCCTGTCACTTTAGCCATTTTGACCTCCCTGTTGATATTAAACTCCAGTCAACTGCTTGGTCAAACAAACCACTTGCCCGCCAAAGTCCACCTTCTCCAACTCTTTCACTGCTCACCCAAGCAACACCATCCCCCCTCCTCACCAATCACTAAAACCTGTTCCCCCCACCTCAACTAACATCCAAACATCATTTATTGCACCCCTAACCCCTCACTCAACCCCACATGGGCAGAAAAGAAAAATGGCGCCAAAATCATGTTTGAACGGTCAAGATTAATTTGAGCCATCCAATGGCTATGGATTGGTGGGAAAGATTCAGAGGAGGGAGGCAATGAGTTTGGATATAAAAGAAAGGCATAAGGAAGCAAGAGAAGAGTAGTTTTAGTTTTAGTTTTTATCTTAAATGTCGTTTTTAATTTAAAGTCTTTAAATTAGTATAAAACTTGTTGTATTCTGTTTCTTTGTATCAAACTTAGTGTTTTGTAATCATTATAACCTATTTCCAGTTATCAATTTAAGTTATGTTAAGATTTCATGTTTAAAGTTACTGTTGCAACTTTCCTTCTCAAAATCTTATTTAAAAGCTTCACAAATTTCATCTATCAGCTTCAATAAGCTCAAATGAGCTTGTGAAAGCATTGTACAAGCCCATATTCTAGTTTCCACTCATTTTGTATCCGGTCAACAAAAGTCAATGGTGGCTCAAATAGCTATGGAAATGGTAATGGGTTGATGCAGCTTGGAGTTGGGTTAAAATGGTTTAGTATAGTGGTCCTTTGTTACGGTTTAGCTTTCATATGATTGGACAAGTGGTTAGTTATTTCTCAATTTTCACTTTTCATGCCATTTTGTTTTCATGCTTGTTTAAGTAATTGTTGTCACCAATGGGTAAAACACATTTAGATAATTATATTTAGGTCATTTGGACTCGGTTGGATCATTATTACTAAGATGGTTAAGAGTTTTGGTCGGTTTGAGGTCATGATGTAGTATTTAGGGGTGTTTGGTTTCTTTGTATTGGTGGTTTAGAGCCTAGATCGGTGGTGGTTTTGGTTGTTTCAAGTTGATTGAGTTCTATTGTGATCACATCATCCACATTTTGAGTATATACAAGCACAAAGTCAAATTTGCAACTAATCCATCTCAACTGCCACTGTTGTGAATTTTAGGATTGGCTAATCCTTGTTTTGTGTTTAGATTTCTATAACAAAGCTTGCATCAGTGTTATTTCATTCATATATATCATTTCCAGTTCATAAATCAAGATCAAACCTCAAGAAAGTCAAAGTTTCATTGTTTCTTAAAAAGTCAAAAGTTCAAAAACTCAGTTTTGGCCATTCTAGCAGGAATTTTAATGAGCTCATTTATTGGCCAATTCCAGTGATTCTAGTTGTTTTTAAAACTTCCCCAGGTCTAGTATCTTATGACCATTTTAGTAGAATTTTGTGATTTTTTCTACAAGCTCAAAAGAGCTTGTCCAAATTGTGTTAACTGCCCTGTGCAGGGCACTGTTGCCTGCACAGGGGTTATGCAAAATTTGCAGAGCCTGCACTGATTTCATTTTAGCTCCCCTAGGTCTCCATTTTGGTTTAGAGGCTCTCACCCAGGTCATCTTTAGGTTTCATTAGTTGGTTTTCACAATTAGCTTATTGGTTGGCTTATTTCTAAGCCCAAAGTAGACTACCTATTGCCTGTTTTTAGCTTATATCTCATACACTCAAATCATTGCATCTTGCTAACCAGAGGTCTAAGCTTGTTGTATCTTGTTGCATTTTGGTTGTTTTAGCTTATTATAGCTTCCATATCAGTTTGGTGCTTGTTGTGCTCCATTTGCTCATTTAAGTGCTTATTTCAATAAGCTCTTGCTCATCAGTTTCAAATCCTTCCATACAAGCACCTGTTTTTCTAATTTTCCTAGCTTTCTAATATTGTTTTAGACTTTTCCTGAAATTTTCAGATTTTTCTAAGTTGTTTTGCTATTTTTCTTAATTTAAATTAGTTTTTAAGCATTTTTAAATAGCTTTTAATACAAAAAATTAGAAAAAGCTTCAAAAAAATATGTTTTCTATTTTCTTAGGTTAAGATAAATATAAAAGTAATAAAAAGTATTTTTCCATAATTTTCTTAGTTTAAAAAGTATTTTTTTAGCATTTTAATTAGTTTTAAATTAATAATAAATACATAAAAAGTCTAAAAAATATATTTTCAGTTTTAAAATTAGTTTTATCATATTTTAGATTTTTCTAAGTCTTAATTTTATTTTTCTAGTCTTATTTCATATTTTCTTTTATTTTAGAGTATTTATAAATAGTTAAAATAGTTTTTAATTAATAATAATTAATTAAATAGTTGTAAAAGTAATTTTCCTTTTCTAATAATTTTCTTATATAATTAGGATTGTAAAAATGTATTTTTCATATTTGTAGGTATTTTCCTTCTTTATTTTTACGTTTTTATTTGTACGTTTACGTTATTTTTATTTAAACGTAAGTTTTAAGTTTTAGGTTTTAAACGTTCATCACTTTAAAAATAGTGATAGCATTTATTTAATATATTTTATCTTTTTAATTTTCTTAATTTGTATTTAAGTCGTTTTAATTTATAAATCTTTTCTTTAGTGTAATTATCTATCCAAATCCTTTCCGATCACTATCATTAGTGATCATTCTATCGTCTGATCTAGTGTTTACACACCATTGAGTCTCCGTGGGACATAACGACCCGGGAATTCACTATATTCTCTGATCTTCATTGTATTTGTGTTTGAGCTGTTTTAAGTCTGTTTAGACTTGACGGTTCGGACCGAATCAATAGTCTATCCCTGACTTTTGTTTAAAGCCCTGAATGACTAGTCTAGCCTTGAACTTTTCAATAGTTCCATCTACCTTCATTTTCCTTTTGAAAATCCATTTGCAACCCAAAGGTTTGCAACTGGGAGGTAGATCAACCAACACCAGTGTTGTTGCCCATGATGGAATCCATCTCATCATTGATTGCTTCTTTCCGTAAAGCAATATATGGGACTTCATTGCTTCTTCAAATGTCTTGGGATCATCTTCAACAATGAAGCAATAGGAGTATTGATCGAGACTTCATCCTTGTTCCTTCAACCAAGTATAGTTGAAACTCGTGTCCAAATGACTTTGAGTCTGACCCTTTTGCTCTTCCCGAGCATAGGTTCGAGTTGTTGAACCACAACCTCATCAGGGACCATCGATGGTTCATCATCGGGGACCTCGATACACGATGTCATGAGTTCCATTAGGAATCCTCGACTTGGTCTAGGGACCGATGAGAATCTATTCTCATCAAAGTCTCGCATCCCTTGATTCAATTATTGAGTTAATTGAAATATATTCATTAGGTTCAATAACACGGAACCTAAAAGCCTTGGAATGCTCGGCATATCCAACAAAGATGCGATCGATGCCTCTTTCACCCAAAGTTTTCATCTTTGGATCGTGAGTCTTATGACCCTACAACCCCAAACCTTGAGATAGTTCAGTTGGGTTTCCTTTTAGTCCGAGTTCATAAGGGGTAACCTTGTTCCTTTTGTTGGGAACCTATTTAATAAATAGCAAGTCGTTAACATAGCTTCACCCCGTAACCTTGACTCGATCCCGAATAGGACAACATGGAATTAACCATCTCCTTGACACCGCTTTTCCTTTGAAATACCATTTCTTTGAGGAGTATAAGGGCGATCGTTTCATTGATTATACCAACAGATGAAAATACTGAGTATCCATGTACTCACCTCCCTATCGATCCTTAATCTTTTGATCGGGGACCCAGTTGTAATTCAACTTGCTTTAAACACTTTGAATTTATCTAATGCTTCATCCTTGGTATGTAACAGATAGACATAACAAAATCTAGAAGCATCATCAATAAATGTCACAAAGTGCTTCTTATTCCCCAAAGAAGGTGGCATGCAAATCACATGTGTCATCGTGTATAAGCTCAAGAACTTAGTCTCACGACTAACACCGAAAAGGTTTCTTGGTTATCTTGGTCAACATGCAAGTTTTACACTTTTCGGTGTCCATGTCAAATCTTTGGGATTAAACCATCCCTAGACATATCTTGCATCCTTTTATAGTGTACATGGCCAAGTCTTGCATGCCATAGGGTAGAGTCGGTCGGTCATGGTGGTCACAAATCTTTGAATTAACACTATCGGTGGAAATATTAAGCTCGAACATTTGATTACATAAATAACCAAAACCAATAAAACACCATGCTTAGAAAGCACAAATTTATCGATTCAATAACTTGCTTATATCCATGATTATTCAAAACACTACTTGAAACCAAGTTCTTCCTAATATCGAGAACATGAATAACATTAAACAAAGTTACAATCTTTCCGAACTAAACCTAAGATCTACACAACCATGACCATGCACTAAGGTCATTGACTCATTTCCCATGTGAAGAATAGAACCATCATTCGGTGACTCATAAGTCTTGAACCGACTTCTATCTTTGCACACATGAACTGTTGCACTGAGTCAACCCACCACGCAACATCATCATCCCGCACATAATGAGATTCAGATACATATGTAACATAATAAATCGAAAAGACTTATTAACCATATTCGACCTTTCGGTGAGTTGGAAGAACCACCACTCACGAACCATTAGTGCCTAATCCATTGGCTTTACCACCAACTTTAACACCCTTGCAGTCCCTTTTAATGTGGCCAGTTTTGCCACATTTCCAACAAGTAGGTGTTGCCTTCTTGTTAGGATATGCCTTTGTGTTGTCATGATATTTGCGTTTGCCTTTGTTGTCGTTGTACCTGGTGGAGTTGTAATGCTCTACCATATTGACAACAGATGGTCCAGCAGCATTGCTACCCTTTGGCTTGTCATTATCCTGCACCTTGAGAGATTCCTTAATGCGCAGATGACTGCCCAACTCAACCAGAGTTAATTCCTCTTTCTTATGTTTCAAGGTATGCTTGAAATCTTTCCAAGAAGGAGGAAGTTTATCAATAACACAAGAGACTGAAATAGCCACATCCATGTGCATATTGTGTTGTGTAAACCTTCCAAGTATTCCAAGAAGTTCATTGTATTGTTCCATGACTTGTCTTGAATCAGTCATTTGTAATTTGTGAAATTACTTACAAGAAACTTCTTACTTGATGCATCCTCAGCCATATATTTGGCATCCAAGGAATCCCACAGTTCTTTGGAAGATTCAAAGTTCTAATAAATATCAAGCAGAGAATCGGACATACCATTGAGAATAAGACCTCTGCATATGTAGTCATCATTCTCCATTTGCTCCTTCTCTAACTGCATTCCACAGTAGCATCATCCCATCATCGTGAATAGGTGTAGTTAGCACATACACCACACTCATGCTTGACGACAAGAAGTGCATCGTCTTACGCCACCTCCTAAAGTCCACCCTTCAAACTTATCAAGCTTGGCAAAGTTTGAAGCCATGTGTTTCATTGCAAAGCAGACCATTGATTATCACAAAATAGTTTACTTTGATTGTTGGCGTTTGGCTCCCGAGCGGTAAGATAATCAATGTCGTGAGAAACAAGTAATAAGTCACAGAAACAAATACCACTAGGTGGTTACCGGATATCACTTGGAATCGTGTGATCACTTTCCAAAGTAAACTATTCGACTATAATGCCCGGGTTACACGAATATCTACTTTCATCAGACTTTCATAGTACTATCGGTATACACTACTTGATGGAAACTCTACTTGATGGAAACTTTGCTTGATGGAAACACCGCTTATCGATAGAAACCACAAGCGATTACTTTTCACCGGTGATACTTTCTACTAGCACTACCAATACAAACCACTATTAGAGTCGAGGTGTTCGGGGACCTTATGGGTGTACACTCCGTACCTCCTAACCCATTACAAGGTGTGAACTAGTCCCACAAGTGCACTAAATTTTTCAACAGGTGCGAGGTTTATAAGGGATTATGTGGCTTGAGCTTTTATAATAACCTAACTTTTAAAATAAGTTTTGTTTGTCACACATGCTTATGTAGGCTTTTATAATCCATAAGTCTCCATAAGCCCAAGCCCATTGAAAAGGGCTTATGAGGTCTTATAGCTAGTTAAATTACTCAAATGTCTTCAAAATATATTGAATTATCAGTTTAATTTGATATATTTTTATGCAATTTTACTTTAATAAGCTTAAAATCCAAGTAACCCGCTAAACAGGTTTATAAATATATAAGCTCAAACTTTCGGCTTATAATATAAGCTCCAGTCCCAACACCAGCTTCAACTCCAGCTCTAGCCATAGTTCCAGCCTATTTGACCAAACATACCCTATATTTAGGTTGTGTTTAGCGCGAGTCTTATAAGGGCTCATAGGGGCTTGAACTTTTAAAATAAGCCAGCTTATAGAATAAGATTTCTTTGTCAAACAAGCTTATGGAAGTTTTTTTATAAGCCTTAAGACTCCATAATCCCAAGCCAAATGAAACAAGCTTATGGTAGTTAGTCAAATTACTTAATTGTCCTTCAAAATATGATGGATTATCACACAAAATCTGAAAAGAAAAGTATGGAAAGGCCGACTTCTTTACATACTTATAATTTATTTACATACTTTTATTTTCATATCCCTATCTCTTAAAAACCTAACTCAAGTTACTCGGGTTCAAAATCTAACTCGGGTTAATCGGGTCAACCCGATTAACCCGAATACGAACTAAGGTCGGGTATCGGGTTGACAATATTTTGCCTATTCAGGTTCGGGTCAACCCAACTAACCCAAGATATATTTTTTTCGTTTTTTAAATATAATTTTTTCCAATCTTTATTCAAATTCATAAGTTAAATTAAATGGTCCATGGCTTCAAGCATTAAACTTAGCTCATTTCCCATCTTATAATGTCTACTGATGTTGCATGGTAAGATGATGTAGTGATGTACTGATGTTGCATGGTCTGATAATATGGATGAGTTTATTGTATGTTGCCTATTGATGTTGTTTTTAGTATTATACTTTTCAACTATATACGGTGTTTTAGTGTTCGTCTACATATTGCAACTTGTAATTTTGCAAACATGCAATAATACTTCTAACTTCTAAGCATTACCACGTATATTAATTGCATCATATTTATTGTCTTTGTTATCAAGTTTGTAACAAAAAGACGTGAACTTATGATTCATATACAACTTATGCAACAAAAATATTGTGTTATTTTAACTACTGAATTTAAAAAATTAAATTATATGATTTTGAAAATGGCGCAGACCCGAACCTGACTTGACCCGACCCTATTAGACCCGAACCCGTCTAACCCGAGTTTAAGTAGGGTCGGGTTCGGGTATGTTATTTATAGCCTTGACCCGACTTGGACCGGCCCATTTGACCCGAACCCGACCCGATTAACACCCCTACCAGCCACCACTAATCGATTCCACCACTCATTTCCCATATACACACACTGATAACATCAAATAGTCATGAATATTAAGTGTCAATTTCCCCTGATAATGCTCGTATTTTATATCATTTATATAGATTTACGCTAGTTTTCCTCTATATTTCACTTTAAGATAAATTACGAGCATTTGAGCTAAAAGACAGCGGTTTGGAGAGTTTATTGAAGATATATGATAGTATGCCCATTGTGAAGTAATTACGGCGTAACTCGTCTCTCACATTCGCCGTAACAAAAGCGTGACTCGTAAGACTAACTCAGCGGCATATTACGGGCGTAACTCCTCTTGGGATTACGCAGTAACTAATTAGGTCAAATGATATTCCACGCCCTTTGCAAGCTATGTCGTAACTCTTTCAACATTTACGGCGTAATCATGATTTTGTAGCATATATTGAAGATACGGCGTAACTCATTCCATGTGTTACACATGACCGACTTTATCTAGAGCATTATTACGGTTTATATAGGTTACGGCGTAACTCTCAACAAGTTCTGCCGTAACTAGATCCGCCTATAAATACCAGCCCTAAATTACGTATTTCACATCATTCACTCCACACACAAGCGAGATAACGTGAGTAGGGGACTGAAGGCAGATCTTGACGAGCATACAGAGCCATCTCCAAGGGAGAAATCACTCCCTAACGATAAGCATTAGCGATTTATCATTTCTTTTACTTCCAATTCATGTATTTCATTATGTCAAACGTTGAATTGATTGTTTTAGTTAATACGATTGGCTAAGCACCTCTGGTGCTAGCCTAGTTATGATTCCTTAATTGTTATGTTTATGTTTACATTGCTTCCGTATAATTGTTTCTAGTGTATGCATGCATAGTTTGTTGGTAGCTACCCTTGTTTGATGGTTTTGAATGGCGGTAATGTCTAGTTGCTTGGAGAATTGACCAATGACCCTAAGTAGGTAGACCGAGTGGGAAGGGTAAGAATTGACCAAGCGACGACCACTTCTTCGCTAGGTGAACCGACCAAATGATCACCGCCATTTGGATGAACTTAAGTTAGGGAAAAGAACTCTCATTGGGATATTGTGATGAGAGAGTAGTGTTTAGAATGGACGATACTTGTGCCATGAACCAAATGAAGTAAATCACGAATGAAGTTTCCAAGGAGGTACAAGCTAATTGTTACGATAATTTTCCTCTTTCATATTTTGGCCATTTACGAGGGAGCGAGTCTAGTGATGAAGGCGGAGGAAGAAAGCGATGAAGTTCGAACTTGATGCACGATAAAAAGGGTACCATGTTGCTACAGGAAAACTTCCTTCATTGTGCTCACGAAATTTCTTTGATTGTGGGTTCTAAATTAACATTTCCAACGTGTTCTCCGTTTCTCAAACGATGCAATGGAAGAGGACATTTTTTTATTAAAAGGATAAAAAATGAGGCAGAAGTTTGGTGGTACTGGGAAGACGAAAAGCTAATAAAGGAACATTGGTTTCGAGGGCACGATATTATGACTGATTGGTTCGAAGAGGTTGATTGGATTCTTCATTTTTTGAACCGGCTATTATGATTATTGGAGGATTCACTAAGGCATGGCCTACGTCCGATCCTAACCGGAAGATTTGCAATGGTGGAGAATTCCCCGATCCTAACTGGCTTAACTGCAAGGAATGGGCGGGTTTTGATGAAGAGAAAAGAATGGAGGTCGGATACAAGGGGATCTCGTTCGAAAACTGGGCTAGAGTAAAATTTGGGGCTATGAAGCTATAATGGGAAGTCGAGTATAAATTTCGCTATGAATGGGCCAAGACTAATTTTTTGCAAGAGACTCGATACTGCATGACTCCGTACATTCCCCCATGTGTTTGGGACCAGCCCTCCTCCAACAAAAGATCAACTAAGGAGGAAGTTGGCCAAAGGCCACCGTAAAGCCCTATGGCCTTGAGTCTAACTTAAAGATTCGTAAATAAAGAAAAGTCCTCTTTCGAGAGACAACCCGAATTATCCCTTTTATTTGTTTTATTTCCATTTCATTGGGTTTTGTGTTTTAACCATTTTGCGGAAATCGGAGAAGTTCTTTGCGGCGACTGAACGGGACTGATTTGTCCACGATTATGGCGTAACTCATTCAATGGTTACACCGTTACACATCTTTAGCGGTTCCTCGAGCATTACCAATTACGGCGTAATCCCATGCAATGGTTACGCCGTAGCTACACTCGATGGCGTCGCTGGGTTTTGCATTAATTACGGCGTAACTCCTTCAGGAGTTCGACGTAACTATCCTCTGTATCAATTCTTTCTCTTTAAACACAATAACCTTGTATTAGTTTCTAATTGAACTTTGTGGGTATGTTCCCTGTAAGCCCTCACGTGACTACACTCGTCCACTTGGGACACCAAGTGGTTTAAAAGGCTTGTTGCATACGCTAAATGCAACAGTGATTCCTACGAAAGTGAGTTAGGTTTCTTTTTCATTTTTCTTTTTTAGAATTATGCTTATTGGTAGTGTGATTTCAGGGAATGAAGTTTGCTCGTGGATGCTTAAGTGAAGGCACGATTCTTTTCGTAGGCCTTCTTTCTTTTTCGGAGCGAATTTTAGGGAAGTTCTTGCTCTAATTCTACTTTCTCTTCACCTTTATTTAACGTTTAGTACAAAAGGGACTTTGTATATTTCAAGTGGGGGCGGGGTAGAATTATCTCTTGAACTTTATTTTGCCCTCGTTTTCTAGTTTATTTTAAAAATTATGCCATTTTAAAATTTTGACATGTTTTCTTAACCTAACTAGATTAGACCTTAGCGAAAGCACATTATAACCCTTGATATTATATGGTGAGATCGGCCTTATCCGTTTCCAAATTTTTACCCCAAATCCACCAAATTATGAGTGTCTTGGGTAGCTTGTAAACTTTAGAACTTGGCCTTTGCATCATTTCGAGACCATAGGCGAGGTATGTTGAGTTAACTTAATGTATTTGGATTTTTCGGTTTAAGAAGGCAATATTATAGGATTATCACCCAAAAGCCTATCCTTGTGTGTCTATCAATTACTCACTTTCGACTTCTCGACCCCCATGCTAAACCCTTTTGTTGCACTCACCTTTAGTGCAAGATACCCCTAGATACACCCATCTGAGCCATTCCTTTCATTTTGTTCACCCAACATATTGTTTCGATACACCCATACACCTTAGCCTACCGTGTAGTCTTTATTTGTGATCGGGAAGTCTTTGGTTGCCTAAGTTGAAGGTTAGAGTGGAAAGGTTAGGGAATCATGCTTTCGTCAAAGACATATTTTTGAAGATCATTGAAGACCCCCCAAATTCTCATATTGTTCATCTCAAGTGGGGGGATTCTATGTTTAGTTTTTATGTGAAAAAAAAATAAAAATAATTGTAGTTATTGATTGTAAAGTGCGATGTTATAAGCACTATGTTTATGAGCTAATCATAGATTTAGTATCGAGGAGGCCACCTCGGTCACAGTTGAAGAATGGAGTTGGCAATCATTTCGCCATGTGATTGAAGAAAAGGTAATGTGCCCATCATGGCGTCCTCTAATGGCACATGTACTTGATATATCATGATCCGGTTTCTTAGCCTCGAAACTTGAACTTTGGATGGACGGTGGCGGTGATGACTTGGTTATAGGTTTAGACTATTTGCTTGTTATTTTTACTTTACACCAATTATATCCCATGTCTTATCCTACCCTTTAGTCATGAAGCGTGTCTAGGTGATGAAGCGAGCAATCTTTGGTGTCTTGGCCATGGATTTGGTCATGTATCATTGATTTTGTCCACTTCGCCGTGACATGTTAGTAATGGCAATTCACCCTTAACCTTTGTCGTGTCTACCCATATTGCCTTCAAGAATTGTTTAGTCGTTAACTCTAGTGGTGGAGATTTGTGTAACCGCCAAGCTTATGATAGAATACATGCTATGACTGTGTGTTGAGTGATCACCCCGAAATTGACACTTAGAATAGTTGAGAGATTGAGTGTTTTGTTCCCATTTCGTCAGGTGTTCGGCTTTGTTTTATTCTAGCATAAGGGATTTTTAAACTTATATTTTCCAGGTAATGGGAGATATCTTTTTAGGAATTTATCTAATAAGGTCTACTTGAGGTAAGTAGAGTTGAGTGGGGGATATTTGATAACATCAAATAGTCCTAAATATTAAGTGTCAATTGCCCCGAAAATGCTCGTATTTTATATCATTTATATGGATTCGCTTGTTTTCCTTTATATTTCACTTTCGGGTAAATTACGAGCATTAGAGCTAAAGAGGCGGATTTGGAGAGTTTATTGAAGATATATGATAGTATGCCCATTGTGAAGTAATTACGGCGTAACTCCTCTCTCACATTACGCCGTAACAAGGCGTGACTCGAAGACTAACTCAACAGCATATGGCGTAACTCCCTCTTGGGATTACGCCGTAACTAATTAGGTCAAATGATATTCCACGCCGTTGTAAGCTATGTCGTAACTCTTTCAACATTTACGGCGTAATCATGATTTTGTAGCGTATATTGAAGATACGGCGTAACTCATTCCATGTGTTACGCCATAACCAACTTTATCTAGAGCATTATTACGGTTTATATAGGTTCTGGGCGTAACTCTCAACTTAAGTTGCCAGTAACTAGATCCGCCTATAAATACCGACCCTAAATTCGCATTTCACATCATTCACTCCACACAAAGCGAGAGAACGTGAGTAGGGGATGAAGGCGGATCTTGAGGAGCATATGGAGCCATCTCCAAGGGAGAAATCACTCCCTAACGATAAGCATTAGCGATTTATCATTTCTTTTACTTTCAATTCATGTATTTCATTATGTCAAATGTTGAATTGATTGTTTTAGTTAATATGATCGGCTAAGCACCTCTGGTGCTAGCCTAGTTATGATTCCTTAATTGTTATGTTTATGTTTACATTGCTTTCGTATAATTGTTTCTAGTGTATGCATGCATAGTTTGTTGGTAGCTACCCTTGTTTGGTAGTTTTGAATGGCGGTAGTGTCTAGTTGCTTAGGAGAATTGACCAACGGCCCTAATTAGGTAGGCGAGTGGGAAGGGTAAGAATTGACCAACTGATGACCCTTCTTCGCTTGTGCGAACTGACCAAATGATCACCTGCCGTTTGGATGAACTTAAGAAGTTAGGGATGAGTGTCTAAGATGCTAGCGCCCGGGCATTCATTGTTATGAATCTTGCATGTAGCGGTACTTAATGACTTGGCTTAGGGGACTAAAAACAACTGGACTTTCAAGGATAGTAGCTTGATCTCCGGTGGAAACCTTTGCTGATAGGTTAGGACGAACTGACCAAATGTTGTCCTAGCGACTTAAACCCCCACTTGAAGCAATTGGAAGTAATTAGACGTGAACATAACATGATAGGATAGGTAATTAGGTTAGCACATTTCTCCGCTATTGATCACAACCCTTGCCTTTATTTGCTTACTTTTATTTCTTGTCTTTTTAGTTAATTAATCATTTTTGTCAGGATCCCGATCCTGATCTTAGGATCTTCGATTTTACGATATTGCAAAGCAAAAGCGATCCGGATCCTACATAGAATCTTTACAAGCTTAAGATCTTATAGGATCCCGATCTTGACCATCGATCTTCGATCTAATCCGATCCGATCTTACTTTTCTCGGATTACAAACTAAAAACTACAAATTTATGGGTTGTTTGTTTGTAGAAT
Source organism: Chrysanthemum lavandulifolium (assembly GCA_022545495.1). NCBI lineage: Eukaryota > Viridiplantae > Streptophyta > Magnoliopsida > Asterales > Asteraceae > Chrysanthemum > Chrysanthemum lavandulifolium. The sequence goes on along the minus strand of CM040245.1, from coordinate 157,519,748 downwards.
TCAAAAACAACATGTTAATCTTTTAAACATTTTATAATCATAATTTAGGACAACATTTATATGAAAAATTCATAGTATTTTGTGGTTATAATGTATTAGAATTTGTAGATTTGTATTAAATTACATAAACTATTAAGAAATAACATTAGAGTAGGATCTTAAGATCCCGATCCGATCTTACGATCACGATCTTGCAAAGACGAAAACGATCCTGGGTAGGATCCCGATCTTGACAACCTTGCTTAAAACCATTAAAATCAGTGACATTAGACTTAATTAGAATCCGCTCACATAGATCTTGGGACGACCTCGATTTTACCGATTACTACACTACACATGATCGGGTACACTGCCCGTTAGTGCATAAGGTAGACCATAGGTAAACGAGACACTTATAAATATTAAAACCTGGTCAGTAAAACCTGCATCACACACTCACTCCACAATGCCGATCACAAGAAAACTCTCTACAGTTCTATGTGATGCTACCAGTCCCTTCGCTGCTACCATCCATTATGTGACAATGGTGATGGGCGTGTGATGATGGGGACTGAAATGGGTGGATATGTCGAGTCTTGGTGTGGCTGATATTTGATTGGTGTATGGCTTTGGATTCCTTTTATTTATTTTATGTTTAGATGTGTACGATATCTCCATCTTACTTTTGTGGCTCGGTTTTGTTAGATCAAACTGTGTAATGGGTTTGCTTTTTACAGACCGTCATCAGAAACCGATACCACCATTTTTTTGAATCAACCATTAACACCACCAAAGGTTTCTAAAAACGGGTTATGTTTGAGTTCTGATATTCATTGGCATTTAGTGGTTTCGTTGGTGTTTGGTTTTGCTGGTATTTTGAGTGGTATTGATTATTGAACATAAACTTATGGGTGTATTAAGTGTAGGTTTGTGGTTTGGGTGGTTCTGGTTTGTCTTGATCTGATAGAACTTGGCCGGATCTATCGATAGAACAAAAAGTAAGATGGTGATGTATTTCTAAGAAGTCAATAAAGGTTTTTTTTTTTTTTTTTTTTTTTATATATATATATATATATATATATATATATATATATATATATATATATATATATATATATATATATATATATATATAACGAGAGGCATTTTCCACAAATGCCACCTCAATGCCATGTAATTTAATTTAATGCCACATAATCATTTGTTGTCCACCTAAGCAATATTTTTATCCACTAAGCACCAATTGTAAATTTCGGATTTTTAATAATTATTTTTGTAAATTTCGGATTTTTAATAAATATTTTGAAAATAATTTATAAAAATGAGCCTTGCAAGGATTTAACCTTGGTTATTTGGATAAATAACGTGTGTTTACCACTTAGCAACAAGTTATTTTGATAATTATGTTGCATATTATAATCTATAAATGGCTATAATTTTATTGGAATCCTATAATAAATAATTAATACCGTTGAGAATCCTACGACTTTGGAAACTCAATATTTATTCTCTAAATATTACCCAATTCATTCATTATATCTATGGAACCGTAATATCATTCAAACTGGAACCCTAAACACACATACACGATTCATAAAAATAAGGTATACATATTTTATAGAAGTGACTTTGAGCGTTTAACTAATGAGCATGTGATTCAGGTTATGATATCTCTTAAGCGGGACAAGTTAAACATATGTTATGTAAAAGTGCATAAAATTATTGAAGTTTATGTGTGTGTTTGGTAGCTTATCGACTATGGAGTAAATAGAGGTTATTCTATTGTGATGCATAAGCAAACTTATACATATTTGTCATACACGATTTAG
>CM040245.1:157117840-157517840 GCA_022545495.1 Chrysanthemum lavandulifolium | reverse complement strand
ACATGGCAAGTACATTTCTTCCATCAACACTTTTATCTTTCAAAATTCAAGTATTTTTCCGATCAAGTGTTGAGGGGAAAAATAATCCATTAACTGCTTTCAAAACATCGTGTACTTGCATGTTATCCTATCTCGGTTGATTCTTTTACAAATGGTGGTACACTTTACGATTCAAAGACACTCCTCGGACTTTAATTAACAACTTTTCATTATTTTCTCAAGTCAAGGGGAGTCGTCAAAAGCTTCTTTCTAAAATCTTCACTTGGTAACAAAAATGGAAGTTAAAAAGCTTTGAATGAAAATGGAAAAGGTGGAGGGACCAAAACTGTCAAAATGATAAAGTCTATTTTAATAAAATCCTCTCCACTAAATCTTTCACTTCTCATTTGCATTCTTAACCTCAAAAGATCCTCGCCTAATAATCACTCAACAAAACCGTGCTTTTGATCACCAATTTGTAAGTTGTTTCTTGAGTAAAACATGTTTCTAAGCATAGGTCTTTAATTTCATTCAAATCCTCGGCTAAAACGGTTTCTGGCGTGATTATGTGTTCTACGCATAGCGTATGAACACACAATCATTGTGTGTATGTTTGGGGTAAAATGGTTTGTATCAAAACGTTTCTTAAGCATCAAGGATAACATTTTTACCATCAAAATCCACCCAGAAACTCAAATTGATGAGTTTTGAAAACTAGGGTTTATGAGTCGATTTGGGTTTTTCTAAATGTGAAGTGTTTTGGTCTAAAAGATTGTTGGGTTATGCTTATATGATGTTGAATTGATTATATCCTTGCTCTAAAACTATCCAGAAACACTGATTTATTCAGAATTTGAAATTAGGGTTTAAGGTTCATAAGTTTGGGTATTTTTGATTCACCATGAGTTAGATGTTATAACTTGGTCTATATGCTCATACAACATGTTAGAACTACCAGAATCTGTTTGATGCAAATCCCATGGTTAGAAAACTTACGCGTAAGTCATAACCCTTAGGGTTTTGACCTACGTATGCCTTCTACGCCAGAATCGGTTTATGCATGATCCATGCCATGTATTGTTATTGAAATGAATATGTGTGCTAATATTGATGATTTGATAAATTTATTTCGGGATTGCTACACTTAGAATTGAATCAAGGTCATTTGATTATCTACGCATAAGGATTACCCTACGGCGTAGTTATGTTACGCGTAAGAAAATCCTCGCATACGACTACGCCGTAAGGTTCTACAATGGACTACGGCGTATCACATGAAGGATATCGTGGCGAAGAACCTCTATGCATAAGGTCAACTCTTACGAGTAACCTACGCGTAAGGTTAATATATGCCCACGCATAAGCTCTACGCATAAGGTCTCCTTTTCCTCGCATAACATTTCTTACGCCGTAAGATAGAGTCTCTGCGTAAGTCTCGCCTAAGCACATATCATACATCACGCATATCTTTGCCAAAACTACGCTTAACCTGGATTGACCTTCATGATGAATTGTTACTTGTACAAACTTGTAAATAAACTAATCATATCATCACGAATCCAAAAATGTCACTAATAAACTTAAATCGTTTGATATATTGTGAACAATAAGTGATAAAATAAACTTTAAAACATAAAGTTAACTAACTCACGAAACATTTCACGATATCATTGAACTATTGAACATACAAGTGACTTAGGACTCGTAACAATCATTATCACTGTACATTCAACATCTAGACAATAAGACCTTCTGTTGACTAACATTATGTCTTTCGATATGTTGGTTCTTTTGGCTAATGTTATTTCGGATCACGACATGGTCGAACAAATGAATGTGGATGCAAGCCAAGTTCTCTCCATTCTCGATATCTATCCTCATGGCTATCCAATGAAGATAGGAAAGAATAACCTCCGTGTTGATTTTGACACCCTCACTTGCTCGGAATCTTCGTGTCTTATTGCTATTGATATTACGAGGACTCATCCGTATCGAAACATGCTTACTCACTCTGCAAGCTCCCACGAGATCTACATCCAACAATTACGGAACACTATGGAAAGTGGTCAAGGACAAACTACGCCGGTGACTCTGAATCACAAACAAGTCATCATTACACTGCGGACTTAAGAACATTTCTCTAATTTAAAGTCGATCCAACCAAACTATATGCCTCACTCAAAGAGCTCACTCTCCAATTCTTAATCGATATCGGTTATGGCGAGGCTACGGTGAGTAATCAACAAGCACTCTCACGTAGAGCTCAAGTATTCCTCAACCACAGAACTCTCTACATGATCATCACCAAGTCTGCATTTACGGTCGTGACAATGACTATGAGCACCCCAAGCTCATGGAACCGCAAATATTACGGCATTGGTCAACAAGAACACATCGCTATCGAAGCTCGATTTGGGATGACATGATGTCATTTCTCAACAAACTTGGCTCAAAGATTCCTACATCGGATATACCAAATTGTTGATCCAAAGAGCACTTGGACTTCATCACGACATTCCCAAGAGGCTCAATGACCCCGACAATTACGACATGTTGACGGAACCTATTCTATCTGCATTTAATCAAGGAAGCGTCTACAAAGAAACAAGGTGTTGTCTTTGATTTTCTTCTAATCGAAGATGTCGAAGCTCGAAATGTACAAAAGATATCTAGAAGCGGTCAAACAAGGCAAAGTTGGTCATCTCAACGAAAAATCTTACGGTACACTGTAAGGAGAACCGAAAAGGAAATCTTGGAAGTGTCACAAGCACGAGATAGTCAAAGGAATGTTCCAAAGAAGAAACCCATTCAAAGAGGAAACCCAACCCTAAGAAGAAAGTTCCTTCTCGAAGCCACTCCGATCCTTTCACTTGAACCGCAAAGCAGCTCGGGGACGAGGATTACGAGGCTACTTGACCACGTATGAAGAGATCACATTCTCGAACGCAAAGGATGAAAATCCTCAAGATCAAAACCTCAAGTCCTCAAACTATTAAAGGAAAAGAAGACTCTGCACTTGTACCTCGGGATGAAAGCTCGAAGATGAAGAAGAGCAATTGGATCATGCATACTGAAGAAGTTTCACAAAGTCGACACCTTCACAAGGTCAAGAATTTGCTAAAGATCAAATGGGTGGCCTGGAGGATCAAGTGGGTCGCCACTCTAAACCATCTCGATGCGGTTAATCAACCCGATAAGGAGTGGTGCCACCACTCTTCTGCAACTACAACAACAAATGGAGGACACTATTGAGTATGATTTTGAGAAACCGTAATCGAGAAAGAAAAGTCTAAGGATGGCGAGGATGATTACTCAAAGTTTCTTCTAGGCAGTCCAACACACTCAAAGGAAAACCTCGAAACTCCTAAGGACATGAAGTCTCCTCATGTCTCCTCATCATCGGACTCTTCATCTCATTCATCACCACCACCATCAACGAAGTCAACGGATCATCATCCAATCCGTGAAGAAACCACCTAAATCTTGGATTTCTCAAACACATGCAAGAATTGTGAAAGTCAGTCAAACAAGTTAGAAAGAAGGACATGCTTCATAGAAAACTTGATTGGTATCTTTGAACAAATGCAAGATTTACATGATGAGAATGACGAGATGCGGAAAGATAGGAAAGCTATTCGAGAATTCATGAAAAGTCATCGTCGGGAGGAACTAAATGAAATGATTGAAGGTTACACTCAAAAGTACCTTCGGATATCGTTCCAAAGTCCAAAAGGAACTAGAGAAGTCGACAGAGAACAAACCCACAGTTTCTTCTCGACACTGTCCCCCGTGTGACTAGAGAAGTATTCTCCGCACAACTCACCCCTAACATCGTCGCATTGGTTAAACATACAATGGCCAAAGAAGTCGATCTCTACGAATAAAGTTAATCGCTAAACTAGTGATGCAAATGTCAAAGCGATCTCGAACGCTTACTGGATGAAGCTAAATTTTCGAAGGTCTACTTGCTTTTCAACTCGGTTCATCATGCAAGGAGTCACCGATCAACCCAAACGGCGAGATGGCGATGATAAGGATAAGGACTATGCACCTAAGCGTCGGAAGCGATCGGTCAATCTACATCTATGCCACCTCCTCCACCACGAACTTCTTCTCAACATAAGTCTCCTCCACCTCGGTCTTCATCGATAAACCTCGGGACGATTCGAGTTACCACCCCGACTCATAAAGCGGTGATTACTTTGAGTATACGGTGGTGGCGATGAAGAGGTCCTTGAGCCCGACAACAACCCACCTCACCCAAACAAGTGCGAAACCGGGATCATCATCAAAGCCTTCCAAAAGAAGGCGAAGGCGACTCGGCTCGGAGTCGTAACATAGCTAGATGACGATAAAACCGAAGAGTTTGAATGGTTCTCCACACTTGTCAATCAAACTCCCTACCCCGATGAAGGTCAAGAATTGGCGATCGGTTCAACATTGGAGCATGCAAAAATGTTGCAAGAAAAGTTCCATGTGAAGAAAATGACGAAATCAATTGAAACGAATCAAAATGAAGCTTTTCAACTATGGAAGAGACGACTAAAGCGCCTCGAGGTCGAATATCATCTCGAGAACATCGCCGAGCTATGTCCAACAACATGGATTGGCTCAATCCGAAGCAAACATTGACTTCACACAAAGGGACAACCCTCCATACTACACCGACCGACCAAACCTCTACCGACCATTGGACAAGCGATCAAACCAAGGATTCCTTCCGATATTTCTTCAACAAAGACACGAATTTCTTCTCCATGGTGGCGATGGTTCGAGAAAATACACTACATCATTGACTCTTCCATTCCCAGTGACCATTTACTCTAACGCATAGCTATCGAGGAACGTGCAACTCACTTGTTTTCGACAGCGTGCAAGCATACGACCAAGATGCATTGTATGGATTCATCATTGGCAACGACGCAAGAATCTACTAATGTGAGCCGCTCGGTTCGAAGTCTCAACATGAAGTGTATAGCTCGAAGGACATCGTGGCCATCAAACACATTGATCTCAAGTCTAAGTGGGACTACACATTCTTAAAGAATATCATAGTCAAACGACAAGATGAACAGACTATGGATTCTCCGGGCGACTTTGAGAACTTGTCCTCAATGACATCGAAGACATGTATAGGGATGGCACCCGTGGGTAATGGGCACGGTATCACTAACCCGTCACCCACCCAGTAGTTTTTTCTCACCCATCACCCACCCATCACCCGCTAATGGGTAAAATTTTCTACCCATGCCCACGCCTGCATGGTATTTATTGCCACTGGTAAACCCATGGGTTCTTGTAATGCAACAAAACTACAAATTCATGATATGAAAACTAACTATGAAATTGCATAATAAGACACTAATCAAGTTTCCAAATACAAGTTCACAAAATACTTAAACACATATTTGAAAGTAGCTATTAAACATCATTATACCAAATCCCATTCATATTTGTTAATTAGATAAATAAAGTAAAATAGTTTAAAACATCTTTAAATATGAAATTTACATAACTATATAACTAGAATACTTAGATGTATTAGTTGTGTACCTCATAAGGGAATAATTGAAGTTACGGTCAAGTGTGAGCAAGAAAGAAGCGGGTAAGATGTATTTTAGCACAAGGAGGAACCGAGTTTATGGATTACAATTTATACATGTTAACATGTATGCAACTTTGCTTATTTGATCTTTTATATTCTTTTTTAGTCTTGAAACTCAAACAAATTTTTGGGTTAATGTGTTTTTAGACTTTGTAACTATTAAATGTATACATACAACATCATAAATATTTTAATTAGTATAATTAATTTTAACATGGATTTGTGGGTATACCTACGGGTATTTTGAAGGGTATACCGTGGGTATTTTAAATGGGTGTCATGGGTATACTGCGATGGTATGCATCACCGTCACCCACCCGCCACCCATCGATGGTACAGATTTTCACCACGACCCACCCGGTGTGTGAATTATTAATTACCCACCCATTTATGCGGGTACCCACGGGTTCTTGGTTTTTCTCGCCCATTGCCATCCCTAGACATGTATCTTGCCAAAGTGTGGTCGTATGAGACAATTCTCGTCAAGTTCAACGTGAATTTATCAAGTCGGCTCTCATCTTCATTAGACGATCGTGATCAAAGAACGTGTCGAAGATATCCAGATGGTCGTTGAATCATATCGAAACATGTAAACTTCACTCCACCACGCCTTGATCTTCCAGACATCAACCAGCTTAAACAACTCACGCCATCAAAGAAACCTTTCGGCATTGTTTACCGCAGATGAACTTCAAGAAACCGCTTAATGGCGTGTAGTGAGCTCCATAAATTGGGATCATACCTTGAAGATGGTTAGGGATGGACCGCATACTGATTGAAGGATATACGCATGAAAGTTGGGAATCCTAAGCGTTGGAATTCTCGTGAAAGGAGGGATGTGAGACGATCATCACCATGATTGATGAGCGGTTGTTTAGAAGGATCGATTCAGACGATTGGAAAGCTATGTTGGTGGTCCACCCAGAGAAACATCACCGGCTTTCGCCTGCGCGCACTCCGGGAACATCACTGCACTTCCTGGTACCCCTTGAGTTGCTTCCTTCATAATTTTGGATGTATGATTATATATGTGGATGGCTTGTGCACACATAACGTTGTACAACCCGTGTCATCAAGAAAGGACCACGTGGTACGCCTCGGTGCCACAATCCTTATAAAAGGAGCGAAGCTTCTTATTTTTGAGTAAAACCTATCAAACCTTTCACTTTTCAAGGTTTTGCTCAAAAAGACAAGTACTTCCCATAAGATTTATCAAAACCTCAACCGCTTATATCACTAATCGAGGGAGTATTTGATGAAAACTTTGTTCACAAATCGTTCACGATGGTCACTCTTCCGCAACACTCAAAATGGTCATATTTATTCTCAAACCGCTCAAAAATAACATTTTATATGCCATTTTGAGGGGAGAAAATTGTGTGATAAGAAATATGTTGTACAAAATGCAAATGAATCTGTGTACCTCGGACTTAACCAACGAATCGACGGTACTAAACCTGTTTGTAACTCGAAAAGACTTGTCCCGGACGGGTAATAATTTCAAGCTAGTTCGCTAGTGATGTAAACGTGTCTCGCAAAGGACTTATCCGAGTAGAAAGTACCATTAGAAACTTTTGATAGACATGAACTCGACGGGTTTGACAACCTTCAAGGTTTGTCTACACCTTCAAGAGTAGTTATTAGAGCTAGTTGTCACCTAAAAGTCGACAATATATCTCTTTAACTATTCAACGAACCGTGTCTCTCGGAGATTGTCTATCTTTAGTGGATCAATTCAAAAGTGCGTGCTCTTTCCTCACTGCATTTAACCATTAAAACTATTAAGCACATGTGGAGGAGTATTTATGCAAAACTTCATCTCTCACCGTGGTTCAAACATGTTTTCGTTAACAAACCCTTTGAGAGAGATTTTAACTTACAAAGGGTTATAATGGCAAACATAGGTTAGTCATGGAGTTATAAGGTGACTAAGGTTAGGAATAATCGTCTATGATCCGCCGTAGTCGGAGGATCTACCCAAGGACACTACCATTAGTTAGTGTTAGAAGTCCTAGGAATGACTATAAAAGGAGAAAATGAGAATTGGAGAAAGAAGGAGTTGAAGAATCAAAAGAAATGTAAAGTAAAGGGTGAAAAGAAATAGCCCTCCAGTTATTCAACTTAGGGCGATAATCAGGTTCAATTCATATACTCGGTTGTCACTTAGTGACACCGGTATTGAAGATTAAAAGTCGTCATGGACCCAAAGGACGCATGCACTAAACCTTCTTAGCCACTCAAGTTTCTCTCAATGAAGCTTGTTTCATTCTCACAGGAACCCTACATAAACTATTGGCTTTCTCTTAGAGATCGCCGGTATTGAAGAAGGAGACCTCTCCCTTGTCTCCGCCAGAAAACCAAAACGCACTATTGAGTCTAGAGCCACGAGATTCATCAAAAGATCTCTTAGGTACACTTGACATTTAATCACTGATGATCAACAAATAAGATCATCGATGGTTCATATCGAGTCCTTCACGGATCTTAGCAACTGTCGAGAACATTTATGAGAGGTTCACATCCGTGATCCTCGGTGATTGAATGGAAACTCCCGCCGGGTCAACATCAAACATCAACAGGCAGTCACGGTAACTCCCCGGATTACGCGGAGTGTGTCTCAAGCGGTCTCACGATCGTGAGGTGATGCTTGGTGTACCTCGGCGACTATCTCGAATCAGATGTACTTCGCACATCGCGTTATCTCACTTGTGGACTCGCCGAGAACGGCCTTTGTAAGAATTAGAGTTGTGTTTCACACTATGTTGTTAACACTCTCAAGTTCAAACTTGTAAGTGCGGAAACCGCTTATTACTAACCGCTTGAAATGTTTTTTCTTATGGAAGCTCCGAGCGGGATGATCGTCTTGATTCTTCTCATGCTCATGCCAACATCAACACTAATGGAAGTCCTATTCTAAAGCAACACAACCGTCGAATGATCCTTCATCAAATCAAAGAATCTACAAAGTCAAAGACTTAAAGAACTTCATCAATTGATTTCCACCACAAAGAGCGTGTGAGCATGTTGAAGAATGACGTGGAACACTGAGCAACAAGCACACACGAGGCGCATCGATGCATAACAACATACTATCACTTTCACCACAAAGAACAATGATCAAAGAACAAAGTTAAAGATGACGTCGAAGCATAATCGCCAAAGATAACTATCTCTACACCGGGAGATTGTTCGAATCAAGACAATTCCTCTCACAAGAAAGAAGAATGTCGAAGACGTCCACAGCCTACTATTACATCAACGCTTCACCGCTTACATTCATATATACTGGAGGGGATTGTTGGAATCACTCCTAAACAAGATTTCAAGTATTTATATTTCATATGTAATAGGTAGCTTTATTATGGCCTTTATGTTTGTTTAAGGTCAAGCTTATGTAGAAGGCCCATAAGCTTGATACAAGCCCAATAAGGAATAGGGAAGGAGAGGGTGTTGTCCTAGCTCCTGCCTATATAACTATTGTAAACCCTCATTTGAGGGTTGGTTGTTCAAGTTTTCTCTCATTCACATACACTACGCCTAACCGTCCCTTAGTTTATATGTGTGTGCTTGATACTTTTCATCCGCCTTTATCTCTTCTCTTATAAGCTTGTGTTGTAAAACTTGTGACCTAACAAAACCAAAACCTCAATAGTTTGCATAGATTGAACCAACAAACAATACACAAAGTTTGCAAGGTCGTTATTATCAATAAGACAATAACCGGCTAGTTACAAAGAAGAAAAAGACCAATACAATGATCAAGAGAGAGTGAGTGTAAGATAGTGACTGCACACACGCTTGTGTGTCTAACCTAGAAGAAAAGGTTGATTAAATAGAGAATAAAATACATTAAGCCCCTCCACTCTTTCTCGATATGAATAAAACCAAGAACACACTTTCTCTTATAGAAGATAACTATGTATTGTCCATGAATGGCCCCGATATAAAACTCGCAATAAGACACATCCACAAGAACCATTAGCAATTGATAAATTGATATGTTTTACCACGATTATTTTGGATGTTTTATGATTTTTAAAACAATGTGTGATCATGACTTTATCTACTTTATGCAAGACATACTTGATTGTTCTCATATCAAAATATGGTCATTATCTAGTTTGCTTACCCATATGTTGTTTCTACATGCTATACTTACTATGTCTTACTTGTATACATGTATGATTATCAAGAAATCATTAGTTTCGTGGAAAACTAGAAGGGGGTTGAATAGTTTTACCAATTTAAAACTTCCTTTTAAATATTTAGAACTACTTATGTCAATCTATTTGGTTGTTTATGTTGGACGTTGATAGATAGATATAAACGTGTAAATGAAAGATAAAGAGTAAGAAGAACATCACCACGACACAAGTATTTATAGTGGTTCGCTACAAGGACACCTTCCTTGCCCTACTCCACTCCCGAGTCACCTACTCGAGTTCGTAAACACTACACCAACTCCTTATGGCGGAGAAGCCTTCACAACGTCGCTAACCTTTTTCCAGACAAAGCTAAATACCGAGTTCTTTTCACACCAAGGCGAACCACACCTAACACAACGTCGCCTACCCTTTATACGGTGCTAGGCTAACCATCGAGTTCTTTCACACCTTAGAGAACTAATCCTATCACAACGCCGCCTACCCTTTATACGGTGCTAGGCTAACCATCGAGTTCTTTCACACCTTAGGAGAACTAATCCTATCACAACGTCGCCTACCCTTTATTAGGTACTAGGCTAAGCACCTAGTTCCATTATGGAGGAACTACTACCCTACACGACACAACACCTATTATCAAGGAGATCTACCCTTGTTACAACACCATCAAGGATATCACCATCCTTGTGAATAAATAACCACTTATATGTATAACGATGCACCTCATCGATTATACGACCTAAGCATTCTTCCCAAATGCTATTTGATTTGATTCTTAGGCATCCTTCACTAATGCCTTTGACACAACGCTGGCACCCTTCACTAATGCCTTCGCCTTGACACCTTAAGCATTCTTCACTAATGCTTTAACGCGATGATGAGCATCTTTCACTAATGCTTTCATCTTGACACTTTCGGCATTCTTCACTAATGCCTTCAACCCAACATCTATGAAGAAAGGAAGAACTATCAACAAGAGAACCTTCGTTGTCTTGATGATTGACGGCCATGGCAACTCATGGACTTGAGCTTGCATCGCCTTCAAGATGTGGTGATCTTTCCTTTAAGAGGAACCTACAAGATCACACATAAACAAAAGAGAAAAGCTACATAGATCTCTTGGATCCGAGGTTAGAGGGTTAGAATACTTGGGGAAAGTATGTGTAAAGGGATGGATAGAAAGGAAGAAATGGCTCTCTATTTATAGAGGAAATTTCATCTGCTTCCCGGATCCCACGGATCCTTCCACTGGGATCCGGCTAGCACAAAGCTAGGGATCCGTGGTCCGCCTCCTCTTTGCCCACGGGTATTTTGGGTTATGGGTCATGGGTCATGGGTTATGGGTTGATCCATGGTTTTCAATCTAGATACAATGTACCTTAAGGATACATTGAACTTGTGTAAGTGGTATATATAAAACCATGGGTTATGGGTCAAAACCATTTGCTAGTTTTATCTATTTAGTATATACTTGCTTTTACCCATTTTAGTATATACTTGTTTTACCCATTTTAGTGTACTTAATATAAGTATGTATTAACCCAATATGTAAACACTAGTTGTTGTACATATGTATCTAACTCATAGAGTTACTTAAACTTGTTAAGCCAATATGTAAACACTAGTTGTTGTACATGTATCTAAAATATAAAATCACTTAATCTTGTTATAGTGTTTTATGAAAACGTAAGTGTGTTATAAACTATTAGTTCAAACCATTTACGTATTTTATTTGTTTCGTTAATATGATTTTACTTTTGTTATCGACAAAACATTAGAAGATCGTAAAATATAAATAAACGCTTTTACGGCTTATTTGTATTAACAATCTCCCTTTTGTTGATGACAAACATAAAATTATTTTAAGGAAAAGCTAAAATTGTGAATGTTTGAATTTGAGTTTTTACTTTCTTCTCCCTTTTGTCGAAACAAAAGTGTTTGAAGAAACTAACACAATTTTATAAGAAAAATTATAAAAGATGTAACGAGAGCAAGTGACGGAATGGTACTGTCTTAACTCCCCTTGACGAGTCCATCCCTTTGAAAAAGGGCGTCAAGGACATAATGTAAAATAAGCTACTTGTGTTTGCAATTAAGTTTGCAAATGGTTCGCCTAAGTGACGAAAACGTGCTCCCTCGAATATTGCAAAGTTGCAATGGGGTAACATGAAGTGTAATCCAAAATGGATTGTTGCAAATGATTTTGCAATATTGTTTGACACAAAGCTCCCCTAGCTTTTATGGTGTCAAAATCTTCATGTGTTATTTTGAAAATCTACAAAGTAAAGGTTAGAAAAACAAGAGTATAGTGCATAATTTCCTGCAAAAGAGACTCGAGTTAGTAGAAATTTGTGTACATACCACGATCCCACTTGCCCTTCAAGGAGGATCCGTCTAGTTATCGTGAAGGATCCGGCTATCTGCTCCGCTTTCTTCAAGAAGAAGAAATGTCAAGGAGTGCAACTTGAGGGAATGAGACAAAAGTACAATATAACAAGCACAACACACATAATAGTCATGGCATAAAAGTATTCATTCAATAAAACAAAGAGATACACAACCAAATCTCTAAAACTAAGAGAATGAACTAGCCAAATAGATGCTATTAATGCTAATAAGTTACTCCAAACTTAAGATTTGACTAAAAGCTTATTGAAGATCAAGGATGAGAAAGGTTTCCTAAGCATTCTCGGTTGAGCTTGAAGGTCATGTATTAATACATCTAATTCATGTTTCATTCTCTTAACATGTTTGCAATGGTCGCACTCATAGTCATGGTCTTGAAGTGGAGGTTCAAGTGAAGTGGGTTGAAGATCTTCAAATGACTTTTGGTGGCTCTAAGTACTAGTGAGGTAGGTTGAGTTGTGGAGGTTTAGTAGATTTAAGTGATGAAGTCCTAGTGGAAGCACTCTTCTTGTGAATAAGTTTGATTGGTTTTCTTAGTGGAGAGATCCTAGTTTTGGTGGATGTACAGAAGGTGATTTGGTTGAGGAAACTTCATGCATGATTCTAGCAAGTTTCTTGGGTGGTTCTTGAGTGGATGAGTTAGCACTAGGAGCTTTCCTCATGATGAAATGACTAAGGAAAAGGTTTCTAAATGTTGAGAATTATGTTGTGTTTGATGACTAAAGGATTCTAACAAGATGACTTATAAAGGGAAGGATTTGGCAAGTGCATTCAAGACTTAAGCTTCTAATATCCTTTGGAATGTGATGATTATCATGCACAAGAGTCAACTTCAGAGTTTGTACTGATCTAGGAACTCATTTAAGATGAGATGGAGTGTATGAGTTAGAAAGATGAGTTGAAATGATTGTTTTAGCAAGATTTGACCTATACTGTCATCCGGATCCCACGGTTCCCTCCTCAGAGGGATCCGTCTAGGCTAATCCTAGGGATCCGCTCTCGTGACTTTGAAAGAGTGGAAATGATGTTTCTAAGATCTAAGACCTATATCATCTTGAGTGTTTCAGTCCTCCTAAGTGTTTTAAATGAAGGATGCTTGAGTACTTGAAAGTAATGGGTGATGTAGCTAATGATTGTCATTTATGGAAGGATTTGGAACTTTCAAGAGTACCAATGGATGAGCAAGGATGACACTAAAGATGAGAGTTTCAATTGAAGCTAAATGATCCTAGAGATCAGGTTGTGACTTAGGATTATGTTTTGGAAAATATCCTAAAGGTTTTGAGATGGAAAACTAGGAATTGATCAACTTTGATCAATTTTGTGTGAGGATGATTTATGATCAATCTTAGCTATAATCGAAGGATTTCTAAGACTAGATGTGAGGATCAAGTAAAAAATGAAGTGTGAGTTGCGAGAGCGGAAGAGTAATGGATTAAAATGAAACGGTGGATCTATAAGTGTTTTAGAGTGTGATCTAGGTGAGTTATGTGTAGGAAGGATCAACCTATCTTGATAAGGACTTAATCGCCTTTAAGACACTATGTTTAGCTTAGTGTGAGGTGTTCTAAGGATGTGTTTGAGATACAATGCTTGCAATTGCATTTTCTGTTGCGATCCCACGGTTCCCTAGGTGTAGGGATCCGCTTAGTACAACATTTGGGATCCGTCCATCTCGCTAGATGTAACCTTTACTAAAGGTATGCAATGATCTTGACAATGCATTATATCCCTAGGTTTATTTAAAGAGGTTCTAACACCAAGATATCAAATGTGATCGAGCTCACAAATAACAAAGAGGCTTATCAAACTTAACAAGCACTATTCAAGAAACTCAAAACATATTTACGATCTAGATTAGTAAATCGTTTGTATTAACAATGGCGTGCAGTAGTATGATGGTGTTCAAGACAATAGGGTTGTTTTGGCCAACGAAGCAATGAACTATGTATAGTCATTATGGATGGTGATTAGCATACAATGAACTTCATCCATGAAGTCATGTAGCTCTTCTAGATCAAAGCAAGATAATCGCTTGATGAGGCAAGTGGTTGTGATTATTTAAACGAAAATCAATTTTACAACTTGGTTGATTAGTAATCCTAAGACAACGCAAAGTATTTCCATTGTAAACTTACTTTAGTGGAAACATGGAGTATAGATTTCCAAGTGAGAGAATGAATATGAGACTATTACTAGTGGTGCTCAATTACGCTAAACACGACCATTTTTACGGGTGATTCCACATACCCAACTTCTATCAAGGAAGCAATTCAACCGTTAGGTCAAATTGAGTTTCTAGTGCCACAAGTTCTCCAAGATTCATTCTTAAGTTAGGAAAATTTATATTCCTACAATGGCCTATCAAGAGTAACAATGATGATACTTTACTTCGTTTAATATTATACTTGAGACAACTAAGGTGACGAAGGCGCCATGTTAAAAATAAGTTTAAAAGTTGTCCATATGGTAAACAACAAAAATGGTTGGATGAGCTAGTTCAACATATGTTGTTGAAAGCTTTGAGTTTGGACTTTCGGATATGAACAATTATATTTGCGATGCAAAATAATTTACTTGAGTATATCGGATGAAATAATCAAGTTGTCAATCCTACTATGAAGCTTTGGAGAGCGATCATGAAAAGGAAAATGGGAGAGTACATCATCAACACAAAGCGAGGTTATGATCCGATGTACATTCTTGTTGTTTTAGAAAACGATACAAGAACAAAAGAAATCATATAAGCACATAAAACATTTATGTTGCACACATGACAAACTCAATCAAAAATACATTTAGTGTGTTATATGTTTTAAACATTTTTCAACCTATATGACTTATTTAAGTATCTAAACTAACATTTTCGACACAACTAGATGTTATCCCAAACACTCCTTCAAATAGCACATTGATTAGTAGAATATTACTAAATCGACAAACAAGAGAATGAATAGCAAGTTCAGGAAACCACATATGCTATTCAATCAAACAAGCACAAAAGCTATTTGAAATAAGCAAATAATCAAGTAATGCAAAGAAGACAATTTAACATTTAGCATAGCATACGAAAGTTCTTTTCATCGCTTTGTGTTAAATATAAACATGTATACCAAGCTTGATTAGTTTATTTTATATTTATAAATATGATCAAAACCTTAATTTCAATAGAGGACACATTGTTATTCAAAAGCGAAAACATCCGTCTCCAATTAGATCAAAAGTTTGTGCAAAAGTTATGATCGAAAAATGACTTTCTATTATTAATCAATGATTCTGTAAATTATTGTTTTGAATCAGTTTATGAAACCATTTTTAAATGAAATTAGACTCAAATACCTTTAAAACGATAGGTGGCACGACTTCTAACGACTTATAGTTAAAAGTTATGAATTTTGAAATTGCATAAAATGCTCTTCATACCCTCACGGATCCCACGGATCCCTTGCTTGAGGATCCGTCCGGTGTAACTCCGAGGATCCGCGGATCCGACTGTAATTACAAAATGTACGCTTTGACCCGACGAAAAGGTTTAGTCTTTGTAGACTTTTAGTGAAGTTATATTACCCATTTTACTTTTATTCAAGCTTGATTAACAAGATATCTAACAACAAAACTTCAAAGGAAAAAAATCACTAAAACACTTTTCATATTATGCTTATTATAAGATAGAAGCATATATCACCATTTTGTCCACAAGCAATTTAGCATGTTTTTGACAAAAAATTGTAACTAAGGAAACATACCTTTGTTGTATTCCCTTTGTATGGTTTTAGAAACCATAGGCGCGAAATGATCTTCTAAGATACCCAAATCCTTTGCTATATTCCTTTTTATGGTTTTAGAAACCATAGACGCGAAATACTTCATGTTCTTCTAAGATACCCAAATCCTAGTATGAAGAACTCTCAAAGGAAAAAAATTAGAATGATCTATCACTATCCAACATATGATGATTTCTAAAACATGACTCTTTGTTTTAAGAAATTCTTCTTTGTAGTTTTCAAACATACACGGATCGTATCAAGTTTTCAAAGTACAATATACTATAAAAACTTGGTAACAAAGCTCGATACCAATTGTGGAAAACTAGAAGGGGGTTGAATAGTTTTACCAATTTAAAACTTCCTTTTAAATATTTAGAACGACTTATGTCAATCTATTTGGTTGTTTATGTTAGACGTTGATAGATAGATATATAAACGTGTAAATGAAAGATAAAGAGTAGAAGCACATCACCACGACACAAGTATTTATAGTGGTTCGCTACAAGGACACCTTCCTGCTCCTACTCACTCCCGAGTCACCTACTCGAGAGTTCGTAAACACTACACCAACTCCTTATGGCGGAGAAGCCTTCACAACGCCGCTTAACCTTTTCCAAGACAAAGCTAAATACCGAGTTCTTTCACACCAAGGCGAACCACACCTAACACAACGTCGCCTACCCTTTATACTGGTGCTAGGCTAACCACCGAGTTCTTTCACACCTTAGGAGAACTAATCCTATCACAACGTCGCCTACCCTTTATACGGTGCTAGGCTAACCATCGAGTTCTTTCACACCTTAGGAGAACTAATCCTATCACAACGTCGCCTACCCTTTATTAGGTACTAGGCTAAGCACCTAGTTCCATTATGGAGGAACTACTACCCTACACGACACAACACCTATTATCAAGGAGATCTACTCCTTGTTACAACACCATCAAGGATATCACCATCCTTGTGAATAAATAACCACTTATATGTATAACTATGCACCTCATCGATTATACGACCTAAGCATTCTTCCCAAATGCTATTTGATTTGATTCTTAGGCATCCTTCACTAATGCCTTTGACACAACGCTTGGCACCCTTCACTAATGCCTTCGCCTTGACACCTTAAGCATTCTTCACTAATGCTTTGGACGCGGATGATGAGCATCTTTCACTAATGCTTTCATCTTGACACTTTCGGCATTCTTCACTAATGCCTTCAACCCAACATCTATGAAGAAAGGAAGAACTATCAACAAGAGAACCTTCGTTGTCTTGATGATTGACGAAGCATGGCAACTCATGGACTTGAGCTTGCACGTCTTCAAGATGTGGTGATCTTTCCTTTAAGAGGAACCTACAAGATCACACATAAACAAAAGAGAAAAGCTACATAGATCTCTTGGATCTGAGGTTAGAGGGTTAGAATACTTGGGGAAAGTATGTGTGTAAAGGGGATGGATAGAAAGGAAGAAATGGCTCTCTATTTATAGAGGAAATTTCTCTGTTTCCGGATCCCACGGATCCCTTCCACTGGGATCCGGCTAGCACAATGTCACACCTCACGGAGGCTAAACACGAGGTGTAACGGAAGGAACATAAGCACAAGATAATAGAACATACCAACATTAAGATTTAAAAGAAAGAGTACACCATTACAATACCGCTTTAGTCATCATCGGCAAATATATTACAAAGTTTATATTCCAAGTATTTCGCTTTATTACATAACGATTTGTAGTGACAAGTGAAAACTTCATTATGCAAGACCTGGTAGAAAAAGCTTACTAACGATCACCAAATGCATGAGAGAAAACGGTCAACTATGAAAATAGTTGGTGAGTATACACGTTTAGAAAATAAGAAAACTCGTAAGAAATATTCAAAGGTTTCGGTCATCGAAATAGTCCACAAAGCAAAGGCATTGTAAATCCACTCGGTTCCAAGTTCCCCATACAAAACTTGCAACTTGTGTGTTCACAACCCATTGCACAAAATATAGCGTATCAAGCAACAAGTATAAGCGGTCATAATAGTTCACAATATAGTACTACGAATATAATAATTGTGGATGCTCCCGATGAAACCAAATTATGTTTGGTGCCACTACCCAAAGTTATGTTGGGTGCCTCTTCCCAAAGATATCTTGGGTGCCTCTTCCCAAAGATATACTGGTGCCTCTTCCCAAAGATATGCTCCGAACATAGGAGAATTTATAGTGATGCTCGAACATAGGAGACTTTAGGTCAAGGTCATAACATGTACGGTTCAATAAATTCCAACAAGTCATAAATTGTAATTAAGTTCAAGGATTTGATTCGAGTTCACAAGTTCTAGTCAAAAGAGTTCACAAAAGTAAGAATCAATTTAATTCAAGTATGGTTCATGCATTCAGCCCCAAAATATAGTAAAACGGTAAAAAGGGGATGTGATTACTCACTTGATGAATTGATGCGATGACAAAAGTGGTTACACCGAAAAGTAGCGTGAATCTCGAAACTGACCTATTATGTATGATATGATATGTAATAAGTCATGATGTAATGTTATGCATGCAATTCGGATGATATTTATACCACTTATGAATTTTTGAAAACAATACTTTTCGTCGAAAATATAATCTCGTTGAAATTTCCATGAAAGTGACAAAAACGGCCTCTAAAAGCTAGTCGTAAAATGGTGCACGTCGAGCGTTAGGAAACAAACTCAACGGTTTTGGGAAGCTTGTATGATAATCTCAAAGTTTTAGTACATGAATTTCCATCCTAGAGGTCTCGTACATAAAGAAAATAGAGGTTAAGTATGGTACTTTTAGTCCAAAGTATAGTTTAAGGATGGTTTTTCGGAAAGTTTGAGTAACCATAATTAATTCATTACAACTCCGCTAAACAAACAATGGACATTTTGGAAAATATACTTGGCGATCTCACTTTTACTAGAAGACATCATTTTATAAGAAAATGTACTCCATTTTACTTCTCCAAATTTTGTTCTCCATTTTGTTCTCCAAACTTTTGTTCTCCAAATATTTGTTCTCCAACCTTTTGTTCTCCAAATGTTGGTTCTCCAAACTTTGTTCTCCAAAACTTTAGTTCTCCAAAGGTTTGTTCTCCAAGCTTTTGTTTCAAAGTAACTTATATATTTTTGAGAAGTCGAAATAATTTATAACGCCTAAACTTCATTTTTTACTCGTACAAATTTGACATAACTTGTGAAATTCCGAAAAATTATATTTTTCGTCGCCAAATTGAAAAATTCATAACTTCTTCGTTATAACTCCGCTTTAATCCGCTCAAGCGCCCACGGTTTCGCTTTTAAAGTATATTTTCTAAATATCTAGGCCAAAAATTTTACCTACTGTCGGATTTTCCAGATTTTGAAAATAAGGACAGACCCTTATATATAGTTGTCGAAATGAGTTTTTCTCGCGCCAAACCTATTCTAACCCATTCAAAACAACTCAAGCTATTCTAATCCTACCATACACCTTCTTAGGGTGTCATGGGTTCCTAGACATCACCAAAATTATATATAACAAGGAGTAATTATAGGATGGATTATATATATTTAACACTTAAAACCTTAAAACCTTAAAAGTGGTATAAACATCACATAACTTGCATGTTTCTCAAATAAAATGATATGACCATAATAATGAATATGTAATAAAAACATGAATATGAATGCTTACAAGAAATATGATGAGGTTTAAGGACAAAGGGTTTGTCCTAATCACTTGAGGTTTGTATTGCAAAACCTATACAACAAGTGATACTAGATTGTTAAATAACTTGTCTTGAAATTTTATGAGATGATCCTCCTTTGGTCTTATGGCTGCCGAATCTTTGGAGTGGAAGAGAGAAATATGGTTTTCTATTTTACACTTTGAATTATGAATGAATATGTGTAATTTTTGGAGTATAATACAATTTATGTGTTAGATATTTAGTAAGAAAAGTGTGTGTCACCACCATAAGGTGTCGACATACTAAAAAAAAAAGAAAAGAAATGAAGTTGTTTTGTTCTAGCTAAGTAATTGTATGTATAAGTAGGAGTGTAATTTGTTAAAAAGTATTAGTAACTTGTGTATTTATTTGAGCTTTTAGGGTAGCGTTAGTTAAAAATAAATTTTAACGGATCACAATAAAATATATTGAAGTCATAAAAATTATAAAAATACATTTCTTACAAGAATTGAGTGAACAAATATTCATCGGGTTGAATTTACGAAAACCGTCGTAATTATATAAACATAACAATTTATATACGAAATAAATTAAAAACATCGGGTAAACTCATAATATTATTTTATAAACTTAATATGAGTATAAAAATATATCGGGATAATTTTTGGAAGTAACGGATCAATTGTTCAAAATAATTAATTACCCAATAACGTTTATTTAATATGAAAATTATACTTTTAATGTAAAATGCAAAACCATGCATGAACTAATGTGATGACAATGATGTTAATGAAATGTAGACTAAACTTAGTCTATATGAAAT
Source organism: Chrysanthemum lavandulifolium (assembly GCA_022545495.1). Lineage (NCBI taxonomy): Eukaryota > Viridiplantae > Streptophyta > Magnoliopsida > Asterales > Asteraceae > Chrysanthemum > Chrysanthemum lavandulifolium. The sequence goes on along the minus strand of CM040245.1, from coordinate 157,497,416 downwards.
GACCTCGATGATATGATCATGAATTCACAGCTAAACCATTAAGGTTACGTGAATTTGATACTCGTAAACCTAGTTTACGATAAACGATGAAATAGTAAATGTGAGAAATGACCGAAAATTGAGAATTGTGACATTCTTCCCATGTCAGCGGAATCACGTCCTCGTGATTCAATTAATGATACTATAGTCCGAACCGCGACAAAGGTTCTAAAAGTTCGTGCTCGTACGAATAGTCTAAATGATCATGTCAATGCTCATGCATATGGGTTCCTCATCCAACTAAATACATGCCCGTGATTAGATTTGATGAGGTAAACTTACCCAACACCGAACGTATCCCTCAAAAGACCTTTTGAGTAAAAACTTGACTCTTAGCTTGATTTTCGCAACTCATCAAACAAGAACTGTCACTAGATCAAGCTAGGAAACAAGTTGTTAGTATGATAGGATTCAACATCCTTGAATGAAGTCTTTTGAAAGATCCGTTCGTTCTTGGATTTGCTTACACAAATCAAATCAACCACTTAATTTACAATTAAAGTCAATATCGATAGATCTCAAATTACTCAATGTCGTGAATGTGGTAAAAATTGGAAGGAAGTATGCACTCAAAATCATGTCGTACAGAAATAAGGTAGTTGTCCGAAAGAATGTACCAAGTACGAGTTGCGGGCTTCCTCGGTACCCGATAGAATGCTCGACCACGCGCGGGAGGAACTTCAATGTTCGATCTTGTGGGCCTTCTATTGCCAACGCCGAGTTTGGACGATTACCTCCTTGGTTAGGTGTTCCTTTCAACTTTGGGCAAGTGTTCCGAAGGTGATCCGACTTCCACACTCGTAACATGCTTTTCTTTGTCCTTGGTTCCCATCTGTTTGAGCAATTCCGTGCGATGTGGCCCGTCTGTCTACATTTGTGGCACTTTGAGCGGTCTCACGAGTGATGATAATTACATCGAGTACACATAGGATGTGGACTGTATATCCTTTGCGCTCCCGAGTGGTCGCCCATAGTTCCCCGGTTATTCACGCCTCTTGTTTTGCCGATCCGGTCTCGACTTCCTGGCGATCCTCCCGCCGCCTCGTCCATTGTCGCTTGCTTTTGTTAGTTCTCCGCACTGATCACATCATTTGTCAAGCGATACGCCATGCCCACGCCGCTTGCGAGTGGTTGGGTTCGATGAGGTGACGCCCTCCTAATTTCCGGTATCAATCCCCATATATCGGTCGATCAACTTCTCCACGGTGGAAACCATGTGAGGAACCATCCTAGTTAACTCGTGGAAACGGATCGTGTACTTGTCGACCTCTACTCCTACCATCAGTGATTCCAAAATTCCGCTTCCAGCTTTTGCACTTCATCTTTTCTCGCACTCATCGCTAGTAGTTTTTAAATGCTTCCCAAGATAACGCATTTGCGCCCCTCTTCCTCTAGTCTGCGCTTGGTTGTTCCACCGGTCAATGCTCGACCTTGTAGTAGACCAACAGAGAACTTAACTCGCTTCCTTCAAAGACACTTCGTGATACTAAGCTTCGACTCAACATTCTCGAACCAGTTAACAATCCAATGGCACCCTCGCACCATAAAATTCCATTGGCTTGCATGTCATGAAAGTCTTATAGTCGCATCCATGACCGGTGTTTGAAGTACCTTCTCCGTTGTTGGTTCGTCTAGCATCAAGGTGCGTCATAATTTGAGTGAGTAGATCCGCTATTCCAGTCGCGTTGTTGTTTGGATTGTCATTGTTGTTTGGGTTGCCGTTGTTGTTGACTCCTGCGTGTGTTTCTGGCAGCCATGATCCTGCAATGGACCAAAATATCGGGTTGAGTAAATGACACTCGGACGAAGGCGTATGAGGTTTAGAACGGTGGTAATGTGTTATAGTGATCGAAATATGACAGAACAGACATGCTATGTCTAACAAGTCGAAAGATGGAAAAGAGAGGGTATAAATAAGATACGGTAATGTAGACGTGAACGTAAAACATGCTATGCATACCCACCGACCAATGCAACTTCAGTGACCGGACTCAAAAGACTCGACTAAACATGATTTAAAACTCCCACTTTTATGATTGCATGGTTCTTCATAAATTAGACATAGTTGATCGTGCTATGTATACTTTATGATTAACGATGCAACGATAGGACTAGTTGACTCGGATGATGTTCAATGTTTAATAAAATAAAAATTTATTCGGTTATAGTCGTGATTTTATTTTTGAAAATCGGCATTCTCTATAACCTTTGGCTCGGTACCAATCTGTCACACCGCCGGAGGCGGAAACACGAGGTGTAACGGAAGGAACATAAGCACAAGATAATAGAACATACCAACATTAAGATTTAAAAGAAAGAGTACACCATTACAATACCAGTTTAGCGTCATCGGCAAATATATTACAAAGTTTATATTCCAAGTATTTCGCTTTATTACATAACGATTTGTAGTGACAAGTGAAAACTTCATTATGCAAGACACGGTAGAAAAGCTTACTAACGATCACCGAAATGCATGAGAGAAAACGGGTCAACTATGAAAATAGTTGGTGAGTATACACGCTTCGTAAAATAAGAAAACTCGTAAGAAATATTCAAAGGTTTCGATTATTTGAAATAGTCCACAAAGCAAAGGCATTGTAAATCCACTCGCCCAAGTTCCGCCCATACAAAACTTGCAACCTGTGTGTTCACAACCCATTGCACAAAATATAGCGTATCAAGCAGTCAAGTATAAGCGGTCATAATAGTTCACAATATAGTACTACGAATATAATAATTCAGGGATGCTCCTGATGAAACCAAATTATGTTGGGTGCCACTACCCAAAGTTATGTTGGGTGCCTCTTCCCAAAGATATACTGGGTGCCTCTTCCCAAAGATATACTGGGTGCCTCTTCCCAAAGATATGCTCCGAACATAGGAGAATTTATAGTGATGCTCCGAACATAGTAGACTTTAGGCCAAGGTCATAACATGTACGGTTCAATAAATTCCAACAAGTCATAAATTCGTAATTAGGTTCAAGGATTTGATTCGAGTTCACAAGTTCTAGTCAAAAGAGTTCACAAAAGTAAGAATCAATTTAATTCAAGTATGGTTCATGCATTCAGCCCCAAAATATAGTAAAACGGTAAAAAGGGGATGTGATTACTCACTTGATGAATTGATGCGATGACAAAAGTGGTTACACCGAAAAGTAGCGTGAATCTCGAAACTGACCTATTATGTATGATATGATATGTAATAAGTCATGATGTAATGTTATGCATGCAATTCGGATGATATTTATACCACTTATGAATTTTTGAAAACAATACTTTTCGTCGAAAATATAATCTCGTTGAAATTTCCATGAAAGTGACAAAAACGGCCTCTAAAAGCTAGTCGTAAAATGGTGCACGTCGAGCGTTAGGAAACAAACTCAACGGTTTTGGGAAGCTTGTATGATAATCTCAAAGTTTTAGTACATGAATTTCCATCCTAGAGGTCTCGTACATAAAGAAAAATAGAGGTTAAGTATGGTACTTTTAGTCCAAAGTATAGTTTAAGGATGGTTTTCAAGAAAGTTTGAGTAACCATAATTAATTCATTACAACTCCGCTAAACAAACAATGGACATTTTGGAAAATATTCTTGGCGATCTCACTTTTACTAGAAGACATCATTTTTATAAGAAAATGTACTCCATTTTAGTTCTCCAAATTTTGTTCTCCATTTTTGTTCTCCAAACTTTTTGTTCTCCAAATATTTGTTCTCCAACCTTTTTGTTCTCCAAATGTTGGTTCTCCAAACTTTGTTCTCCAAAACTTTAGTTCTCCAAAGGTTTGTTCTCCAAGCTTTTTGTTTCAAAGTAACTTATATATTTTTGAGAAGTCGAAATAATTTATAACGCCTAAACTTCATTTTTTTTACTCGTACAAATTTGACATAACTTGTTTGAAATTCCGAAAATTATATTTTCGTCGCCAAATTGAAAAATTCATAACTTCTTCGTTATAACTCCGCTTTTAATCCGCTCAAGCGCCACGGTTTCGCTTTTAAAGTATATTTTCTAAATATCTAGGCCAAAAATTTTTACCTACTGTCGGATTTTCCAGATTTTGAAAATAAGGACAGACCCTTATATATAGTTGTCGAAATGAGTTTTTCTCGCGCCAAACCTATTCTAACCCATTCAAAACAACTCCGAAGCTATTCTAATCCTACCATACACCTTCTTAGGGTGTCATGGGTTCCTAGACATCACCAAAAATTATATATAACAAGGAGTAATTATAGGATGGATTATATATATTTAACACTTAAAAACCTTAAAAACCTTAAAAGTGGTATAAACATCACATAACTTGCATGTTTCTCAAATAAAATGATATGACCATAATAATGAATATGTAATAAAAACATGAATATGAATGCTTACAAGAAATATGATGAGGTTTAAGGACAAAGGGTTTGTCCTAATCACTTGAGGTTTGTATTGCAAAACCTATACAACAAGTGATACTAGATTGTTAAATAACTTGTCTTGAAATTTTATGAGATGATCCTCCTTTGGTCTTATGGCTGCCGAATCTTTGGAGTGGAAGAGAGAAATATGGTTTTCTATTTTACACTTTGAATTATGAATGAATATGTGTAATTTTTGGAGTATAATACAATTTATGTGTTAGATATTTAGTAAGAAAAGTGTGTGTCACCATAAGGTGTCGACATACTAAAAAAAAAAAAGAAATGAAGTTGTTTTGTTCTAGCTAAGTAATTGTATGTATAAGTAGGAGTGTAATTTGTTAAAAAGTATTAGTAACTTGTGTATTTATTTGAGCTTTTAGGGTAGCGTTAGTTAAAAATAAATTTTAACGGATCACAATAAAATATATTGAAGTCATAAAATTATAAAATACATTTCTTACAAGAATTGAGTGAACAAATATTCATCGGGTTGAATTTACTAAAACCGTCGTAATTATATAAACATAACAATTTATATACGAAATAAATTAAAAACATCGGGTAAACTCATAATATTATTTTATAAACTTAATATGAGTATAAAAATATATCGGATAATTTTGGAAGTAACGGATCAATTGTTCAAAATAATTAATTACCCAATAACGCTTATTTAATATGAAAATTATACTTTTAATGTAAAATGCAAAACCATGCATGAACTAATGTGATGACAATGATGTTAATGAAATGTAGACTAAACTTAGTCTATATGAAATGACCTCGATGATATGATCATGAATTCACAGCTAAACCATTAAGGTTACGTGAATTTGATACTCGTAAACCTAGTTTACGATAAACGATGAAATAGTAAATGTGAGAAATGACCGAAAATTGAGAATTGTGACACACAAAGCTAGGGATCCGTGGTCCGCTCCTCTTTGCCCATGGGTATTTTGGGTTATGGGTCATGGGTCATGGGTTATGGGTTGATCCATGGTTTTCAATCTAGATACAATGTACCTTAAGGATACATTGAACTTGTGTAAGTGGTATATATAAAACCATGGGTTATGGGTCAAAACCATTTGCTAGTTTTTATCTATTTAGTATATACTTGCTTTTACCCATTTTAGTATATACTTGTTTTACCCATTTTAGTGTACTTAATATAAGTATGTATTAACCCAATATGTAAACACTAGTTGTTGTACATATGTATCTAACTCATAGAGTTACTTAAACTTGTTAAGCCAATATGTAAACACTAGTTGTTGTACATGTGTATCTAAAATATAAAATCACTTAATCTTGTTATAGTGTTTTATGTGAAAACGTAAGTGTGTTATAAAACTATTAGTTCAAACCATTTACGTATTTTATTTGTTTCGTTAATATGATTTTACTTTTGTTATCGACAAAACATTAGAAGATCGTAAAATATAAATAAACGTTTTTACGGCTTATTTGTATTAACAGTTTCAAAATTTGATACCTAGAGCAAAATTTTGCAATCTTACTGTTAAGAAATTTGTCTCAGATGCCGGATCCCTGGGCTATAACTAGTGCATCCCTCAAGTAAAGGATATGTGGGATCCGGGTGGACAGAAATGCATTTTTAGCCTCCTTACATCAATCCAACCTTCCAGACCTTATTGGACTAGTTAAACATGATACATTAAGATCACTTAACTTTTCCATAGGCTCAGTTAATCTCACATTCACTCATAGATGACTTAGGATCAAATTCTAGGTGTTTTTGATTTATCATTACGTCAAAACTCACCATCTTTCCGCTCCAATGTCTACACATTGTTCCTCTCATCTCAAGACAAGTAGTTTGATATTTCTCTCAATTTTAGCAAATTGATTTTAGTCATCTTTACTTTAAAATGCTCTAAAAACTAGTTTTTCATTTCTTGTGATATTTAAGGAATTTTCTAAATTTTCCTTTGATCACCAATTGGTCTCTATGATCATTTACCATCCTCAAAACTCTTAGTGTCATCCTTGATCACTCATTGGTGTTCATAAAAACTCCATTTCTTTCCATAAAAGTCATCATTAACTATCCTCACTCATTATGCTTGATCATTTAAGTCATATACCATTTAAGATACTTGAGGAGACTAAATCACTCAAGATATGTAGGTCCTAGACCTTGCTATAATCGCATCACTCTTTTTCTTGGCTTCTGAGAGCCGGATCCCTAGATTATAACTAGCCGGATCCCTCAAGTGAGGGATCTGTGAGAACCGGCTGCACAGACTACCTAATCTCACTTGATATACTCATTTCAAACCCTCTTTCTTAATCTAAACACTCCAAATTGTCTTAAATGACTCCCTAGATCAGAACAACACTGTAGTTGACTCTTGTGCATGCAAATCATTGTAAATTGAAGAATTTTGGTGGTTTAAGCTTTAATTCACTTGCCTAATTTCTTCTTTTATAAACAACTTGTGTTTGTGCTTCCAAATCATCACTCAAACACTCATTCTCGGTAGCTAAAACTTCCTTTTATATTTCTCACTTCTAACATTTCACCATGAGAAAAGCACCTAGTGCAAACTCATCAACCAAAGGACCTCCCAAGAAAATTGCTCGTGTTGTTCATGAAATCTCCTCAACCTAGTCATCACCCATCAAACCTTAAACACTAGAACACCTTCACAACAAACTCTACCAATCAAACCAACTCCCAAAAGGCTTGTTCCCATAAAACAACCTTTGCCAAACACTACTATACCTCCTAAACCAAACACCCCTATCTCCACTAAAGCAACCAAACTATCACCTCTAGAACCTAGAGCTATCTCTTTCACCACACCTTTTTCATCTCCAAACCTTTACTCCTTAGAAGACTTACCACCTAGGCCTTCTCATCCACTGCCATTGCCCACATTCTCATCTCTTGAGAAAATGGTACCACAACAACCTTCTCACCAAAACTTTGGTGTTGGAACTCCACTAGCACCCATGTCTCTTCCTCTCTCACCCTCAAATGGTCTGTTTTGGATTATGAGGAATCAACAATCTCAACAATCGGACCATATGGATGTAGACACCTCCTTACCTCCACCACCAACACATATGTCACCACCTCCATCCTTAGTTGAACCACCTCCGACTTTATCAAACTTACCTCCATAAATCCCTCCATCCTTTATGGAACCTCTACCTTTCTCATCAAACTTCCCACCTCAAACCACTCCATTCTTACCACCACCATTTCCTAGCCATGACAATGATTGCTTTCATTGTCAACATGTCCAAGGGTTAGTTCATGAAGTACATGATGAATTACGTTTCATGTTCTATCACCTTCTTGAACGTTTTGATGAAGTCAACAAATCTAATCGTCCCTAAACATAGGCATATAAGCACAAGTGGTGTTTCCTCTAGTTTTAGGCGCAACTTAGAATTATTAGGAATTTTACTTTAATACATGTTTGTATCATTTTCTTAGTTATAGAGATATGTGTATCATTTCTCTTGTTTTATTGAATGAAACTACATGTTTGTATGCTATATAGTTACGTAAATATGTTTGTTGCAACAATACATAACTCATTTGGACGTTTACGTCGCTATTTATATCTACCATTGCTGCCACTAAGTTGCAGGTACACGGTTCCCAAGATTTTGCCTGGACGGATCCCTCACATGAAGGATCTGGCAGAACCAGTGAACATATTATCATTTTTGAGCTAACTTGAAGCTTGTTTGCAGGAAACAATGCACCATATACTTGTTTTCTAACCTTTGTTTTGTAGATTTTCAAAATACACATGAATACTTTGACACCTCAACAAGGGGAGATTTTTAAAGCAAAGCATTGCAAAATACTTGCAATACATTCACTTAGGCTTTCTAACTACTTGACGCCTCATCAAAGGGAGCACTCGTCAAGGGGGTGCATTTCGTCAAAGTCAAAATAATTGCAAAAATACATGCAATACACTGGTTTAGTCTTCCTAATTACTTGACGCCCTCAACAAAGGGAAGCATCCGTCAAGGGAGAGCTAAGATGAGAACCTCCTTCTTACCTTACTACTTCTCTTTACATTTCTTTTTCTAACTCTTTCTCATTTTTTTTTACTTTTCACAAGTTTTTCTCGAAAACATTTTTCACTATGTGTTAGTTTTTTTTCGACGCTCTTTTTGTTTCGACAAAAAGGGAGAAGAGAGTAAAAACTCAATTCAAATTTTACTTAATTTTATTTTTCCTTAAAATAATTTTATATTTGATCATCAACAAAAGGGGTAGATTGTTAATACAAATAAACTATAAAACGTTTATTTATATTTTACGATCTTCTAATGTTTTGTCGATAACAAATGTAAACTCATTTTAACGAAATAAATAAAATACCTAAAAGCTTTGAGCCAATAGTTTACTAACACACTTTTACTAAACATATTAAAACCATCAAAACATGTTTAGTAAATAAGTTATATAAAACCAAAGACAATTTTATAAAACACTTACAAGTAATATTGTTTACTTATATTTTATAAAAATATATATGTACTTTGTATATGTTGTAATGGGTAAATAATGGGTAAAAACCAAAGTCCATGACCCATGACCCAAGACCCATGATCCATTGACTAGGTACAATGAATCTTGTTGGGTAAGAACCAAAGTCCATAACTCATATCCCTGGAGCATGATCCATAACGCATGACCCATTGCATGACATCATGCATGAAGTCATGTTGGATATTATCCATGATCCATGACCTAAAGTCCATGACCCATGACCCAAGATCCATAACTCATTGACTAGGTACATTGTATCTTGTTGGATATCCATGATCCAAATTCCATGACCCATGATCCATAACCCGGTTTGCAACCCAAAATCCGAACTAAGCTGACCCAGCAGCCGGATCTCTGGATTTGCACTGGACGGATCCCTTGGGTGAGGGATCCACCGGAACCGTGGGACAATAGGCTTGTTTTGCCTATAAATAGTGAGCCATTTCTCTCTTGCTCACTACCCCTTTTAGACATACTTTCTCTCTATGTTCTAACCTCTCTAACCACAGATCCAAAGGATCATTCTATGTAGTTTTATCTTTGTGTGATTCTCTAGGTTCCTCTTAAAGGCGAGATCGCCACCTCTTGAAAATGTTCAAGCTCAAGGTCATGAGTTGCTAAGCTTCGTCATCATCAAGACCACTGAAGTGCATCTTTTTTATAGTTCTTTCCTCCCTCCATAGAGTGTCGTGTTGAAGGCATTAGTGAATGATGCCGAAGGTGTACATTCGATATGGTGCGTCGATGTACAAGTTGTGTAGTTTGGGTTAAAGGATATTGATATCCTTTCTGGTATTGTAAAAAGGAGTGTGTCTCCTTTGGGTAGTTGTGTTGGGTAGTAGTTCCTACTTTGTAATGGAACTCGGTATCTAGCCTTGTACCGGATAAAGTGTAGGAAACATTGTGATAGGTTTGGTTCTACCTAGTGAAAGAACTCGGTGTCTAGCCTTGTACTGGATAAAGAGTAGGCAACGTTGTGAAGGACTCTCTGCCACAATAAGGAGCTTGTGTTGTGTAGTGCTTAGAAACTCTCAAGTTGGGTACTCGGGGAGTGGAGTAAGGCAAGGAATGTGTCCTTGTAGCCGAACCACTATAAATACTTGTGTCGTGGTTTTGTGTTCCTTTACTCTTTATCTCTTACATTACTTGATTATATGTTTATCTATCAATATCCAACACACGATCTAAATATATTGACATAAGTCGATCCAAATACTTTAAAATAAAGTTTTAATTGGCAAAACTATTCAACCCCCTTTCTAGTTTTCCACAGTTTTGATTTTCCTTGGTTATGTTTTTCAATGTATTGAAAAATGGTAAGGATTTTTCTGCCGAGCGAGATAAAATTTTGTTCATTGCAGCCAGTTTTCCGCTTAAACTCTGCATTTCTTTGAGGGTCTTTGGAGATTGCATATCGGCTATTGCTTTCGCCTTCTTGGGATTTGCTCTTATTCCTTCGGACGTCACCATGTATCCGAGGAATTTACCTTCTTTCACTCCGAACGAACACTTCTTGGGGTTCAGCTTCATATTGATTCTCTTGAGGTTATCAAATGTTTCAGCCACGTCGACCAATAACTCTTTCTCGCGCTTGCTTTATTTGATCATGTCATCCATATATGCTTCCAAGTTTCTCCCGATTTGATTTTTGAATGCTGAGTCAACCAGCCTTTGATATGTTGCCCCAGCATTTCTTAATCCGAATGGCATTTTATTGTAACAATACGTGCAGTGTTCGGTGTAGAAAATTGTCTTCTCCTCAACCTCCTTAGTCATTTGCTCTTGATGGTATCCTTTGTAAGCATCTAGGAATTACTTATATTTGAATCCCATGACTGATTCAATTTTCCAATCAATTTCGGGCAGAGGGTAGTAGTCCTTTGGGCATGATGCATTTATGTTCTTAAAATCCATGCACATTCGCCAGGTTCCGTCCTGCTTCTTCACCAACACAGGGTTAGAAATCCAGGTAGGGTATTTTACTGCCCGGACTATTCCTGCTTTCAACCACTCCCCTACTTCGGCGTTGATTACCTGATTCTTTTCTGCAGCGAAGGTTCTTTTCTTCTGGGCGATCGGTCTATCTTGTACATTAACATTGAGTTTGTGCTCGATTATCCGTCTGGGCACTCCGGTCATGTCAGTCGACTGCCATGCGAATATGTCTGTATTGTTTTTCAACAATTCAATCAGATGTCTTCTGCATTCCCTAGAGAAGTTAGTTCCAATGGTGACCAGTTGTTGGGGGAAAGCCGGATTGATCATGATCTCCTCGGTTTCTTCAGGGCGTTCTGCTAGATCGTCCTTTATTGGTTCCTCGTTCCTTGTTTCCTTTTCCAAAAATTGCTTCTCTAATAATCTGCACTCTGAGATGATGACCGACCTTGTGACGAGTGTGGCGATGCCGCCTGGTGTGGTAAATTTCATCATGGAGTGTATGGTAGATGGGATGGCCCTCAACTGTTTGATGCCTGACCGTCCTAGTATGATGTTATAGGGGGAAGGAGATCTTACGACAGCAAATTTCATTGTAGTCTTCCGAAATAAACCGTCGTTGCCAAAACAAACGTCTAGCTCAATCTTTCTGAGGGGTCGAATTGCTTCCCCGGAGAATCATACCAGCGGTGTGTTTGTCTCTTTTAATTTGGCCTTAATTGACGGACACAGATTTTCAAAACAATGCTTATACATTGCTTCTATCGCGGCTCCCTGATCAACATAAATCCTTCGGATCGTATATCCTTCCACTTCTGCTTCGACTATTAACGGCTCGTCAGACACATCCCCTGGCAACACCATGGGAAATGATATATGGGTGTTCATCCATTCATCTTCCTGGTCCATGGTCTTTCTCTTCCGGTCTACTCCTCTGTGATACACCATGTTGATGATTCTTCCTCTTCCAGGTTGGTTGTCTTTAGGGGCGTTTCTTCCCCTTTGTCTCACATCCTTTAGGAGTTGGTCCAGCTTCCCCGTTTCCAGGGCTATCTTTAATTGCTCTTTCAAATGGTAACAATCATTGGTGAGGTGACCCTTCTCGTCATGATAATCACAAAACTTGTCCAAATTTTCTCGCCTTGGCGCTCCCTTATGGCGGTGGGGTAGCTTGAGTTGAAGTTCCGCTGCTAGTATCTCTTTGGGAGGTTTCGTGAGAGACTCGGATCAATGGGTCGGTGTCATTTCAGATGTTTCGCGAAAGTCATTACGAGGTGCTCCGTCTAATCTCGCGGATGATACGGGTGTATTGGTTACGGGTTTTGGTCCCACCATCGATCACCTCTTCGCCGTCGGAGTAACTCGAGCCTGGTGAACGGTCCGTATTCGCTAGTCAAGTATGATCTTGATGCACGCTTTCTCCTGGGGAGCTCTGTGGTATTGTATGCCTCTTCGAACACAAAAATCATCCACCATGTTCATCATTTCATCACAGTTCTTGGGATTCTATCGGAGAAACGTTTTGCTAGTTCTGGGCACTTGCTCCTATTTATGAAGGAGGATATTTGCATAACCTCTAGTACCCTCGGGATGTAACTAGCTTCATATGTCCACATTTCCTTGAATTCAGGTAGCGTTTCGTTTGCCTTTCGTACGATCTTGGTTATTTCAATAGGATCTTTCAAACATTTTCTTCGAAGGGCGAACCTCATGAGGAATTGTTCCCGAAGTACCTCTTAACTGTATATGCTTCCGTTGGGTAAGCTATCAAACCAACCCCTCGTCGACCCATCCAAGGTCTGTTAGAACATCCAACACCACACCGGCATTTTCCATCCTCCATGGTTAGCCGCCCCTAAGAATCTAGTGATGTGATCGTCCGGGTCTGTGGAGCCGTCGTAAAGTTTGATATTCTTGGGCAGTTTGTGTTTTGGGCCTGCGAATTCTATGATTCTTTTGGTAAATGGGCATTTGGGCGCATCTTTATTAGGTTTTTGCAAATCTTCCTCTTCGACTTCTTTGCCCTTTCGTCCATCCTTTTCTTTTTCTGCTTCCTTCTGTGGTTCTGCGGCTTCATCTCCGAAGTCGATCCGGATTGGTTTTAGGGGACTGGTGCCTTTAGTGTATGTTCTTTTATCAGGGCTTTTAACGAGGTTATGTAATATATGTTCTTCGAGGTTGGGCGGGTTATTGTATCCTTCAGCGTTGTCGGATGGAGTTTCAGTGGAGGGACTCGCCATCTTCTAGTCTAGATAGATTGAATAGCGGGTCCCACGGATGGCGCCAATTTGTTGAGATAAAAATGTGTCTTCACCCGAACAAGCTAAGATCCTTCGGTTGACTCTTCGCCCAGCCCTTCGAATCTGTGAACACAAAGCAACACGCGTTAGCCTCGCCTAGGGTTTTATCCCTAGACCAAGCTCCGGCGTGAGAATGAGAATATGATATGGAGAGTTATTGTGTGTAAAAGTAAGGTTAGAGAGAGTTGACCTAAATGCAGTAACTTCCTCCCTTTATATAGGTGAGAAGTCTTGTCCTTACCTAAGGGTCACATGTTGTGAAAGTGACCATTTCGGGCGGGACTTTGACTTTGCTCTGTTTGGGCTCTGTCTGAATCAGGTCAATGGCTCTGATCAAAATTCCTTCCCTTTTATACATGATGACGCGCCGAGGTGATTATGGCCATCCCTTCGGCGGGGAATGTGCCACCTCGGTTTAAGGTATGCTCTTATACTTTGTCTAGTTGATTTGTTGTGATTTGTTCGCATGACTTTTGGTCCCTTCGATCAGTCACTTGAGACACATACGCCAACAAGGTACTTATTATGATATCCAAAAATTCCGTTACATTTTGCTACAATTTTCTCTAAAGTGATTGTGTTTGAAGATGACACCAAAAGCAGATTCGTGACCGTCACCGAATCAACAATATTTAGTGCATGTGACCAAACTCGTCCATTTGTTCTATCTCTTTCACTTGCTATATGTTACACTGTTGATGGCAATGTATACTAACTAAACTCTAAAAAATGTTCTTTATTGCAAAACCTACAACCAATATATAACAAATTTTGGAAGACAGACACACTAATCTACACGTTTTAACAAAACAAATTTTACGAACAAGAGTAAAAACATATCAAACATAGATAACATGTTATGCATATACGTTCAGAAAATGTTTGTGAAGTATGCTATTTAACTCATGATAACAAGCATTTATCTTATGACATGTATTTGCTATGGAAAATGATACTCGTGTCTAAAATATATATCTAAAATTTAAAAGTGTGACTAATTAACAACAAAATGAATACATGTGTCAAGATCAAAAGTGAAAGATTAGGAGTGAAAAAATATGTACACCAGTATATTTGTTGAATGATAGAATTTTTTTTTTTTTTTATTTTTCTTTTGAATAAAAATGATGAATTTGTTAGTCATGAATTTAGTCTTATGTTTTAAATCTCTCTATCATTTCTAGTTGGTTATATGATGATTAAACTTGCCAAATTTTGTGACCCGAAACAGCCCGAGTTTGAGGTTATTCATAAAATTTGTAGAAGTATACATTGTGCAGTCTTAGTGACTATCTTTCGACTTGCGTTCGGTCTTGGTTTTCATTTCAATCGATCACTCTGTACACTTATTATTGACAAATGACAACCTTTCTTTCCATTAGAGTATGTCTAAAATTGTGATTGCTTTCAGTGCGTTTTCCAATTGTATATCACGCTATTTCAAAACTTTATGTTTTCAAACAAATAAATAAATGGTTAATGGCATGTAATAGCAACGTACTTTCCTATTTGTTCTATTATCAGATATCAACCTAAAAAAATACCATAATCACCATCCAACTCTTTACTTCGTTAGTCCTTTTGGCATGTTCCAGCAACTTACTTTCCCATTTGTTTCATTATCATACGTTTTGACTAACGACCGTTTGTAATTAACTACAAAATATGTTTTTTTACGTTTTCATACGTTTTTATCCGTTTTCATACGTTTTCGCCCATGTTCTTACGTTTTTGTTCGTTTGCACCGTTAGTCCTTTTGACTAACGACCGTTTGTAATTAACTAAAAAATATGTTTTTCATACGTTTTCAAGCGTTTTTGTTCGTTTTTAAACATATCTTCAAACATGCTATATCTACAGCTTGAATTGACATACGTGGGGAACATCTTTTCATATCATCATGTCCTTTCTAACTTTAGACAAGATTATAAAGGGTGTTTGGCTAAGCTTAGGGCTTCCGCAAAAAGCTATTTTTAAGGAGCTAATTTAGCATAAAGCTCTTTTTCTTTTCATAAGCTAATAAGCTCCTCCAAACATCATCAAAGTACTTACTAACTTTCTCAAATGCTATACGCTTAAACGTCAAAATAAGCTTATCCAAACACGCCAAAGAGAGGTAGACCGGAGTGGGGTGGTTTTCTTTTCGAACTTGTGTAGCATGATCTATATAAATAACATACCAAAATACCAAATGCATGCAAAAAACCATTTCATCGCTTACATATTATCATCTCCATGGCTATAACCCCCTTCGCCTTCATCTGTTTTCTCATCCCCATTTCACTAACCACAATCACCTCTGCTACACAACACCATCATCCGCTAATAAAACAAACGACACCATCTTCTCTCGATCAAATCCGTCAGGCTTGCAAAGCTACAAGAAACCAATCCTTATGTGAATCATCATTTTCCAAGTCTTCCAAAATTACAAAACCAGCCGAAATCATTCAAACAGCCTTATCAATGTCCCTTAACAATATCCGTACAGCTCAAGCCAAAGTACAAGAAATCTTAAAGATGTCAACAAACAATCCCAACCGCACAACTGTAGCTAAGAGCTGCATGGAAAACCTACGTAACTCAGAGTATAGAATCAAATCAACGCTTGAAGTATTGCCACAAGGAAAGATCAAAGACGCACGTGCATGGACAAGTGCTTGTTTTGCTTACCAGTACGGCTGTTGGTCCGGGTTAACAAAATTTAATGATACTAAGATAGTAGTTGATACGATGTCGTTTATTATGACTTTTTTGATTAGTTATACTAGTAATGCTTTGAGTATGATAAGGGCGTATGATGTGTTTGGGAATAACACAATGTTGTGGGGCCCACCAAAGACTGAGAGAGATGGATTTTGGGAAAAGGGTGATGGTCGGAGTGGGAGTGGGGGAGAGGGGTTGGGGGTACCAGTGGGGTTGAAGGTGGACGTGACTGTGTGTAAAGGTGCAGGTGGTGGGTGTAAGTATAAAACGGTTCAGGAGGCGGTAAACGTGGCGCCGGATTGGGGTGGCGGACGGCGGTTTGTGATATTGGTGAAAGCAGGGGTTTATAAGGAAACGGTTCGAGTTGGGTTGGAAAAGCAGAATGTGGTGATTTTGGGTGAGGGGATGGGTAAAACTGTAATAACTGGGGATTTGAATATAGGGCAATCTGGGATTTCATTGTATGACACAGCTACAGTTGGTAAGTAACTTACAAGTTTTGTTTCATAGGTTTCAAACATCAAAACCAAATTGGAATTATCTACTGGTTAAGCCGTCCTAGTCGATTGGATATCAATCTTTATAACAATTAGTGACAGAAATTTTCATTTTCAAAACATCACACAAATTACTTAGGTTCTCACGACAGGCAAATACATTAATGTTTAACAATACAAATATAGTTGTTTAAGCAAAGAAAACACGTTGACCTGCCAAGTGATACCTGTTAGGATGTGGTTTTAAGTGTACTGACAAGTAAATATGAGTTCCGAAAAAATAGTAGAAAGAAGGGGTCATTGAATAAGCTTTGAACATTTGCTCAACGAAAGAATAACCTTGAAAATCTTTTTTTACGAAACAGGGGTGCTTGGGGATGGATTCATGGCAAGTAATTTAACCTTTGAGAACACGGCTGGTCCTAACGCACACCAAGCTGTGGCCTTCAGTACCACCAGTGACCGATCCATTATGGAGAACTGTGAGTTCCTAGGCAATCAAGATACCCTTTACACACACACCCTTCGCCAGTTCTTCAAATCATGTCGCATTGAAGGCAATATTGATTTCATATTTGGCAACTCTGCTACCGTCTTCCAAGACTGCACCATCTTGGTTCGACCGCGTCAAGTCAATGCAGAAAAAGGGGAGAAGAATGTTGTAACAGCACATGCACGGAATGACCCTGCACAGTCTACAGGATTTGTGTTCCGACACTGTATAATAAACGGGACTAAAGAATACATTAAGTTATACAATAGCAACCCTAAAGTCCATGAGAACTTCCTTGGAAGACCATGGAGGGATTTCTCAAGGACTGTTTTCATTGGTTGTACACTGGAGGCGCTAATTACACCGGAGGGGTGGATGCCATGGGAAGGTGATTCTGGTTTGACAACACTTTATTATGGTGAGTACAATAATAGTGGCAAGGGGTCGGATACAACAAGAAGGGTGAAATGGAGTAGCCGGATTCCACCCGAACATGTAAATGTGTATTCCATCTCAAACTTCATCCAAGGTGATCAATGGAAGCTTCGATCTTAATTAAGCATTCCCATTTCTCTAATATGCATCTTTAAATCAAATCAACACCCAAAAAATGCTATACATACAACCACTTAAAAACAGATATACACTAAAGCCAGCAATAAATATAATCCTTATAGATGATAAAATAACCACAAACTGAGTCTAAGATAATTTCTGATACAGTAGACATTGACATAATTATTGCCAACAAACGGATTAAAAAAAGACCGACAGTTTGAATTCATAATAAGACATCACAACCACTCTCCAACTACAAACATCTCTGGCAGCAATCGACAAATGGGGTAGAGCAGAGTGATGGATTAAGAGATGAACGTGGTGTTAATCCCCTTCACTTTCCCCATGGCCCAACGTCTGCCAGCCTTACTTAGTTCACATGAAACATAACACGAAAAAGAAAGGCAATAAAAAAAACCAAAAACCAAAAGAAATTCAATCTTCAAAAGCAACAAAATCCATACTTAGAAGCACTTCCTGTGAACAATGGATGGGCCAGACTCGTCATATTCACCCTTGGAGATCCACATCTGATTAACAAATACAAACCACATTAGCAACAAGTCTTTCATCCTGTAACTGAATAAACGATTACATGTGAAGGATGTGATTTTGTTAAGAAATATACCTGTTGGAAGGTGCTGAGTGATGCAAGGATGGATCCTCCGATCCAGACACTGTATTTTCTTTCTGGGGGTGCAACGACCTTGATCTTCATGCTGCTGGGAGCAAGAGCGGTGATTTCCTTGCTCATCCTGTCAGCAATGCCAGGGAACATGGTTGAGCCACCACTGAGAACGATGTTACCGTAAAGGTCCTTCCTGATATCAACATCACACTTCATGATGGAGTTGTATGTGGTCTCGTGAATACCAGCAGCTTCCATACCGATCAAAGATGGCTGGAAGAGAACCTCAGGGCAACGGAATCTCTCTGCTCCAATTGTGATAACTTGTCCATCAGGCAATTCGTAGTTCTTTTCAACTGAAGAGCTGCTTTTTGCGGTTTCAAGCTCTTGCTCGTAGTCAAGAGCAACATATGCAAGCTTTTCCTTCATGTCACGGACAATTTCCCGCTCGGCAGTGGTGGTGAACATGTAACCTCTTTCAGTCAAAATCTTCATCAAGGAATCGGTAAGATCACGTCCAGCAAGATCAAGACGAAGAATGGCATGAGGAAGCGCATAACCTTCGTAGATGGGCACTGTATGGGACACACCATCACCAGAATCCAGCACGATACCTATATGACAACAAAAAGGCACACTTATCACCAAACGTCAACAATCAATAACACTAATCAAACAGACCCACAATTAGATTAGTAGAAACTAACCGGTTGTACGACCACTGGCATAAAGAGAAAGCACGGCCTGAATAGCAACATACATAGCCGGAACATTGAAGGTCTCAAACATGATTTGAGTCATCTTCTCTCTGTTAGCCTTAGGATTTAGAGGTGCCTCAGTAAGAAGAACTGGATGTTCCTCAGGAGCAACACGAAGCTCGTTGTAGAAAGTGTGATGCCAGATCTTTTCCATATCATCCCAGTTGCTGACAATACCATGCTCAATGGGATACTTCAAAGTAAGGATACCTCTCTTTGATTGTGCTTCATCACCAACATAAGCATCCTTTTGTCCCATACCAACCATAACACCGGTATGTCTTGGTCTACCAACAATACTTGGAAAGACCGCCCTTGGAGCATCATCACCAGCAAACCCAGCCTACAGATTTCATAGAACCAAACAACTCAAATGAATGACAGAAAAAACAAACAATCCAATTAATAACTAACAAGTACAGAATGATACCCACCTTCACCATTCCGGTACCATTGTCACAAACAAGGGGCTGAATATCTTCGGTATCGGCCATTTTTTATAGACTGTAGCACAAAATACAATATCCAGTCACTACATCATTCGCAAAATACGGCATTCAAGCTCAATATAAGTACTACAACTACTAGACTAAACATAGCAAAATACAAACTCCACAATTACACAAACAAAGAACCTATTCAAGTACCTTTCAGCTAAAACATACCGATAAAAAAGTATAACAGTTACGATTGCAAACAAAGAGCATAATATAAATATTTTAAGCTTAAACATACCAATCATACACGCAATACAACTACCAAACTGTACCAAACAACTAATAATCAGAGTAATAAACTATCCGCAGCTACAAGAACAACGAATCTATTCAAGCAAGCTTAACGACACTGATCAAACAAGAACAACATTTACACTTGTCACACCATACCTCATACCGATAACTCGACAACTTAACTATCAGTACATGATACAACAACTCAAAGCTACATAATAAATAACTCGTGACAAAATAACAAATTATCCGCATTTACACAACAAAAATAATCTATTGAAGTAACTTTCCACTTAGCGATACCGATCAACAAGTACAATAAACTAAGCTCATACGACAACTCGAACACTTACGCGGCGAAAAACATCAAACAGCTCAACACCACGGATCGAATTAACCGATTTACAGCTAACAACACTCAGATCTCCACATCTTTTATAAACAACAGCTAAAACAATCATCCAAACACTACAAATCGCATCAATCAACTAATCGTAACTACCTAACCACTAAATCACCAGATCTAACAACTTCACATCACAATTTCAAGTCAAATAAAGTCAAACCTAAACCAAACACATCAGATCTACAACAATCACAATCAAATTCATCAAATCACATCAATAAACATAACAAAATCGACAGATTCAGATCTAATACATCTTAAACCTAACAAAAACATTAGTCAAAGCAAAGTCAACGTAAAGTAACGGCTTTCAAAGATATACCGATTATAAGATCAGATCTGAGAAGAAGAAGATGAAGATTTCGATCTGCGGTGATGAAACCCTAGCTGGTATGCCACGTCACTGTGTGTGTGTTTGTGTGTGTGTTTTGTGAGTGTGAAATGTTTTTTTGGGAAAATGAAGAAATAAAAAGAGTTATATGGAGAATGTGTGGGGAGAATCATTCAGACCACGAGGTGGACAAAAGATAGCGTGACCTGTCGTTGACAGCTGTGACAAATCACAGACGTTGGATCAAAGCAATGGGCTCTTGTGGGTCGTTGAATTTTGGGGTGTTTGGTTGCTTTTGTGGATTAATAGGGTTGTTTAAGTTGAAAAAATTGATTCAAAAGAGGTGTTATTGTTTAATGGAATGTCTTTAAAAACTTAAATATTAAGTAATATTGTTAGATCAAAATATTATTACTTGGAGTTAGGGTGAGCCAAAAAATCGAAAAGACCGAATAAACCGAAAAGCGAATCGAAAATAACCGAATTAAACTAATAACCGAATCGAATTTGCTAAAATCGAACCGAACCGAACTACTAATTCGGTTCTCGGGTTGGATATGGGTTTGAGAGTTTGAACCTAAAACCGAATCAAAACTAAATTATATAAATATATATATTTATATATATTTATATAATTTTATGTATATTTATATATAAATAAATCTATTAAAGGTTATCATAATATAATAAAACACTTTTACGTTTGAAATATATTTTTTTAAATAACTATGTAATTATTGTCCGTCCTATTAATTGTCAGCTTGACTTTTCGTAGTCTTTCAGTTGATTTTAAATATTTTGTTTGTGTTATATAATACTGACGCAAAATATATGAATAGATTGAATTTTAAATGTATTTTCATTAATATAATTTTCATCGTGTTATAATAACACAAACAAAATATTTAAGGCCAAAGTTGACAAATAAAAACTTAAAAAGTCAAACAGACACTAACGCGACGGAGACGTAGATTATTTTTTTTAAATATTGAATTGTGTTATTCGGTCAACCCAAGAATCGAACCGATTAGAATTAACCGAACCAACCAAAACCGAATTTGAATTTGGTTCGGTTCGGTTCTCGTTGACCTAAAAAATTTAACCGATTAACCGAACAACCCGATAACCGAACCGATCAACACCCCTACTTGGAGTAAAAAGAAAATACGTTTTACTAAACTAAACGAGTATTTGTGCAATAATAATGGGATTTTTTAGCGATATTTCACAAAGGTGTAGATTGGCGAACACTCGACCCCGGTGCCTTCTCGCACCAACCATTGTCCACCCCATGAAAGAATAGCTCGCAACTCTCCCTGCTTGCGGGCACCAACTGAGGAAGAGAGAACAAGACTTGACCTCGAGCTCTTATTCCACAAAGTCTCCAAGATGCTCATGGTTTTACTGAGTGGAGACTATACGAAGAAATGCCAGGATGGGACTTGAACTTGGTCAATTGAATCGAGACAAAGTCTTCCAACCATCGGACTAACGCCCATCGTATTTTTTTTTAGCAATATATAGTTATAGTGATATTTTGGGTTACACAAAATACTTAACCAAAATATTATTATAAATGTATATCGCTATAAAATTATATTCTTATCTACGTCTCAGATTCGCTAGCTTTTTCAAAATTTTGATATTTTTTTTAATATGTTTGCTTAGATTTAATATTTTTGCAATATGTTAGATGTTTCTTAATTTTTTAATACTCAATATTTTTTTTAATATGTTGGCTCAGATTCCATCGTGGTTGGAAACACCCGGTTGCATAAAAAAATACCACCTGATTTTCCCCCTGCTAAATTATGCCTCGTTAAATATTCGGATCATCATAGCCGATTGTGTAATGTTAAGTGTTTGTTGGTTCAATACCCTCATTATACCCGTGGTAAAGATTACACACCCGATCCTACCATCACTAATGTAATCACAAAACTACTTGTTTCAGCTCATTCCGGCGTCAGTACAACTACAACTTTCATCAGCCTTTTTTCACATTGATATCGGGTTTCAGAAACCAAAAATGGCCTCATATAAATCATTGGCCTTAGTTTCTCAAATATGTAAAAAAAATAATAAATAAATAAAACGATTGGTAGTATATTTATTAGATCTTTGAAACAACCTTAAGCACACAAACAAACAAAACCATAAACCACAAATCTAAACAACGACAATAATGTGACATACCGAAACATACCCGGTTAAGGCCCAAAACATGCATGAGCTCATGTGGTGGTCAAGGTGGGTGTTCATATTAGATTAAAATGGTAACCAAAATGTAACTTTGGTTGACCACTAACCACAATCATCAATAACCAAAACCACCACGTACGAGAAGTCTATAACATAACCTCAAACATCATGATTTTAATAACACACCAAAACCACCAAACACAACGAAACAAAACCATATATATATATATATATATATATATATATATATATATATATATATATATATATATATATATATATATATATATATATATATATATATATATATATATATATATATATATATATATATATATATATATATATATATATATATATATATATATATATATATATATATATATATATATATATATATATATATATATATATATATAGTGTAGGGTTATTTTCGTAACCAAGAAAGGTCGAGAATCATGCGAACCGATCCGATCCATTCATTTTTGATCAATGGCTATGAATGTTGGTGGCATAATTGTAATTAAATAGAATATCTTGTAACTTTTTATAAATGGCAAAGGGGTAGTAATGGAATTTCGCATTCAATTTATCAATAATTGCTCACCACAAATTTAGGTCAAATTGATAAAAAGAAAAAAACCGCATATCTACTCATTTGTTTCACACAACTACCACTTTTATTTCTTTAAGAAAATCATCATATCCCCTGAGGAGAGCTTCAAATCAAAATCCCTAAATCCCCAAATCAAATCTCCTCACGGGAAGCAATCAATGGCTTCTTATTTTATCAGATCTGTTGTTGTTACTATTTAATTTAATTGATCTAATAATTTGTGAATTGAACAACAACATATGCGTTTTGATTGTAACGCAAGGAATCTGACATGGGCGTCGGTGACGTATGGGATTTTTTTTGTATTAATTGTTCCGCTACGCATCGTAGCCTCGATGTTCATATTAGTTTGAAGATGAAGAGGTCATTGTAGTTTGAGTCGGTTCACAAAATGTAACCTCTCGTATGTTTGAGATTGCTTTTTTTTCTTTTTTTTTTTTTTTTTTTTTTTTTTTTTTTTTTTTTTGCTTATAGAATAAACAACTTGCAAATATTCAGTTTAAGAAGTAGTGTTTTGATTTGCAACCTCTTTTAGTTGAACAGATATAAACATAACTTGTGTCACATTATCAGGTTTGGTTGTTTGGTACAGGTACGGGTAATTTATGCATACGTATTTTAATTAAGATTGATGTTAGATCAAGGATATAGGTAAGCATATATATTTTATTTTGTGCATATGTATTTAGATTGTGCATATGTGTTTGTTAGTTACATAGTTCAAATTGTCTTTTCATATTATGCAATTTTTTTCTTACCAAGAATAGCTTATAACTAAGTGTGCACATGTGTTTTGCTAGATTATGCTAGGGGTGAGCAAATGGACCGAGAACCGACCGGAACCGAGAACCGTACCGGAACCGAACCGGAACCGAACCGAATTTTAGAACCGCGGTCCGGTTCTCGGTTCTCCATTATTGAAATTTCGGTTCTCGGTTCGGTTCGGTCCGGAATCATGGTTCTCGGTTCGAATCAAGAACCGCCCGACTTTCATAAGTGAGGATACTTTTCTTTCTTTTTCAGTCAGGCAACGTAAATATTTATTGTGATAAATTTAATACGTCTTCTTTTAATTAATGTCATGATAATATTTATATGCTTCCTCCCAATTTCATTATGCATATATGTTTTTCTTCTCGAAATTGTTTTTGATTTCGGAATTATGTTTTTTTTATGTCTGTTGGTTCATTTTTATTTTTGTAGCTTGGGTTTTATATCAAGCAAATACGAACATTAGTATTTCATTTATAAACAATATTTCTTATTCGAAACATGTCTGATGTTGATGGAGATTTAGAAAGATAGAAAGGCGGAGAAGACGGAAACGTGTTTGTTCGGTTTTAGCCATCAATATTTCGATGGTTTACATAATAGTTTAGGTTGCAGCTTTGTTGTGTTTTAATCATCGATATTTCAAAGATAACACATGTATTCAAAATAATATTTCATATGGCATAGCTAAATTATATGTGTGTTAAGCATCATATTATAAGCATGTGAGTGGGATTGTGCATGATGAACATTACCTGTTACATTCACAACTCATTGGAGTTTTCTTGATTTCATTTCGATTTTATATAGTTTAAACATTGAAGCACATGTGCACTTTGTACGTTTTCTAATTCTTTTTTAGATCTCGTTTGCAGGTTGAAGGAATTTGTACCTTCATCGTTGAAATTATGCAGTTCTTATTAGTTGGTTGAGTGTCTGTCATGAAGATGAAGACAATGGACCAAATGCGTGTGTCCGGGCACATGTATTTTCATTACAAATCTAATAAGCGAATCACTTGGTTTTTCATAAAAACCTTTTTTACTTTATGCCCGCCCCTAATTAGATCATGGAGTTGAGTTATTTTTGTTAAAAGTGAAAAATATCTTAATTGTTTGATGAATCGAACAAGGCGATGTACATGTCAGAAATATATAAAATAGCCAAGGTTGAAGGAGTGCACATGTATATTAATTAGTTGGTTCAAAGACAGATAAGTGACGAGATAATGAAGATGCACTTTTGCAAAGGTAAGGGCCTAAAGTGAGAGATGATGCACTTGTGCGAAGGTTGTTGAAGACAATGAAGATGACGACAACAAAACACATGCATCATGCACTAGTGATTACTACAACATCTGTAATTGAGTAGAATTTTTATGATACTATATTTTTTGGATTCTTTTAGCTATGTAATGTACACAATTTTTTTTTAATTATTTGTGGGTTTACATAAAAGATTCCTTTTTTTATGTGTGGACTTTAGATTATGCACATGTATCTATAAGTTTTGTTCGAATGATTATATATGTGCATACCTTGTTTTTAGTTATGATACTCATTAAAATTGATGTATGCATTAAACTCTTACTATAAATATGTTAAAGTGGCATTTTTATAATGCAAAAATTAAAAATAAAATAAAATATTGTATCAATAAAAATATTAATGTCAGAAAGTCTACAAACTATTTTAAAAAATTGAACTCCTACAATTTAGAACTAAAAAACGCTTTTTTATTAAAAAGTTAAAAAAGAAAATAAAAATATATTTTACCATTATACCCTTATAAATTAAATAAATAAAATAAATATCCAAAAAATATGATTGGTTGACGCTTGCTCGCAGCTTTACCTTTCTTGGCCTCCTAAAAGAACCTTCCCTATATATATATATATATATATATATATATATATACATATATATATATATATATATACACATATATATATATATATATATATATATATATATATATACATATATATATATATATATATATATATATATATATATATATATATATATATACATATATATATATATATATATATATATATATATATATATATATATATATATATATATATATATATATATATATATATATATATATATATATATATATATATATATATATATATATATATATATATATATGTATATATATATATATATGTATGTATATATATATATATATATATATATATATATATATATATATATATATATATATATATATGGCGTTATATATGCCTCCTCTTATATATAATGATATATATATATATATATATATATATATATATATATATATATATATATATATATATATATATATATATATATATATATATATATATATATATATATATATATATATATATATATATATATATATATATATATATATATATATATATATATATATATATATATATGTATATATATATATACATTATATATAAGATAGGACGCCATATATAACGCCATTTTAAGATCCCATAACGCCATCATTATTCCAATGTCATCATTGAATACATGTCATTTTTTTAAATAAAATTCGGTTTTAGTGTTTTTGTAATGTTAAATTTATAAAATTCGGTTTTATTAATTAAATTCGGAGTAATTAATTGTACTAAAAAATTCGGATTTTTTTTTTATAAAATTTGCCTCTTGCAAGGATTGAACCTTGGGTGTTTGTAACATGATTGGTGCTAAACCGTCAAGTTTTCTCATACGTTCTACCACTTGTGAATGGCCGAATCGTAAGAAACTTAAAACAGCTTAAAACACAAATGCAATGAAGATCGAGAATATAATGAATTCCTGTCATTATGTCTCACTTGAGACTCAATGGTGTGTAAACACTTTCAGACGATAGAATGATCACTAAGGATAGTGATCGAGAAGGATTTGGATTGATAATTATACTTAAAGAAAAGTTTATAAATTACAATGACTTAAATACAAATTAAGAAAATTAAAAAGATAAAATATATTAAATAAACGCTATCACTATTTTTACAATGATGTTTTTGTGATTTTATAAAACAAAATGACTTAAATAAACTATTTTAACTAAAACTTAAACTTAAATTACCTAAAACGAACTTAAAATAAAACGCACGTTATTTATAAAATTACGCGAAACAAGCAAGAAAACGTAAAATTTGTGAAATAAAAGGCCTACGAATGTAAAACAATTTTCTTACTTACTATATGACAAAAGAAAATTTTAGAAAAAGATTTATATTTTTTGACTTTTATATTTTTATTATGAATTAAATAAGATTTTAATCTAATTAATTAATTAAAATACTAAAACATTTTAGAAAAATCTGAAAATTTTACGGAAAATACTTTAACTTGATTAGAACTAAGGAAAATAAGAAATTGGAGAAAGCTAAATGAGATAAGCTACTAATAAGCAAAACAGTGGCTGAGGCTTTTTAAAAAAGGAAAAGAAAAAGGAGTTAAATGAGTTGTTTGTGCAAAGCATAACAAGAAAGTCCCAAGGCACAACTGGTAGTGCGGGTGTGTCAAGCGTGGACCGCCGGGTGGAGGTCTGGGTTCAATCCCACCTCTCGCCTTTTGCTCACTTTTTTTTTTTCTCTTTTTCTTTTTGCAAACTTATTAAACACAAGAAAATAAGCACTTTTTACAACTACCACTTTTTACAAAAACAACTAATAAGCACTGAACTAGCTTATTTAACTCAACAGTGGACAAGAAAATGAAATTAGCACAAGTTTTAAGCTAAATTGCTAATAAGCTAGTGAATGAGCACAAGAGAAACTGGAAATAAGCTAAGAGAACTGATGATAAGCTAATATTATAACTGAATAAGCAATCTTACTTGAAAATAAGCACAAAATAAGCCAAAATGACCACTGTTTGCACAGGACACTTTTTCAGAAAAGGACATAAAGTAAGCTGATGAATAAGCACTTAATAAGCTAGTTAGAAGTAAACTTATATTTTTCTAATTTAGTTAAGCAGCTAAATTTTAATATCCCAAAAGGATTTAAGCTAAATCTTAACAATAAATACACAGTAAAATTCTAAAGTTTATTCAAAAACTGCTATTGAAAAATTTGACTTTTTAATAGAACATGCAGCTTTGACTTTTGTGAGACTTGGATCAAATTTGTGAACTGATAATGTTGTTTAGTGCTAATATGGACCTACTACAAGCTAGATTAACTAGTTTAACACCTATATGAGAGAAATGATTAACTGAATTACATAGATTTGGAAATGAGAACTGATTAACTATGATCTTGACTTCTACTGATTGGATGTGCAAATAAGTGACTCAAATGATCCTAAATGTACCTATATAAGACCAGAATGCAGAGTTTACCACTAAACCAACCTACAATGATAGTTTAACACTTGTTCCAAACACACCTTAATCTTAGTCATTGAGATTAGATGCAACTAAACTCGAATCTAACCCATTACTAGCTACAAATCATGTTTAACTAACCAAATGACATCCCCAAGAAGAGATTAAAATAACAAAGTAGCACAAAATCTCAACTATCAAAATATGCGCTTCAACATTTATATAGAAAAGAATTAGATCTCACAGATGGTCCAACATAGAGAAGCTTAAACATAACCCAAACTATACTATTCTATATCAAACCATCCCAATCCAAGCTCGCATCTACCAATATCCATTTCCAAACCATTTGATGCTTCAGTTGACTTTTGTTGACCAAATTGAGAAATTTCTTAAAACTGAATTAGAAGCTTGCTCAAAGCTATAATAAGCTTGAATAAACCTGTTTGAGCTTAAAAATAAGCTACTGAAAGCTTGTACATAGGAAATGGAAACTGAAATTTGAAACAGTAAACAATAAACTTGAAATTTAAGTAAACTTTGAAATTGATACTTGAAATGAGTTACAAATACTAAGAGGCTTATGTTTAATACATTAAAGCATAAAATTACACTTTAAAACACTGGTTGAGATAACTTAATAAAAAAACGACATACAAAGAAAAATTAAAACTAACTACTCTTTTTCTTCTCTCTTCATCCTCTTTTTATACTCCAATCTGTCCTCTTCTCTCTCTCTTAGCAAATCCCACCAATAATTTTGACCTTTGGATGGCAAGAGAAGTTTTCAGCCGTTTGATTGGTTTTTTAAGGAAATGGTTATATATCACGGAGGTCGAGTTTGAGGGGGAAGGTGCATTAAATGATTTTGGAGTGTTAGGAGAGTGGGGACATGGTAGTGTAAAGGTGAGGATGGGGATGGAGGTACCGGTGTTCGCGGGGGTTGTGGGGAGGGAGAAGAAAAGGCGCCAAGGTTGCTTGTTTGATCGATGGGTAGGGTTGGTTGACCAGGGCTTATATCAAAGGGGGTCCAAAATTGTTATGGCAGGGGTCATAAGGGAATGACAAGGGTCCAAAGGGGTGCAAAGGTCCAAAGGTGCATGAATTAATACAAGGACTTGTTTTGCCATTTCAGAAAATCAAGGGACCAATTCTGCCATATTTGAAAAGTTTCCCCAAGGGACTAAAAGTGACAAGTTTTAATAATATAAGGACTAAACTTGACATTTTCAAATTTCCAAGGGCCATTTTTGCCAATTTTTAAACTTGGAGGACCAAACTTGTAATTTCTCAAAACTTTTGATATTTTTCACCAAAGGACTAATTTTGACAACTTATGATTTTAAAAGGACCTTTGGTGATTTTTTCTTTTGAAATTATGTGCTCAAGGACTATTTCTGACAATTTTTGAAACTTGGGGACCTAAACGCTAATTATGCAAACTTAGCTCATTTTTCATCGATTTAAACATTTTGCATCCGAAACATATAAAATGCAATTTTGGAATATTTTCGATTTTGATGCATTTCGAGCATTTTTAAACGTTTTGCGATTCGATTTAATCAAAACGATGAGATTTACACACTCATCAAGAATATTAACAAGAATGATAACCACTAGACCAATATATGTTTTGATTATATCTTGCAAAACCAAATATATAAACCTATGCAACTAATTATTGCCTATTTTGATTAGTTTGAAAAGGAATGTATTTATATCTAAAAATTATATAGTACATATCCATTCCTTAATTATAGTTTTAGAATTATAAACTTTAACCTAATTCATCTCATCATCTAAATTCACGTTTACAATCACAAACACACACAAAAAAAACCTATTTGTTCATTCCTGCAAAAAAGGTATTTTTTTCCTTTTGATTTAATGTTAAAATTATTTTATTCTTTATATATATATATATATATATATATATATATATAAGTGGTTCGAAAATAAAGTTTCACTATATATATATATATATATATATATATATATATATATATATATATATATATATATATATATATGTGTGTGTGTGTGTGTGTGTGTGTGTGTGTGTGTGTGTGTGTGTGTGTGTGTGTGTGTGTGTGTATACTAGTGGCAAAATCGTCCGATGGACTGGTATGACTTGTGATTTTATTTTTAGGATTTAGTAGATCAAATATATATTAAAAAGTAATTAAAAGTTAAATGAAATGGTTAAGATCTATAACCGATGTTACCATAATTAATAAAACTGCTAAAAGCATGTAAGTATTTTGATTTTTGTTTTAATTTTAGGATTTAGTTGAACAAATATATACTAAAAGTAATTAAAAGTTAAACGAAATGGGTGGAATACCCTCGTACTTGTCGAGGTTCTTCAAGTAGATTAGTAAATGCATGATGTCTACCCATAAAAGTGACCATTAATATGGTTAGTGAGTGATAATTGAGGCAAGTTTTCAATAGTTTTGTATTTGTTTGTGTAGGCGGAGTAGGGTTTGCTCGATTGACAGAATAAATTGTATATAAGGGATACAAAAATACCAAAACAGATACAATCTTTTTAATATATGTAACCTATATAAATTCTAAATTTATAACTAAAATGATACATGATTGGAAGAATTTTGGATAGTGAGTCCCAACAGAAGATGATCTGATTCATACGGCGATAACGGTTGTAGTGTTGATGGGGCAGCGGCATAGGTGACAACAAAATCATAAATCATCGAAACTCTAATATTGATCATATCATACACTTTTATAAACTAAGCCAACAATCTGTTGGAAATTTATATTCACCTTTTATAATACATTTTATAACATAAACAAAAAAAAAACATAATATCATTTAAATTACGCTTAAAAACCAAGGATGCTGCTAAAAGAGAATTTGAAGAAAAATATGAGATAGGTACTTACCTCATTACATCTTTTAGTCTGCAAGCATCACATATATATTTTCATGAACATTATATATTTTCACCATTTACCAAAAAAAAAGAAAGAAAAAAGAACAAAAGAAGTAATTTAGTAGTTAAAGCAAATCGATACATACTATTGGCAATGATGGTTGAACTCTTTTTCTTTGATAAAACCTTGTTGAGAAGTATCTCCAATTCCAATCTTTATTCTCACAAGAAGTCGGACATATATATTTGCATGAACATGTGCCTTGTTACATATTGCATTTTTAGTAACCCAAAGCATTTTGTAGTAACCCAAAGCAACCTGCTTTACAAACATATTATTTACCAGGTATAAATGATTCTTAAAATCTTCAATGACTTTATATTGAATATTTATATTGAACCAATATCGCTAATCTTCAATGACTTTATATTGAATATTTATATTGAACCAATATAGCTAAAGTGCTAGTTGCTACATGAACAATCCACAAAATTTCAACTTTTATAGAGTAATAATAGTACATTCATACCACATCACAAGTAAAACTAATACTACCTACGAAGTACAAATATAGTACATCTCATGGAAAGAAAGATGAAAAAATATGTTGGTGATACCATTGTTAATAAACCGCCATCCTTAAAAAATGAACGTAATACGAAGACCAACCTAATCGTAGCAAACCATTAGCTTTAGGAGCCAAAGCAAGTGATCTCGAAACTCTAGGGTTCATTCCAACCACCAAAACCTCACCATCGTTTCCTGCAACCAAAAACTATCTCGAAACTCTAGGAATATGATTTACACGTGTTCCTCTTTAAATCCTTTATTCAATATATATAAATCTAACTGTATGATTAAAGTGTTTATATGTGCGCAAAAAAGACGTAGAAGTCCATATACCAAAGTAATATTAACGCTAACAATAAAATAAAAGACACATGTATGGTTAATTTCATAACAATTAACGTACTTTATGAAATAGTGAAGTCCATATTGATAAAGTGCACAACATCTTCCATCATCTGTTAAGGTTTATTTGCACATCAGAACTAAACAAAACCGTATTAGAAGCGATGTCTATGAAAAGATAATATTAGGGTTTTGAGAAAAGGTAATCTTAATGAGTTTCTTAAATTATTTCATACTTATCTCATTAAGATGGTTAATAGTTGCATACGTTTATAGATTTGGTGTTGCAAAATATAATTCAAGAATCATGTTGGTCTAATGGTTAAGATTTAGTTAATGTTACAAACCACTCAAGTTCAATCCTTCTCGATTTTATTTTTAATGGTCATAAATTCCGAATTTAAAAAAAATGACATGTATTGAATGATGACATGGCTTTATGACTTCAAAGTGATGGTAACTCGCAAAATCAAAAAGAATATCGGCCTCAAGTCAAGCAATAGATAATTTACGAATATATTTCACCATAGAAACTCACATCATATCGGTTCAAACTTGTCGCGCTCACTAAAGAAATGATCGGCCTTAGCAATGCAAAGGTTGTCCCCGCACACCTTTTCCTAGACGAGGGAATCTCGATTTGCTAGAAGCGTGCACTGAACCGCGGTCTCCTCTCAGAGGGTGGTTCGAGCCGAGCCATTGCTTTGCATAAGCCGATTGAAGATGAACCCAGATTACCTCCATAAATAAGTTGCATGGCAGACCCCTGTGTCGTTGGGAGCCTGTGTTGCTTCAACGCCATAAATAATATGTTTTGCTTGTAAATGTGTACCACTCTAGAGTGTGTTCAATAAGCAATCCCAAACAGCCTATAAGTGTGTTCAATAAGCATTCCCAAACACCACTACGAATCATGCACTTTAGTAATATTGAGTTCGCTAACCAAAAATCATTAATAAGTATACAAGTCAATTTTGTCACCTCTTAATGAAATTTATTGTATCAATGTGTAAGTTGCTTAGCTAAACAACTAAAACAAGTTATAGCTAATATCTAAGGAAAGTTGTAAACAATCATTTAAGCACTTGTAGCTATTGATATATGATAGAAACAAAGACCTTGATAGATCTTAAGCTCCTGAGATCGTTAGTGTTGCCTATGTAATCACAAGCAAACTAATAGAAGATCTCTACAACTTGGTATTGTAATGAAAATAAATACAAGTTATAATAACTAAGAACACTTTTGATCCTCTATGGATCTTTGATTATAGAAACCTATGTTTCAATAGAATACAAGACTTGAGAGACTTGACAAAAGCTTATCTATTACAAACTAATATGGTTTCTTATATAGGCAAGAAACCCCAATGAGCGCTGACAAATTACGCTCTACTACTAAACTAGACTAAGCATGCAACTAGACAAGCATGCAACTAATCATATTGTTTTGTTAATCATTTTGTTTATTCCGATAAGCTCTATATAATACGGCGCCAACCTATACATACGGCACCGACTTTTACTCTAAACCGAGCTTATCTTTCCCACGTGGTTCCCACTTTCAAAGAAGAACACACTGTTCGCTGACATTACGCGTCAAGTATAACTTCAAAGACGCTCTTCTTCTTCAGTAATCTCTTCAATCAAGCTTCTCGAGTAATCGTGAGTTTGTGCTTTGGCGTAATCATGAGATTACCTTAATTCCCAACAATCCTCCCCAAACCGAATTTGACTAGGTTAAGTTCCGCTTTGATAGATCGACATCGCTGAGGATTGTAGCATTTTCCTCGAGAATGGTAACAAAATGTTTGTTGAGCAACGAAAGGACAAGATCTTGAGGATCAAAGAATCGGATCAGAAACACCGTATCTTTGCAAAGAACATATGACATTGTGTACAAAGAAACATATAAGTTCAATACTATTCTCATCACTTCCAGTGTGTTAACTCGTGAGAGGTGAATCATCGAAATTAATGGATTTGATGTCTCTTTACCAATAGCCATTACTACCGGAGTAGCCACATGTTTTAGTTCGAAACTATGGTACATTGATAACCATCTCGATTTATTGGCAAATCAAGAACCATATAAACGGATTTGTCTTGTCTTTACCGTAGCCGCTTGCTCGTGACTAGTCAATTCTTAGAAGTGGTGAATCGAGAACCAAATATGGAGTCAGTGCCTTTACCACATGCCATATTCATGTGGCTAGCTAATTCTTGGATTCCAAAAGGAATAGACCATGGTGAATTGATGACCATACAACCTCAAAGAATGAAGCATGGTGGTTGCAGACCCTATGATTTTGAGCAAACCATTACAATTATCAATGATTTGATGTGTCTTTACCAAAGTCGCACTTTGGACTAGCTAACTCTTTGATATACTCAAGGTACATCCGTGAGTTAAAGACCATCGTAATTGAAAAAATCAGCAGAAGTAGTTTTTTTTTTTTTTTTTTTTTTTTTTTTTTTTATAACTAAGAACTAACAAAAGGTTTATTATTCAAAAGCTTAATAATCATTGAGAAGAAAATTTAAAGACCTAAATTTTATTAAATAAACGCTATCACTATTTTTAAAATGATGTTTTTATGAGATTTCTTTTATGAAAGCGCTTACTTTAAAAAAAAAAATTTGACAAATAAAATGTATAAGGAGTAATGCAAACTAGTATGAACAAAACAGATAGTGCAGAGTACCAAGTGTCCCGATATGGATGAAGAAAAGGCCTATTGCGCTTGTTGAAGTTGAGTTTTGATCAATCCCACCAGCATAAAGGCAGTGCCTTTCATTTCCCAATCGGATCCGGAGGAATTTCCAATTTTGGCTCAAAGATCTTTCCATAAGTCTTTAGGCGAGGGTACTTTCTTTCGCACAACATACACACAAAGGATTCCACCCTTAGTTTCAAGGACATGCACCTGGGAGAGGATAGAATCTCCAAGATATAAGCTTCCACCGATGTGAATTTTCCCAAATGGAAGATGCTTTGTCGTTGGGATGCGGAGTTCAAAAGAACTTGAAGATCTCCTCGTAAAACATCCCGTAACCTCGAGGTTCTTTGTTGCAATAATGGGTGGAAACTTGAGTAACAGAGATTATGTCCGCTCTGCCTATCAAGTGTAGAATTTCCTTTAGAAAGGTGAATTCCATTGAAGT
Organism: Chrysanthemum lavandulifolium; assembly: GCA_022545495.1. Taxonomy (NCBI): domain Eukaryota; kingdom Viridiplantae; phylum Streptophyta; class Magnoliopsida; order Asterales; family Asteraceae; genus Chrysanthemum; species Chrysanthemum lavandulifolium. The sequence goes on along the minus strand of CM040245.1, from coordinate 157,462,159 downwards.
GGAGTCCTTCGATGAAGAACATTCATCTCATCATCTTTAGTTTCCACTTATCACTCCACCCGAGTTTCCATCGTGAAAATCACAGCAGCATCTTTTCTACAATGAAAGCCGAGTCATCGCCTTCAAGATCAAAAGGAGATATTTTAGCCATTCTTCTTCCTCTTCCCAGTCGATAGATATCCCTCGAGGGAGCATTTTCATCTTCTCGCATTGATAGTAGGACTTGTATCGCAGATGGAGACTGGGTTGAAGCGCCAAGTGCTTTCATCCCGGGATATCCTTATAGCCTTTTCTGCTTTGGTTTCGCGAGATCGCCTTCCTTAACTATAGAATCTTCCAAAGTGCCATCGTGTATTATCGAGGAGAGGAGTCGATGCTTCAGGTTGCTTCTAAGGAATGGAAGATGGTTCAACAGATTGACCCTTGGCAAGAGATGAGGCAACTTCGTGTTGCTTCAGCAGAATGACCTGAGAGGATTCCTTGGTTGAGCATCATCGCCTCAGTCTCTTGGCTTCAAGCGCCTTCATTCTCAAGTCCTCTTTAGGTTGAGAGATTTTGCTAAAGATAATGATCTTTCCTCCATGATTTGGTTATATTTATGATACAGACATGATCGTGAAAAGCCTTGACTTGCTTCATTGTTAGGCCGTAGTTGACCGCGAGTATTGGTTTTTCACCACCTTCTTATTTCATCTTTAGTGGAGGAGGTTTGTTTTGGCCTTCCGAGCTTGGATGGCCCTCTTTGTACAATTGCTTTTGTCTCCTTTGTCTTCCCCGAGCCATCATTCGCTTCCACATAATTGTCACCGAGGAAATCTTCACCTAATATACTTTGAGCTAGAGAAGGTCTTGAAATGACTTGGTCGAGTTAGAATATCCCATTGTGCGCAGCATCTTAACCCCGGCTCATCTAGTTCTTTTCTTCTCTCAGAGTTAATGATGAAAATTCTCCTGCTCCAAGTTGTTTAGCCAATGCTACACTTTCCTTCGACTTCAAACTCGCCAATCGACTTGCTTGACCCGCCTTTCCTCCCTCAACCACTAGGTTAGGACCAAGTTCATCTTCGCGATGACATTTTTCCTTTATCATCGTGTCGCTTAGCACACTCTTCTTCGCTAGATCAACTATAGGAATTTCTACCGAGTACCTAGATCAACATGTTGATGTAGATTATCAACCGGGTGAAGGGCCCGATGGTTCTCGAAAGCGTATGAAGATCGACCAAGATCCGAGATGCATCCTCCATTTGCATATCGCCAGATGCACTTTATCAACCCCATGTTCCTCCTCAAGCTTCGTAAGAAACCTTATGAAGATCGATCTCTTTCTCCCAGTACGTAATGTGTTTCTTCTTCTTTGATGAAGTGGCAACATCGATGAAGGGTCATTGAGAGAAACTTCACCAACATGTTCAGAGACCCAAAGGAGGAACTTTGTTCTTCATCGAGGAAACCACAAGTTTCCTTTGAAGATCATTTTAGTTCGTGCTCTAAGACCTTAACCCGATTTTGCAATTCTTCAATTTTACCTCCAAGAGAAGACTTGGTCTCAGAAGTCTTTTTCGATCATTAACCTCGCAAAGATACCAAGGACAAGAGCATACACGATGAGAGTGTAATGGAGTCCTCACCCACCAAAGCAGATTGCTCTGTGGTGTGGGAGCCTCATTGACCTTTCGTATAACTGGTCATGCTCAATGCGGGAAGATCTTCATCAAGAGGATCCTCACTGTGACTAAAGTGGGAGGTCTATTAAGATCCGACCAACATTAGTATCAAGCGGTGGAGGATCGACAAGGGTGGTCGGTCGAGCAACATGAGTTGCTTCAACAAGAGAAGATGGGCCCTCAAAGAATGTCGACCAATGGATTACCATCAAGAGCAACAGTGAGGTAGAGGATTATGAGCCACATTCTCCTCATTAGCAATTTCATTACCTGGGGCAACATGGCAGCTAGCAAGGGATGATGTTCTCCGAAAGTGAGTTTTCATGGTTGCAAACAGCTTAGCAACAAAGAACCTATAGGATAAAAGGCTTGGGCTCAGAGGTGTCTAATATAATTTGTAAAACCTTGGGTACATTAAAATTTTCCTTTGTCTTTGAATATTTTCAACCATGTTTTCAAAATATACTTAGAAAAATTGAAAGTTACCCCTCGAGAAAGACACACAATACCATATCCCACCGGGTAGAGAACTCGTCCCATCCTCCGCCTTGTTGCTTATGCATCAAGCAACGTGAACCAAGAACTCCACTTTGGGCAAAGTTCCTTCTTCAACCACATATCGCCCCCAGCCACGATAGCCAATAGCTCTAGCCCAAGAATCACATTTTCTTGACTAGAATGAAATGCTCCATCAAGATCTTCCAAGTGAAGCTTCCTCCCACTAGGTCCTCTCAGAACTATGTGCCTGCTTCATCAATCACGCCCTAATCTCCGCCTCACTTCTCTTCTCAAATAGCTGCCCAAAATTGAGTAATCATGATTCATATATCTCATTTGGAGAATGAGTTAGAGCATAACGAATCTTGGATCTTTCGTAAATTCCACCATTGGTTCGCATACCATAACCTTGCCATTACCCGTAAATGCAACTTTGTTGTGATCATATTTAAATTCAAGAGCCATGAGGATATGAGTGTTTAGGATTATGATTCTGAAATGGTGAGTGTTTGTGAAAGTGGAATGAGAGGGAATTTGTTTGTTCAAGCGAGTGATGGTGGATGAAGTGTTTTTGCCCAAATTATAGTCAAAGAAAAGGGACCGCTTGGTTGACTCATTGTCGACGTATGACAACTTTGACCCAACCCATAATAACACTTCTAAAACACAAGATCAATCAAGTTATGGTTTCAGAGAATGCATCAAAGATAAGAATATCTTCAGTAAGTTTCAGAATTACCGTGCCACCTACTTGCATTAAACTCGTTGAACCTTGAACTGCTCTATAAATGATCCCAATGTAACTCATCTTTTCACCAAGATCCCCAAATATTTACCACAAACCCTAGAAGTAAAATAACTTCAATTAACCCAATAGCACCATGACATCCAAACCCCGAGATCATAGATCTTACTTCCTCATCTTCCTCATCCTCTTCATCATCATCGTGGTGAATCAAACCCATGGTTCCATTACTTTCCTCAACCCTATCCAAGACCAAATAAATCGCCTTTTTCTTCTTCTTCGTAAGATGACAGTAGTGACTCCAAGTGAATCACGATGATTTTGATGACTCCTATAAGGAGGGAACTTCTTACTCCCAACCTTCCAAAGACCTCGGTCTCAACAAAGACCTCGTGCCAGAATCCGCCACCCCTAAAGATAGGGAGGTGGTTCTTGGTCTCATCACGCCATCTTTTGGTGCATGAACACACATCGATAGAAGAAGGGCTTGAGGAGGGTGGATCGATTGCATTTTGGTTGAAATGAGTAGATGAAGCACAAAGGACACGATAGTTCTCTTCGTCATCCCACGTGGTCATCGCCATCGCCAATCGCTTTCATCAATCCATCCTCCATTTTGGTCCTTAGCATCTTCGTCGCAGTTGGTCGTGCATATCCAACCACCCGCTAGACCGAATGGGTGGTTATGCAAGATCTACAAAAGCAAAGCCAAGATTTAACGATATCCAAAGATTCGATTAGATTTCGAATGAAAGATATACATTAGATTAGGCTTAGCTTAAGTACACCGCTCAGATCTTGAGGATGCAAAATAGAAGTTGACTTTATGTAAGTCGTGTCGAACTGCTTCTTGAATGAATGAATGAACAATTTGACTTCAATTTCTTTTCTTTCAAGATATCTTCAAGAGAATCAAATTGTATGCTTCAAGATTTGTTATCAAGAAACAAGCAACACTTTCTCACTATCCGACCATGTACTAATGAGCCACTCTTGATGAATTTGATCTTGATCATGGGATGTATAAGCCGCAATCCGTATATGGAATAGACAAAATGCAAGATGCATAACCGCAAAATGTATACAAAAACATACACAACAACAAAACAAACAAACTAGAGAAATATTAGAAGTTAGTGTTAGAGTACAAACTAAAATATAAACAAGCAAACAAAATCAGCAGAGTAAATATAAAACAAACAAAATCTGCAGAGTTTGCACAATCTTCCCCGAGGCATATGCCTCCCCGAGGCCTATGCCTCCCTTAAACTATGCAACAAGGGTTTAGCATTCCAATATTGACCACGAGGTGTTGAAACCTTGGTCCATCAAACGCTTTTGTTAATAAGTCCGCCACATTATCATCAAGATGGATTTTAGCCACTTTTATCAAATGTTTTCATAAGCATCCCTTATAAAGTGGTGCCCGATTTCAATGTGTTTCGCTCGACCGTGAAAACCGGATTTTGACTATGCAGATGGTACTTTGATTATCTATATGAATTGTAGTGTTCATAAAGTTGTACCCATAGTCCAAAGAATTGGTTCTCAATCCAAAGGACTTGTCCACGAATTTGCAGCAAAGAACGTATTCTCGCTTCAAGAGTTGAGGTGGCCACAATGGTTTGTTTCTTGCATTGCCAAGAAATCAACCTTTGCCTAGAAATTGGCGCCTCCAACCATGGATCTTCTATCCGATTTGCACCAAAGATAATCACCGTCACTATATGCTTCTAACTTGAAAGGAGATTCTTTGGGTACCAAAGGCCTAAAAGAGGTTGGCCTTTGAGGTACTTAAAGATCTTCTTTACAAGATTGAGATGGGAAGCAAGTGGAGTGACTTGATGTCGAGAACACACACTCACAAAGAAACGAATATCGTGCCTTGAAGTCGTCAGATACATCAATGAACCAATCATGGACTGCATGTATGCACATTCACTGTAGATCCGGTTCATTATTTGCTTTAGTCTTTGAGCTTCATAAGGTGTGGTGGCGCCCCTAACACCTTCCATACCAAACTTCTTCAGAATGTCCTCACATATTTATCTTGACCGATAAAGATGCCATCTTGTTTCTCACGAACTTGGAGACCCAAAAGAAAGTAAGTTCTCCCATAGCACTCATTTGAAATTCACCTTCATAAGTTCCTCGAATTCGCACTAAGCTTCGCTTGTGGAGCCAAATATAATGTCGCCCACATATACTTGCACCGAATGATGTCGGAGTAATTCTTCTCGAGGAACGTAGTTTTATCAATAGCACCTCTCCTATAGCCATGCTTCAGCAGGAATGATGAAAGCCGAGCATACCAAGCTCTTGGAGCCCGATGTAAGCCATAGAGAGCTTTAACAACTTTGTAAACATGATTTGGGTGATCCGGGTCTTCAAATCCTTCGTTGAGAGACATAAACCCTTCTTCAATCTCACCATACGTAAAAGCACCTTTGACATCCATCCGATACACCATGAACCCCATATAAGAAGCATAAGCCAAGAAAATGCGAATTGCTTCAACTCGCAACAGGGCAAACACTTCATCATAATCAATTCCTTCCTCCCTCCTCAAGCCTTGTGCTACTAACCTTGCTTTGTTTTTGATCACAACACCCCGAGCATCTCTCTTATTCTTCGTAACCCACTTTGTCCCAATGGCATATTTGCTTATCGTGCAAGGGAACCAAGATCCACACCGCCGATTGTGAAATTGTTGCATCTCTTCTTGCATTGCTTCTAGCCAACTTGAATCATTAAGAGCTTGAGATACACGGTTGGTTCCACTTGAGAGAAAACAAGCAAATGCATAATGTTTGAAGTCCGTAGTGATTGTCTCTTTGTTGGTTGGAGACATAAGAGAAAGGCAATCATCCAAATTGAGGACTTGTGATAGCCCTTCGAGTTCTTACAGCGCCAAGATCACCTATGATGTTGGATTGAGGATGAGCAATATTGATCCTCCGAGTAGCAGCTGGGTTGACTTCAATGGATGAATCAAGATTAGTGATGGTTGGTTCGAATTCAAGATCACAAGAGGGTGAGGTGAAGATGCCACTTTGTGTTGATGATTTCCAAGATCCGGGTTTGGAAAGCGTGTATAGGGTTCACCAAATCAAGATACTTGAGAAGGAACAAAGATAGCCTTCAAGCAGATTTGGGGATGAAGGGTGACAGAGTCAACTTCAAAGAGACACGTTGTTTCACGACTCTTCATTAGCTACCCTTCTTTCGCCCGCTTGCGTGGCAAAGAAATTCTTGAGTCCAAGCCCAGCCAGTCCTCAAGATAATGAGAGTCATCTTCATCACTCGAATCGCAGTATCCTTGAGGTGGTACCGCAATATTGTTAGGAGAGAAAGAAGGCACAAGTATGGTTGCTCATCATCTTCAAACTCATTTTCGTAGTCATCATTTAAGGGACCCGCATTGTTAGTGGGAGAAGTCGGAGATCCCGCATTTTGATTAGCCAAGTGTCTAGTGTAACCCAAAGAGTCGCTATAGTCAAGATCAAAAGACCACGAATGACCCCGTCCTTGAACATTATGCTTGTCTTCCAAAATCTTAGGTTCAACGCCTCTCTATCTTCTTGGCTTGCAAATTGTACACCCCGTAGGCCTTACTATGAGTCAATAACCCACAATGTAACCATCATCACCTTTTCATCAAACTTTCCCAATGGATCACTTGTGTTCGAATGGTCACTTGACAACCAAAAGGTTTTAGGTAGTGAATGACAGAACCTTTCCAAAGAGAAGTTCATATGGGGTTTGAGTCATGGTCCGTAATGGACACCCTGCTTAGCACATAGCAGCAAGTGCAACAAATTTCTATCCAACATAGTGGGCGCTTTAGAGTCTCGCAAGCATGGATCTAGCAGACCTCTATTAAGGTCCTATTCTTTCTTTCACCACCCCATTTTGTTGTGGGGTTCTTGGATTACTATAGTCCCTTTTATGCCTTTTGACCCACGTAGTTCTATAAGAATAGCATTTTGAACTCGTCCCATTATCACACCGGATTCCTTAACCTTTTTGTTCAACTGATTTTCAACAAGAGTGATGAATTCAACAAGACTTGAGATGTTTCATCTTTGGTTCTCGAGAAAGAAAACCCAACAAAATCGCTATAGCCATCATGATTACCAAATGTAAGAACTTATGATCAATGCTTCGACTTGAGTTGGACCAAACAGATCCATGTGAAGCAAATCAAGAGGTTCAAGAATGATGCTCATAGCATTGATAGCTTTGTAAGAAGCTCTGTGTTGTTTTCCTTTGTTGCAAGCGACACAATTGTGATCATTTGTGAAAACTTTGGTGGGAAGACCTTCAACAAGACCCATTTTAGAAAGTTTGTTAATGGTCTTGAAATTCACATGCGCCATTCTTCTATGCCATTTAGTGGACTCATCAAGAGATGCTTTAGCCACCAAGCAAGTGAGGTCACCACCGTTGAACTTCATTAAGGTTGAATGTATAAATTGTGAGTACGAGGAACCTTCAAGAGAATTGAAGTTTCTTCGGGAGTTTGAAGTCTTTAGACAAAGACAAGACATTAATTCTCGATGAAGAGAACTTTGTTCTTAGTGTCACGATTTGTGAAACAGAGAACAAGTTGAAATGTTGAAGTTCCTTAACAAAGTACACATTTTCAAAATCCGGATGAGGTGTCCTTATGGTGCCTTTCCTCGTAATACTCCCATCACTTCCTCCAAAAGTTACATTGCCTCCTCCTCTATAGGGACAAATTTGCATCATATCCCTGCTCCTGCACATGCTTCGAACAACCACTATCAACAATACCAATATTCTTATGCTTAAGGGATGATCCTACAAACAACAAAAATATATACAAACAAGTAGCTCAGGTGGAGGTTCAAGTCATTAATCGACTTGAACCTCGCCTTTGGATCACGTGTTTGGGGAAGTTTTAGAGGATCCACCATTGTTCTTGGTCCTCCATTGATAATTTGGTCCTTGTTAGTCCAAGAACAACTCACGAGGGCTTCACAAAGAAGATGTTCCCATATCCCATCCCAAAGATACATGGAGTCGACATATGTAGGCCGGTGACCATGTTTAAAGTATGGGCTCGTTGGTCGGCTATAGGTCCGTAACCGAACTTCTCCAATGAGAGTCGCTTTAGCCGCTTGTGGGACATAAGGTGGAATATTAGCAACATTGGTCCGGTCAGTTTGTGTTTTCGAGAGTAGCACATGCACCAAATCTTTGTTCATAAAAATCACAATCCTTAATCAAATGAAATTTATCGCCACATACAAAACATGTCTTCTTCTTAGAAGTTTTATTCAAATAGGAAGATGTTGGATTACATGCGTAAGTACTTAAAAGATACATTCAAGGAATTGTTTTAACAGATCGATTATTCAAACATTTAAAAGATAAGTCTTCGTGAGAAACTGCCTTGGAAGTTGATTCTCGCAGCCTTCCTGAGGGCTCACAAGTAGACCAAAGTGCAGTCAGTGTTGGTTCGCATTGGGAAGGTCGACTTCTCATTTGAATCACGCTTTCATAGGAAGTAGACCCTGATCCGATGAATTGTCACCGCTCGAGCAAGAGACAAACTCATTAGATGAGGTATCGTGGTCCGCAAGTCTTTGACTTTTGCCATATAGATGATGTGATCCATCAAAGTCAATAGTGATGGATAGGTCTCAAGATAAATTCACCTCTAATAGGACCGTGAACAGATGCATTTCACCTTCTTTACAAAATTAGCTAACTTAGTGGTGGATTTACGACCATCATACTTAGCTTCGCTCCTACATACTTTCAAAACCCAATCCTAATCCGAGGTTACCGTTTGATCATATAGAGTTCTTTGGCCGATTATCTCCGAAATTAACCATTCCTTATGCATAGCTATTTCCTTAGCTAGTTTTTCCTTAAGTTCTAGGTTTTCGCATACGCTTCATCCTTAGCTTTCTCGCATGCTTTTAAGTAATTATTTGCAACTTCTAGATCAAACTCAGAAACCTTTATCTTTTCTTCATAAGCAATTTGATTCTTCCGAAACCATACTTTTGTCTTTCTACTGCTTTTAATGCTAGTTTATGAGCTTCATTATCAATATAACATGCATCAAACTTAGGTTTCATAGCATCAAATTCTTCCTTAAGTTCATTGTATCTAAGACTACGACCAAATATACAATTGTGTACCGAGATAGTCCCATTAAGGCAAACCGATCATGCCTTTCATCCGGCGCACCTTGCAAGCCCCAAGCTTGTCAAGATTATGAGCTTCCTCATTAACAGTTCATGCGTAGTCCAAATTGACTGCTCATCCATGGTGAGGAGAGTCAAGCTCCACTTCTGCTTTTCTCACGATAGGAAAGATATTTGGCTCCATCTCCATTCTTTCTCGTCCTCATGCATTCTCTGAGAAATGCCCCATCCGATGACAAGTGTAGCACTTGACTTTCCCCTATCAAAGCGAAATGGTTCCTTTCCTTGAAAACAAACTTCCTTCCAAATTCTCTTCAAACCTTTGATGTCCACCGACAAGAAAGCCACCGCATTTTCACCTTCATTTCCTCCATTTCAAGAGGGTCCACCGATCAAAGTCTTCATATGCAAGATATCGCCGAGTATCATAGTCAAGATCAAACGAATGAAGAACATCCTCCATCACACTACTAGACCTAGCTTGAGAACTCAGTGGAGTGGGACGAGGGTTATGTGATGAAGGGAGTCAAGATGATGATGGAAAGTAGTTGGAACTAGGAGATGATGGAAAATAGTTGGAGCTAGGAGCTTGTACCATCATGTTGGAATGAGATGTCCCAACAAAGTCGCATGGTTAGAAGAAGAGGTACGGTAGGAGTCCCGACATCCGGTTCAAGAGTTCTCGAGTCTGCTGTATAGCTCATCAAAGGTGAGCATGTCCAACCCTCCTTTAGCCTCGAGTGCAATACTAACATGCAACCATGATGGTGGCAAGGACCGCAAGAACTTTGAGTTGCGCTTCATTGTCTGGTTTAGCATTCACCGATTCACCGACTCAAGATCCTATGGAACCGTCAGATCCCTTGTGGATACCTTCTTCTTCCGATATGTTGAAGTCCCGAAACTGCTGTCTTAGCATGGACTTCCTCATTCTCTTTGATTCTTCATTTCCACCAAACCTTGCTTGAGAGCCATCCAAATATCTTTAGCATCATCCATATGATGAAAATCACATAGATGATCTTCGTGTATGGCTTCAAGCGTAATAGTCTTCACTTTATGCTCTCTCTCGCATGGCCGCACTTCTTCAAGAAGCATATGGAGCCATGATAAATTTCCATCTCCGCTGTGAATCATCTTCTTTAGACTATTTCCTTTCTTTACTACCTCCCATGATTCCAATCAATATTGGAAACCAGCTTTCCATCTTCATAGTCCAAAGTTCATATTCTTCCTCTTTAAATAAGTGGAATTTACCATTGTCATTTGTGAGACCGAAATGTTGCATGGAAGTGGTGTTGGTGTTGTTTGTGTTGGTGACTTCATTTTCATTATCGGATCCGTGCATGGTGAATGAATGTTTGATTGTATGGGGTGAGAATGGTTCTTAGTATCGTAGAGACTTTCCCGAGGCTCGATACCACTTGATAGAAACAAAGACCTTGATAGATCTTAAGCTCTCGGAGATCGTTAGTGTTGCCTATGTAATCACAAGCAAACTAATAGAAGATCTCTACAACTTGGTATTGTAGCGGAAAATAAATACAAGTTATAATAACTAAGAACACTTTTGATCCTCTATGGATCTTTGATTATAGAAACTCTATGTTTCGAATAGAATACAAGACTTGAGAGACTTGACAAAAGCTTATCTATTACAAACTAATATGGTTTCTTATATAGGCAAGAAACCCTAATGAAGCGCTGACAAATTACGCTTCTACTACTAAACTAGACTAAGCATGCAACTAGACAAGCATGCAACTAATCATATTGTTTTGTTAATCATTTTGTTTATTCCGATAAGCTCTACATAATACTGCGCCAACCTATACATACATACCGACTTTTACTCTAAACCGAGCTTATCTTTCCTACGTGGTTCCCACTTTCAAGAAGAACACACTGCTCATGACATCATTCAAGTATAACTTCTAAGAAGATCGCTCTTCTTCAGAATCTCTTCAATCAAGCTTCGCAGAATCGAGTTTGTGCTTGCGTAATCAAGAGATTACCTTAATTCCCAACAATATAAATCTATAATGTGCTCTTAGTTGCATGAACAATATCCTCAATCTGCAAAAGTCAAGCAAGAATTTAACGGTTAGATTAAATATAACTTAGTGAATAGATATATCGACCAAAATACCATTTAAATAGAATTGAGTGACTTATAACGTGAAGATAAACAAACAATAAAACAAATAAGAAACATGGTGTATAAAGATCTACCCCAACAATCCTCTCAATTGGTAATCTTTATCGACTAACTCCAAAAGAAAAATGCATGTTACTACATAAACTTTATCAATCAGTTCCATGACCAAACAAGTTCCAAACATGTATCCAATTAGCATCTAAAACATTCATAGCTATTATTAACATCTAGAGACATGTTAGCACCAAAAATATTGAGTACATTTTATATACCATAACCATAAACAAATACTTTTGAGCTTAATACTCAAAGAAGCATAACTGCATTACCTCAAGAAATTTTCATCTTATAAGCATCACTACTAAGCTACTTAATTCGGTAATGGCGGTCTTATATTCTTCATAGCTAATTATATGATTGCGATACTCTTTATCTCACTTTCACATAATCAATTTCTATGCGAACATCATTGAAACAATGATTACCACAAGAGAAATGACCAAGGCTCTTTTCAAGCACTTATATACCCAAATCACATATGTATAGTTGTACTTCAATGAACACGCACATCGAAAATTTGCATTTTTGCCTATGTATTAGCTTGCTATTAGAGTTTGTATTAAATACAATAAATGAAAAGCAATAATGTTTTACAAAGTATGAAAACTAATGTTAAGAACTATTCTATGAATTCTTCAACGTCAATAGAACACCATGTATTTTCAAAGCCTTGTCACATGATCAATTACGCTTAAAATTAAAACCTTGGCTTATAAATGCATCCGACATAACCAAATTGAAAGACTTACACATGGAAACAATTACATCTAGTTTTATTCTTTTATGATAAATTCAATTTGTTTGACTAATCGATTAAAATTACCTTCATTTTGTTAAAAAAGTTTGCATTAATTCTTCATCCAACCTTTAGTTAAATAACCCTACATTTAATAGACAAAGAGATATAAAATTAAAAAATAAGTAAAATTAATTATAAATTCGAAAATAATACATATAAAAGTACTTGGTGTTTGAGAAGAAGGGTAAGCTGATGTTTGTGTTCTCCAAGAAGAAGATGAGATGAGACGGTGAGGTGGAATGGCCAAAGCTGTTGAGATGAGGGCTAGCGTTAAATGGTAGATGAGGGTTACGGTTAGATTTGGTGGTTTGATGATGGCGATTGTGGTGGAGGGGGTTTAGTGGCTGGAGAAAATATGGAGAAGGTTTAGGACTTATTAGGGTTTGGTTGTGTTAAGAGGGAATGAAAATTTGAGATGGAAATTCAAGTTTTCAATTCCCGCCATACATAATTGATAGACCGGTGTTAGATTAGAAAAGGCTCTTTTTTGGTAAAGCAAACAGAGACGTGTTTTAAGTTAGTAACGGGTCTTGATAGTTCTTTTTACAGACCTGTCTTTACCATATAATCCGGTCTTGATATATTTTACCATTAGAGACAGGTTTAGAATATAGTAACCGGCTTTGATTCTATTTTTTTGGGTGGAGGAGTTAGTAGAGACCTGGTCTTTTGTAAAAGGGTCTCCATGTGGGGGTCTCTATTCCTATTAATGTAGTAGTGTCTAACGTCTGTGATACCAATAATTGGAGCAACATGTTTTGCTTGTAAACAATATGTGGAGCACTCTAACGTCTTTGTTGAAGAGGTATATCAAAGTAATTCTAAAAAAACATAACGGTATTAGATAGTCTATAAGTCCGCGACAAATCTTATGGCTATATGTCATGATAATCATTCATCTGGTTTCATACTGATACTAAATTAACGGGTAGGTTTGGTTTTAGACCCCTAACATGGTTTTCATATAGGGCTGATATTGATGCTCAAACAAATGAACATGTGGTGGTTGTAACTAACACGACTCTAAATGAGTGTCATCTACAACAACAATAGGTATCGTACTTATATTGTGTTGGTTTGCCCCGTTGCAAATCATTGGTGTCTTTAAAGACATCATAAGATCATCATTTACATCCATTGGTATCTATGGAAGGTCACTAAAATCATAATTTGAACAATTCAAATTTTACATGGAAAAATATGTTCGAGAAAAAAAATTGGTACAAACAAAATCTCATTAAACTCAGTACCTGATATCCTAAGAAATTCCTGTCAAACTTATTAAACTTAGTGCTTCCTCTTCGTGATAACATCTGCAAATATAGTGCATCAAATCCCAGAAAAATCTCTACCAAAAACTTATTTCAAAAAGTCAAGAACATTAGCAACATCTATTCCATTAGGTAGCTTTGGGAGTTTTTTCAAGTATTTCAATGATGATATCGCAACGCGCACCTGAACATACATACACAGCTTCCTAAATAATAATATATATAATAGGAAATAAGAATTAAAACACCATGATATAAAATGAAAACACACTCACCGCATGCAACGAAGTGAACATCAATAGAAATACTATTATACGCAATCACGTCTACTGTCATAACTGCGTCAGATTCAATTTTATGTCTTAACTGACAATAAATAGGAGCAAACAATAGATTTGGCGCACATATATTATATCTTGGAATATTATTCAGAAAATCACCAGGTTTAAGACCCTTTTCGAGCTGCTCCCAGAGTACTCGTACGTCCCTTTCAATATAAAAAATCTTGGACCCTATTAAAGACAAAGTTTGTTTCAAGTATCATGCCATACTTTTCAAATGTTCGTGACTTTTGTTTGTTCCAAAGAAAGATACCAAAAAGGCAAATGCAACTCTTCTAGCAATGTCGCATGATGTCCACTCCTTTATTAGTCTATATATTGAACTCCTTAAACAAACCTAAGGTGTAGGCGAACTTTGTGAAGAAGAGCGATGCATAGAAATAATAGCAATGATCACCAAAAGATCTTGTCATACTTTGAAATTCCTAATCGAACTAAATAAACAGGACATAACCTGCAATTGTAGACATTTTTCTCGGGCGGTGTCCTATACTTCAACGGGTGCCGCAACTCGAATAGCTCTAATAGAGTATATACTCTAGATTACGTGAGTAGTTCCATCTAAACGAAAAGATTCATTTTATTGAGATTTCAATTTTGCAACTAATACAAAGAGAAAAAAGTAGGTTTGTTTTTCACTAAAGGAATTAATATCTCAGCTGAATTTGTTAAACTTTTTATTTTGGATACTTAACTGCCATTGTCGAAATATATCAAGTTAAAGCTAATGACAAGACCTCATTAGTTATAGTATTGTTGATACAAAGGCTCAAATGATATCCAAATTAGTACATAGGCATATAATGTAGTTTATACCTCCTTTTCCAAATTCAAAGTGTTTATTGGATATATTTTAATTCACCATTGAATAAACTCTGTAGAATTGTTCAAATACATATTGTCAAACACTAAAATTAAAATAATACGATATGCCAATATCACCAAAAAGGAATGTGGTAAAGCACATATGTAATTTATACTCTTCCAAATGCATGTTCTCAAACATTATTTGTTTTTTTTCCATGAGTATTCTACTTCAGGTCCTAAGCAACATAAATTATTAATGGAATTGAATGATATCGTACGTTCATGCAATAAGAAGCTTAACTCCATTCACTTTTTTATAATTATATCCATCACTAAAGAATTTATGCATGGTCATTATAAGAAAGCAATGTTTGAGAAAACTACTCCGTATATCAATAACAAATTGCTATTATACCAATAATTAAAATTATTGAGCATAGTTCATTCTCTTATGAATGATCAAAAAGTTGATTACTTGATTTATTTGTACTGCATTCATTTTATGGATTTTCGCTACACTTAATGTCATAAAATGATAAATTTGATATATTATAATCTAGGAGTGTACTTTGTTTCAAAGGGAAAGAAGAACCTGACATGTGCATCAAGCATGTTCATGTACTTTATCCCATTGCCAGACTCAACTCGACCTACGTTGGGCTGGAAGAGACAAAAGGCCACCGCTTCGTATGTATCACTCGATAAGCAAAAATGGGTAAGGGTTGATCATGAAAGGCCACCCATTTTAAGTGTAGAACTTTAACAAAGGCTTCGCATTGTGTCGTTGAACCAAGAAATGAAAGTTTCAAGAAGGTGGATATGAGGATGCAATAGTACCTTTATTTTAATGAAGTTACAAAATTCAAGAATCAACAAAATCGCAAGGCAGTCAGTGTTGGAGTCGTTTGTGTAATAACAGTAACCTCGCAAGACGAATTGTGACTATCTTAAAAATCTAAACTTCCGTAACAGGAAAATGTGCCCACCAAAATAAAGATTACACATACATGGTGGTGTGCACTCATTATCTGTTTCTACACAACCATTTTTTCTTCTTATTTGGCCACTGCAACATAGGGAGTAACTATAATATAAAAAGACAAAATTTAGCTAATTATTTATAAATATATATGCTTGCGGTTTAACCCGACCATGCCATTTTTATCTCGCAACAAAACAATGGTCTGTTTCAACCCAAACACATTTCCTGTTCTTGTTCCAGTTAAAAACATAAAAAAAAACCGTATAGTTATTTTCACTTTTTCCACCTCAGGTAGATGCATCAGAGGGTTGTGGAGTACAACTAATTTTGATCAAGGTCTAAAGGATATATGGTATCGAAGATAATCCTTGCAAACACATGCCTAACTTCTTGCACTTTTCCCATGGCTAGTGACTTATAATCAATCTCACCACCTTGCTTTGCGACAAATCTCGCTTCCTTACCAAGATTTTCACATTCAAATATCTTAACAGCCTTCAAATACAAAAGTAACAGAATGAAAACCTGCAGAAGTATATCACTAATGAGACACAATCCAAAACTACATAGCAAAATAAGAAGCCCGAGCACGCACCATATAAGATTTAGGTGGTTTGGGTAATTCCTCAATGCTTGTGAGACATAATAAGAATCACCATGTTGGATAGTGCCTTACTTCATCGATACTCCAAGTTCCAATACCTCCTTTTCAAGGCCCTCGGCTCAAGGTATTAAGAATTAGATAACTCATAGTAGAATGTAGATGTGGTGTAAATTTTTGGGCTATGCCAATAGCTTCATCCATATCTCCTCCGCTGTGGATCGCTAGACTAAATGCAAAGAATCACTAAAGGGTCCCTTGGTCTATCTAGAAGCACCATATGCAAAGCTAAAATTGCCACCTGGAGACATGTATGCATATGTGTATCATTGTAACTAAACACCGTAAGCATAATACTCGGATGTAAAAATGAGTTTGAAACATAAGTATACATAAAGCCATACCTTTGCATCCTTAAAAAAAGAGGGTTCTCCTTTGAAAGAATAGTGTTTGGTCTCTTGCAAGTTGCAACCATTGAACATGACATACCAATCTTTGTTATCCATCAAGTGACGTACTTGTACCAAATCCTGCCAACTGAAATAAAAATACTATACATGGTCATTAAGTACTTAAATTTTACAAACTCAATTGTAATGGTTGAATATTAAATCCATGAGCATTACTTTATTAAATAACAATTTAGCCAAATGCGAAACAATTTAGCCAAATGCGAAGTGATTATATCATATTAATTACAATTCAATATTGTGAAGCTCCACACGAAAAGAAATATGCATGATAACTACCTAAATCAAAACTAAAAGCAAAACAAAACAGTAGTAAATTCAAAAACGCATAGTCTATGAATATTATTTCTAGCCGATGTAGGTCATTTGCACTTCACCAAGATTATTTACCCCAGAACCCACCCCTTTGAACCAAACCCTCAAACAACCCCATAATCAACCCACTAAACCAATCTTTTATATATGCTAAAGTTATCGTAAAATTAGTGTTTGAAATTTAAAACCGATTGAAACGAATAGAGATAGATCGAGATGATGCGAGGAAATATCAAGACCGCCATCATTCCATGTACATATTTCAAGCTCGACTATGATTAAGGACGATTGTCGCAAAACTATATCGCTAATTTCAAGGAGCTAAACACACAAGTTCGAGGGAACAGAGAAGTCACATAAGAGTAGAGTTATATTGTAGCTCTGATTTCCAATTGTAGTTCTTTAAAATTTTAGGAATCGGGTCACCCCCTGAGTTAATGGATATGTATATTGGTGGATCTTTTGTTCACGATGGTACTTACTAAGTGTGAAAGCTAATACATTCCCTTTTGTCTCACGTCTTAGTCCATAACCCAGGTACTGTTTTAAAAAAAACCTAGTAACACCTAATATATATAGTAATATAGAAACTTAAAGACACATAAAGTTAAGGACTCTCACATGCATATAAGAGTTGAATTAAACTCAAATACATCCTAAGATTGTGATATGAAGAATCGAATCCAATCATGGCAAACGTAGCCTAGAATGTGAAAAATAGAGATAGTTTTACACCTAAAAGCTAAATAAATGTTAACATATCTACCAAGACTGGTATGAATTTCAAACCTTGGTTACATGCTCGTGAAGCTATAAATAGATGCACATTTCTATTATTCTATCAGTTGTGACTCGAGCACACAGTTTTACGTTGTATTCATCAATGAGTTCTTTTGTCGCATTTGAATAATAACTGGCCTGCACAACCAAACCCATCAAGTTATATTCAGACCTTATGGGGTGAAATTATAAGATAAATTCAATAAAATAAGTTTAACTCTTTTCAGTTAATAATTAACTTATGCTAGAAACTAAAAAACTTATTTGGCTTAGGTATTTAGCTTTTTCATATAAATATTTTACTTAAGATAATTTGTGTCATAGCTATATAGTATGAAAGTTTATATAAGTGGGGAAAAATATTTGACATTCGGGTGAAACCGATAATGTTGTAAAGGATTGCTTTTACACCAAATTTGGTGTACCATTTGGTGCATACATTGAGAGGCCTTAAAAAAATATATCTATAATATAATAACTTCGCAACATTCGTAGCGTAGGAAGACAAACCAGTGAATCTTCGCATTCGCCTTCCACAGAGTTCAGCCAATAGAGAAATTATATTCCCTAGATGCTTCTGTAGATAGGATAACTGATGCGCCTCTTCATCAACTTGTGATGGCATGGACCTCCGGCTATTGCTACGCACAAGTTGTTCATTGCAATATAATGATATTGTTAGTATTGCATACATGAAATCAGTTACTTTAGACAAACCCTGGATGCCTTTTTTTTTATCAAACACGACATCTCTTGAGTCCAAAGCTTCACATATTAAAATATTTGTATCTATCATGCATACAATAAACATTAAAGTTGGACGTGCTCATCCTTTGACCACCTGGAATTAGCTTCCCGAGCTCTTGTGTCTTCTCGCTTATCTTCCTTTGCCTCACCCTTGCCGCCAAAGTTTGTGCTGATCAGGGTACAACATCAGAAAGAGCTGTCATACACCACGAATACATATAAAATCAGTATTATATACTTGTTTTAGAGAAAATTATTCTTGTAACAAAATACTTACAGCTTAAAAAAAAGTTCAAATAAATGCCTACCGGGCCAAAACTGTCAATATAACTCGATATCTGCTATGTTCCATACCAATATAAATGTTACAGAACAACATCATAAGCATTCGGCAATAACAAAAATACATTGTGTGTTTTTTAAAGACATGTATGTAGATGAATATACAGTGTGTTTGGTCACCTCAAATCCAAAAAAGGGACTTCCATATACATGAGGTGAGAGTTCTACTTGTTTTTTACACTGAATACGACATGCTTATCTATCTCTTTACGATATCATCATTGGTCACGGTGAAATCCCAAAGCTCCCTGTATTTCTCATTAAAATCCCAAATATCCATGGTGTTGTAGTCTGATATTAACTTGTCTCGAGCACCCCTCTCCATGTTGTATATTTGTGGCTCGAAGTTGTATGCCTCACTTGGTTTATCCATCTCAATTATGCAGAATATTACAATGAATATGTCCGCACCAATGTACAAGTACTCTCCCTGTAAATGTAGACATTTGTTACACTCCTAACTAATACTCCATACATCAAAAGTCCTTCAGCTATACAAATAAAAGTGAGTGCTCGTTATAATAATGATACTATTAGTCTTTCTAAATTAACAATGTTTCCTGTGATATTGGAAGGTATGGTCTTAATTAATGAGATACCTCATGATCAATTCATTTCTTCTCAATTGTATTGAAATTAAATAGTTTTATTTATTTATTTATATAACAGATTACTTATGAATACTTCACTTTCTAACTCTTACCAAGCCATGGCCTATCCTTTACTGCAGTTATATCAACATTCTATAAAAGAGAATTTTAGTATATAAATCTAACCTGAACATTGAGGTACATCCCAAGAGCAACGGAGGGAAGAAATAACCATGAGATAATTAGACCTGGAACATGCAAAAGGAAATCAATGTGTGTTGCTATCAAACTATTTATCATAAAAAAACAAGTTATCGAGCGGGATGTACCTTGGAAACCGAGAGGAGGACTGATCACGATAATCTTCTGCTATTGAACCCCAAAATGTGAGAGAAATGTAATCTTTGTCCACTTAGTTGCACTTCACAGCTACACATGTCCCATCTTGAAGTTGCCCTTTATAGACATGCTCATAACCACCTTTACCTAATAGGTTCTTGTTACTAAAGTTGTGTGTTGCAATTTGAAGTTCCATGAACTGGAACTTCCTTAGATTTCCTAGTGAAACTTCCTCATGATGCCTATCTGCATTATTTCAGTTAAGAATCGCAATAATATTAGTACAACTAAAAACAAAGTCCTTGGAATTGGAAGAAAAGAAACCAACCTTTGACATTGAAAAAGGGTTCTTGATTATATCTTCGTCTCCACCAAATAAGCGCGAGTCCAAAGATGAGTAAAGATATGCATCCAAGGCTTGTACTAATAGCAAGTGCAACTTTGTGACCTTTTGATTTTGGCAAAATAGTAGCATCTTCAAAAGGATATAGGAAATAAAATAGGAGATTATTGTAAATTCGAAATATCAATGAATATTATGCTAAATTAGAAAGAAAATTTGCATACTATTATTACCTTGAGTAGTGTTTAATGTCATAGACATGGGCATAAGCGTCATTCCATGGCATTGTTGCTCGCACTCGCTTGGCATATCGAGGGTTCCCAACAATGCCGAATTTGAAAGATATAGATTGATATACAAGTCGTAGATATACATTCATGCGCACGCACGTAAAATACGGGAAGGACGGAGAGCTTACGAAGGTCTTAGAAGCAAACCCGAACCGCCCACTCAAGTTATTAAATGATAAGTCACGCAATGAAATCAAAGTCCTTTAGATCGCTTCATTCTTATTATCTCATTATCTCGTTTACGGTTTCAAGTGTTTGGATCAAGTCATTTTGATTCTCATTATTAAAGTTGTTGCAACAAGAATGATTATCTAGCACACAACCTCATATTACCACAACAAATTGTACTTAAAATTATGTTAAACTCAAACTCAAACTTGTTAGACTTATAAGTCGGAAAAAAAATTATGTTAAACTCAAACTCGACAAAAAAAAAAACGGGATTCTTCACCTGTAAAACTAAAAAGTCTGATATTCTTCACCTGTAAAAATAAAAAGTCGATTATACTTTTTTGGGATAATTATGTTTAGGAATAAGATATTAGGGTGTATTTATACACAAAAAAATAGGTTAAACATATATATGGTATATTTATCTTTTAAGTAATATACATCATAATTTATTTTAATTGTTATCTTCAAAAATACATACCTAAAATACAAATTCGAATTTTATATAATCTCCTTATTTATATTGATTTGAAAGATATAAATCAAAAACAATTTACTCTAGTGGTAAGTTGTTTACAAAACACATGAATGACCCAAGTTCAACTCCAACAAATGTCTTCTTTTTAATAAAAAATTTTAAAATTCAAAATTACCAAAACCAAAAACGAATTTTACAATTTATTAAAAAAATATAAATATATTAATTAAAATGCCACATGTCATTTAAAAACAAAATGCCACATAAATATAATGATGATATGGAAATATGATTTGGCATTATGGGATGCCAAGTGGATTATGACGCAGATGCCCTCTTATATATAATGTATAGATATATATAGAATCCGGATCGATTGAGAAGGTTTTATTTTGAGAAGATTGAGAAGGTTTTCAAAACGATAGATTTTTAACTTTGATTCATGTTTTCAAGCGTAAAACTCATTTTAATGTGATTAAAATTCAAAATGTGTAAAATTTTTTTGAATGAATGTTAAAAATCTCGATTTTGCGATATATGTAGAATAATTGAATCATCTCATATAAATTTAATGAATCATCATCATAACTCGATTTTAACAATGATTTGTGAATCAAATTTGGGATTTATAGATTCGATTCACCATAAAATTATGATTACTTGTGAATCAAATAAAAACATGAATCAATTTTTCTCAAACGAAGATTTTCAATCTTCTCAAAATAAAACCTTCTCAATGGAACCGGATATATATATATATATATATATATATATATATATATATATATATATATATATATATATATACTAGTTTTAAACCCCGCCAATGGGCTGGCATGACTTATAATTATTTGTTTGTTGTTTTGTTAATCAAATATATTTTTAGAATTGTCAAACAATATTATAAAACAATTGTTTCTTTGGTTTTTAGCTTTTTTTATTTATTTATTTTATTTATTTATTATTTTTTTTTGTGTTAAGAATTGTAAATAATTGTATGGTTTGCGTGGATGGTTAATAACACAACATATATAATTTTCACAACATTATAAATTTTATGTATGTTTTAACCTTGAATTATTTTGGCAAATCACTCTTTCGATCATTTAGGCACATCCACTATAAGGACTGGCTATCAAATACTGGAGATACACTGTTAAACTCATCCAAATCATTAAAATTTAGCTCTATTTTGTATAAATGACAATGAAATCCATAGCTTACATGGCATCTCGAATACCGCTCTGAGACTTTATCGTTAAGTCATGGCATTTCTAGGGTTCAAAATAACATAATTCTAGATTATTATTTTTTTCAAATACTATATACATCACCTAATTAGCCTCAATACCGAAATAATTGTGAGTTTTGAAAAAGTCACGTCTGGGTCCTTTATTAAATGGATTGATCATCATGTACCAATGTATCAACACAACATTACCTGCATAAGTAACAATATAAAATTAAAGAAAAAAAAGATTGTTAATGATCGAATATGTAAAGTTTTATCAAAATTACATGATTAACAAACATGATATTATATTATAAACTTTAACAGATAAAGTATAATGCATGGTGAAATTATACCACATCTATAAATGGAAGTAGGAACAAATTACACATACTTATCCGTGTATCTGATTTGGTCCAACTTTACTCCTCACCAACAAAGATTCAATGGCATTTTTTTTGTTTTTTATATTTTAAGGAATCTCCTCGGGGATATGTACAACCTACTGAAAAGAAACGGTCAGTATACAACTTATAAAAATATATATATTGATGAATTTTTATAGAAAGATGGTCTCAATTTATGGAGTTTTAAGCTGCAACAGACACCTTAAGCATTCACGATCCGTATAGTGTCTCTACCAACCTGATGATTTCATTTTTGGATCCGTTAGCTACTTGAGTCCGGTCATCAAGATTCACGATAAACTTACTCACACAGATTGTGTCCCGTCACTATTGTAACCATCCAATGGTGTTCGATCCCAAACAGGAATATGCAAGCACTGAACATGAAAAACCCTGTCATTCAAGTTGAAAAAAGGTCATTGTAAATAGCCAAAATTAAATGAGAAATAATCAATATTTCAGTACTCTATTCTACTCGCTTGAGAAAATTTATGCTAGTACTAAATGTATGTTGAACATCCAACTTGAAGAATCAGAACCATATACTGAGCTGATTGAAGCTAATAGTGGTTGGTAACTTTACTTTTATCACAAAGTCACCAAATATGATTATTGTGACCATAGATAATTAGAAATAACACAGAATTTTTGTGACGACGACATCTAAACACCCCCAAATTAAAGGGATGTAAAGTACATAAACCGCTTATGTGCGGGGTTCTATAATGTAAATTCACATATAAATTATGATCGAATATTACAAATAGATCAAGTGTAACTCACTTTCCAAGAGCTTTCTCATGTACGACAAGTCCACTCCAAATCCCATCTAGTCCTACATATATAGTCACATCAAGATATATCGAATTTTTTTAGGGAGCATTAAACAGATAAATGTAACAAAGATACATGCATATTCTTTCCGTACTACTATGTAGCAAGTAAATACCAATTACTGTGTAAATGCAAAAGAACAAAGATCTTTTATAGGTTTGCCACATGCGATGGGCAAACCACCTAGATGGACCTCCGTCACTTTTAATCAGATCCATGGCTATTTCCATGTAATCCTTCATACTCTGAGTCCCTAAACCATCATCCCACAAAGGTTGTAACCCTTCATGAGTATTTTTCCCTTTATTTTTTCCACCATCATTATAAGAAGCTACATCGATATTGTTCATATTAGCAGATGAGGCTGCATTGGTCCTAAGTGATGATGAACTTAAACTACCAACAAAAACACGAGAACTCAGCCTATGATTTTCTTTTCGACCCAAAACACATGATAATGGAACACTTAAATTGCTCAGATTCAAGGCCATTTTGCTATAACTCCAGAAACCAAATATCACTACAAACAAATATATTATTTATGGTCCATGAGTCGATATCTCATCATGCTAAGTGAAAAAATGCCTATTCTAAACTAACTAACAAAAAACCAAAAAAGGTGTGAAGGTACGTATTAAATTTCGGAATATGTGCATCTCTGAATCAAAAAATAGCATATTGATTCAATACTATATTTTTTCCCGGAGTAAATACAGTAGAATGCCTTGTAGCTTTGAGTTAAAGCTCAAGTATTTAGCTTCTTTTCAAGCAATTTTGCCCGTCTAAGAGCATCTAACGCCTCTGCTTGCTTTCCTCCACGTTTCAATTGTACTGCCTTCACCTTCTCCGCCTTAATCTGCTCTTCCACCGTGTTCTATCTTTGTTCGAGGTGTCGGTCTTGTTGACTCGCGATTAGCCTTAATCGGCTCGGCCGAATTTTGTTTACAACCGTGTAGTCTTAACCGGCCGTGTCTTCTCGGTGGAGACCGAGCAACAAGACTTTCTATTCCTACCTCTCTAAGAGCGAGATAAAGTTGAGGATCAAGAAGATCCTCAACACCAACGTCGTCAACGGTCCCGCGGTTTGTCGGTTGCGACTTCTAGTTGACTTTAAGACTCTTAGCCAATTCAAACTCGGTACGCTTCCTCCGTCCGTCCTTCTTCTCGCCTTAAGTGATTGCCTCTTGTGACTTAAACATTGTCACTGCAATTTGAATCGGTCACGAGATGATAGTTTAGTGGAGTATCTTACTTTTTCCTTTGTGTGACTCGCATGTGTTCGTAATCGCTCACTTTGCTAGTACTTGTTACCGTGGTTCTATCCAACGATTTGAATCCGTGTTTTATTATCCACAACTATACTCTCCTTTTCAAAGTTTAGCTTGCTTCGCCTCCTTAGCTTCCGCAATCCTTCCTTCCTCTTCAAGATGAGCGCTTTTGTGAGCCAGATCTGTTGTTTGACCGAGGTTGACTCGCTTACTCCAACTCGAGGCTTTTCATCTACAAAAGCCGCACCAATGTTACTCTTTGTTACAAAAGCTTCTTCATGAATTTCTATTTTAGGCGCTTCCGTCATCAGGACGACATTAACAACTGCTTTTTTTTCTGTATATGTGTCCACATTCATTTCTTCTTTTGGCGCTTCCATTTCTGCCAACTGATCTTCCAAGGCTTTTGTAGCTTTAGGAACTTCCTCAGCCTCGTCAAGGTTCCCTTGGTATCTTAAAGCGCGGGACTTCCTTGGATTTACTTTTCTTTGATACAGAAGCTTCTTCCTTGTGCGCATCCATCAAATATGAGCCATTTATAGTCAGGTCAGACCAGCCGGTTGGGTTGGGTTGACAGCAAACACCTTTTTGTCCATTTACAGTTAAGAAAAAAATATGATGTAACTATTCTAAAAGACAATATAATTCCTATAAAATATTAATTACTGAATAAGATGATATAAGATGTATGCATCAAATATAGCCTTTGGGACTCTTCCAACCCGAACCCTTTTGGATATTTTCTTAATTGACTTGTAAAAGGTAAAACAAAAACATAAACAAATTAACCCATAAATAGGTATATGGGTCGAAATTTCTATCGTTCTTCCTTTTCTTCTTATCGTAAATTATGTTTCATATTACCTGTTTATCTCTTTTGGGGCCTTCAAATAGTCATGGATCCAAGGAGAGATCAAGAAAAATAATATCTTTGCCTGCCAAAACGAAATAGATGTTCTATATATCAGATAGAGCACATCACTTGAACCTCAAGAAGTATATGACAAATGTGTACCGGTATTGATCCTTGAGAGTGTAAAATCGATGATTGATGCCACCAGTCCATATGTCTTGATATGCATTTTCTTCCATCAAGAATGAAATGCAATGTTTGAAGCTTTTACGGCCAACAGGATGTTCCCTTCACGTAAACAATTGACAAAACACTCAATACATCGTGATCATCCTCCGAACACAAATTACAATCGAAAGAAAATAATCGAAGTTACTAAACCAAGAAAATCCACGTGCTCAAATTCAAAAGCGACCGCCATCGCCAAAGCAACAAGAACTTGAATACATAAGTGAAACTAATAACACGTACGAAAGAAAGAAGCTTAAGGTTTATATTCAGTGTATAAAACCTTATTATTCGCTTTTCAAATATTTACAAATTTACACGAGCATTAATTAAGAACTCCCCGACAAATTTGTTCTCACCCGTGTTGGGTTCCTAGATATGTCTCGAACTACTACAGTCACATTGGTGTATTCCTTCTTCCGATTCGGTTAAACAAGAGCGTAGTTCTACCATCAAGACTTTAGGCAACCTTGTTATTGCTTTCCTTCATGTTGATATATGATATTTGCCTACCTCCACCATTGCACTTTGTATTGGGCGATACTTGTAATCGCTTTGGTGTTTCACAATCTATATAATCTTTATATGTAATCACCATACATGTAGATTTTTGGTTCTCCACAATTGCGTACCTCATAAAAAATCTTTCCAAATATACCTGTTAACTTATGAAGTCTGTTTTCGTCTGCTTAATTGATAGGCTCAATCCATTAGTATATATAATTAGTCATCACGATAGTGAAATCAACATCAAATAGATGATCATGCAATCATAGAGCCAGCCAAGGCCTCCGTTTCTTAAACCAGGATCAGGTTCCTGTGAATGTTTGACCATTAAGTTTAGTATAGTGTGGAAGAAAATACATTCTACGTATAATGTAATTTAAAAGTGTGAAATCCATAACAAATAAGTTACACTACACTTTGATCCAAGTCCGTACACAATCGTAGAAATATTACACTTGCTAAATCACATCTTCAAGTTTGTAGCCATGCTTGGTCAAAGCATGTCCATATGCACCAATTAGTTCCAAGTTACCAATGGCGTTCAAGAGTGAGCTTCCATGCAACAAAGAATAATATAAGGGCAACAGAAAATGGCTAATGGCAAGTAAGTAACAAAACAAACAGTTGTATAGCAGTAATTAGTATAGCTTTTGATTAGTAACCAATGTGACAAACCTGTAAAACTCCATAGACAAATAGTAAGCATGCTTTGTATTATTCATCCTTTTCGTAGATGTCCTATGTAACACCCCCAAAATCACAATGTGACAGCGGAAGACTATTTGGGGTATTACTTAGAGGATCATAGTCACAAGTTATAGAAAACGGCTCTTAAAGAGACATTTTAATAAAAAGTAGTTACCATTTCATAAAATCTCAGCGTATTAGAACACAAAAGGGAATACCACATGTTTTGAAGTTACACAAAAGATAATTTAAATATTTATGAAATGATAACTTTTATTGAAAACAACACCACTTCAAGTGTCCCGCGACATCCGCTCCACGCCTTCATGAAATTCTAATTAGTACCGAGATGAACATGCTTAAAAGTCAACAAAAGTCGAGTGATATTCATAGGTTTAAATAATAAGTTGAACACAAGTAAGAGATGATAATTGCTTCAATACAATCACCATGGAAAACATAGATTATTATTATCGCTAAGCTCATGACACCAAACTAATCGCATACACCTAATTACCGGCGTAGTAATAATATTGCCCTCGAGATGGAATTGCCAATTCCATAGTTAACCAATATAGTGCGCCTGCTATTTCGATAACCGAGTCGGGTCGTTAATTCCCATAGTACTATCCACAATATTCGCGTTCACTAGCAAGTGATTAATGGTTCATGATGTAAGTGACTTATGGCAACTTAGGCTATAATAATAATGATCGGATAAGCATACAGTTTAAGAAAAGACTTGTGTTCTAGTTTATAGCATGCATCTCCCTCGCGGGGTTTGAAAGAAATAAGTAAAGGCGAGGCTATGAACTCACCTTAGCGAGTGGTATCCGAGTAGTGTAAGGTCAAGTAGTATGAGCACGAAGTACCGTCACGCGACCTATAATTTGCATGGCAAGTCTTAGTTTATTGTTTTTATTCACGATTTAATGTATTTAAAACGGTTGAAGCATTCTCGAGAGTTTGTGTTTAATAACGCTTATGTGGCAACGGTTAAGTTTAAATAAGTTTCGAAATGTTTATAAGTCTTTGGCTCTTGGAAAAGTGAATGGAATAGTTTACGAAGCATTCGTATAAGAGTTGGCTCGAGTATATTTATTAAAGTGGAAATATTTATAAATCAACTTTTGTTTAGTTTTGAAAAAGTATATATATATATGCGTACAATATATATTTTATCTAAGTTGCGGGAAAATATTATATTTAATATTTTCTAGTTTATGCAAAGGTGGTTGTCAAGTAGAAACATGCACCAATCTTATTTATGTGACGAAGACTTGTAGAAAACATAAATTTATTATCTTTTAGAAGTTTTAGGATGGGAAGTGTTAAGTGTAGATCTCGGTGGTCGCCGTATCGTAAAGATTTATATAAGTTTCAAATTTTATAAGTATTTTAAGAAAAATGTGTTAAGTGGTTCAAAGTAGAGGGTTGAAATCGTAGATATCAATATTAGTTTACAAGGTTTATAAGAGATCTTGAGAAAATGAGAAAAGGTGCGAAGTTTGGGGACTAGTTTTGTCAAGTCACGAAAGTTACAAGAATTATAACAAAAAGAATGGGTAACTGCCATGAGGCAGTTTCGAACCCACAACCTTTTCTCACACATGACTAGCGCCCCACCAACCGAGCCAAGGGACCTTTGTGTTAGGATTTGCAACGCTATACTATTTAATGACCATGCCGAATCGCTTCATGTTTGATTTGTATTTCCTTCACAGTAGCCATGTTCGAACTTTTTCATGCAATGCATGGCTTCTCCTTTTGTTTGGTGATTTTTAAACAAACATGTTTGAAACTTATGCATGCATATACATTGCTTTTTCTCTTGTTCGTTGGTTTTAAACAAAGATGTCGAGTGTACCAAGGGTACAATATAAGCCTTACATTCGTGTTTATTGTTAGTTTCGAAATAGGTTGACAACAAAACGAGTTTCTATCCATTCAAGTTTATTAGTTAGTTTCGAAATGGGTTGTCAACAAAACGGGTTTCTATCCACCCAAGGTTACTAGTTTGTTCCGAAATGTTGTTGGTTTCGAAATATAGTTGGTTTGACAACGTAGCTAGTTATAATAAGGTTGTGTACAAGTGCCGTGAAAATGCATCGATGTGTTATCAAATGGTTAAGAAGCTATATCGTCCTATATATGGAAAAAGAAAAGAGAAAGGACTTACGACACCAAGAATGGTGGTGGAGAGTACGTGTAGGCGAGAATGGTAACCAAAGGAACCCGATATGTTTTCCAAAGTGAACCCGACTATCTTGCTTCTAAACCCTTATGTCATACCTTAGTTTTTCCTTTGAGTGTTTGGAAGTTTTAATGAGGGTGTGGAAGAGTAAGAGTGTCGACTTGAGCTAGAGTAAACCAAGGGAAAACCAAGCTTCCAATGCTATACCTTGCATACACTTAGAGGCTTTTGAATGAAATTTTTGTAAGTGAAATATGGAATGAGCTAAGGCTCGTGGGTTTTTAAGAAGAAAAGAGGAAGAAGCCTTTGGTTAAAGACCAAGAGTCTTTGTTGAGCATGGGTATATGAGACTTGATTTTACTACACCCTAGAAGTATCTTAAGAACAAGCAAATGGGTTTGGCTTTCCTTGGGTGGTATTCGTTGCTACAAGGACAAAAGGGACAAGAAGATGAGTTGTGTGCATGGGGAACATGTCTCAAAAGTCAACTTATCTAGATACATGTTGTATCTTATGTTTATTTCACTTACAAGGTTTCAAGGTTAGTGTAGTTACAAGTTTTTGGATGAGATGGGAGTTCTTTTGTGAGTGTGTTCGTGACCAAGGACAAAAGAGGTGAAAAGAGTGTCATAGTGTTTGGGTATATGTTATGTAATATATTTACTTCTCAAGCATTTTCTCAAAAGTCAATGCATTTGCAAATTTTGAAGAGATGTAAATATCTTGTAGGTATATTCTTACAAGGAAGAAAAGAAAGAAAGGATCTCAAATGTATATCGTGTCCCGTTTGAGCTTAAGTGTGAGTCACGGTGTCCCGGTTTGATGTTTTTGACTAACGTGTAATATATAAATTTAGCATGTTTATTACTTAGAATAGTCGGGTATTTCTAAACATGGATATAATTACACCAACACGAATACTCAGAAGACATTCACTCACCTTTTTTGGCTCCTTCCCAGCCCGGAAGTTCACTTCTGACGACTAGCTTACGTATTTTAATATTTTGTGATAATTTTAATGTTGTGATCTTCTGTTTTTATTTCGTATGAATAGCCCGTATACCAAAAGCTTATATTACTTAAAAACGGCCATCGTTACATATTTACTCTTTTCTTTACCTTAATGAATACTTAGATGTTAAAAAATGGGCGGGTAAGTTAATTGGTTAATACGGATAAATGGGTGTCAAAATAGATGGGGTGACCTAAAATTACTTTTTTTTAATCTATTACTACATAATAAAAAATGTGTCTTGATGCACAGAGTAGAAACATCACAATAAAGCTTGAACCAGAAGAACAAATGGATGCAGACGCACCAAGTACCATAAGGAATGTTTCCCGTTCATATAGCTCGATATGCACATCCTAGAAAGACTCGTTCGAGTGTTGGTAATATCTATACCTTATTTTTTGTTAACTTAACTTTTTAAACGATATTTATAAGGCTTGCTTGCCCATCGAACGAGCTATGATTTGAAACTTTATTCTTGCGTACCACTTTGAAACTTTTTTCTCTCATATTCGATAACAGTTTATTTCTTTTCGTTGTTAATGCATTCAATAAAAATTCGGTACATTTATATCTTATTTATCGTGAACATATTTTTTCAAAATGATAATTATAGGTCATGCCGCCCATCGGGCATGACTTATAAATATCGTTGGTATATTTTTCTGTAACGAAAGAAGGGTGGTAAAAAATGGTTGGAAAATGTACATGTTGAAAGAAAGGGTCGTAAGCTTATTAATATTGTTGACATTTGACTATAGCGAAAGAATGCGGGTAAAAAATGGCTGAAAAAGTGATAAAGGAATAAATTAAGCCACGGTTAATGAAGTACGAATATAAAAAAAATTTATACAGTGAATAAAGAAAAAAAAGATGTACCAATTTTTATATTGAATGCATTAACAATAAACGTTAATATGTATAGAACAATTAAAATATACAAAGTGCAGCTGGTGTACATATATGTCATGTTGAATTATAATCTTCTCATTCTTGATTTGTAACAACACATAATCTTGAAGCTTCTTCCAGTCTTCATCTATAAGAAGAACGGATAATAGTATGGCCAGTACATCTGAAGGTGGATGGACGGTTTACAATTCTCGTCACTGTTTTGGCCTCCTCCGAAAGACCCAGAACAACGCAAGGTATAATAATTGATACTCATCATATATATTAATTTTGGATGGAGTGTGCTTTCTACTACTATGTATTATGTATGATGGTATTGAAACTTACGTGATACCATGACACAGAATCTCAAGAAAGCACCAACAACCAGATAAAAGCATGTTCATTCATTGCTCACAAATTGGAAGGTATTAACGGAATCTGTGAAAAAGTGACTTTAACGTGTATTGGATTTTGACAATATAGCTTTGAAACAAACCTTCACGCCCCTTTTCGCGTTAAGCATGTGCGTAATTTATACGTTGATTTGATATTATTACTTGCCTAATACCAGCTAAATTCTTATTATAAATATAATTAAAAGTTATATCTTACTTTTGTATCCAGGCACATATTACGGCATAGGTTGATTACTTTAGTCATTCACATCCGATAAATTTCTTAAAGATATCGTCGAGGTACTTCTTTTGTACTTCTAAAATTAGACCATTTTGTCCCTATATGAAAAGATGCCGAAAAGATATTTTTTTAATCAATGCAATCACACTTGTGCAAATTTGATATAGTTATTCTTGAGTCGGTTCGTAATCGCTACCCATCAAGTGAAATATGCCTCATTGACGATGTCTTGGGTAATATCTATCATGTAATTTTGTAAACGTGGACTTTGTAGCAATATCTATTCTAACCAATCTGAAATTCATGATTGATATTGTTTAGAACAAAATGTTAGAAAGTAGTTACCTCCTTTGGATTATGGTAACATCAATTATAGTTCTTAACCGTTTAATTTAACTTTTTTAATAACTTTTTTGTATATATTTGTTCAACTAAATCCTAAAAATAAAAACCACAAATCAAAGTACTTACCTGCTTTTAACCGTTTTATGGATTATGGTAACATCAATTATAGATCTTAACCGTTTCATTTAACTTTTAATTACTTTTTAATATATAATTGTTCTACTAAATCCTAAAATAAAAACCAAAAATCAAAATACTTACCTACTTTTAGCCGTTTTATGAATTATGATAACATCAATTATAAATCTTAACCGTTACATTTAATTTTTATTACTTTTTAGTATATATTTGTTCTACTAAATTCTAAAAATAAAAACCACAAGTCATACCCGTCCATCGGACGGGTTTTGCTACTATATATATATATATATATATATATATATATATATATATATATATATATATATATATATATATATATATATATATATATATATATATATATATATATACTAGTTAAAGTCACCCATCAGTGGGCATGACTTGTGATTATTCTTTGAGTGTATTACTTTTTGAATAGTAAGATATATATGTATACGAAGCTATTAGTAGCGTAAGAAGGGTGAAAATAATAGATGATCAAGTGAAAGATTCAATAACGAATTCAACTAAATAGATATTAATCAGATAAGGAGAGTGCCCTATGAGTTCCCACACAGGCCACCCTCATTAAGTTGACTCTTTACCAGTATGAGCAAAAGGTTTTTGGAAGAATGATAACGGTTAATTGCACGTTCAGTTTAAAGAAATCTTCGGGCAACCATATCCAGCCAATACAATACTCCTCCCTATACATCACAACTTAGGAAACTTGCCCTTGCGAAAAGTCTGTAAAGTACACAAAACACACACACATGATGATATTAAAAAAGATAATTACTGAATATATTAAATACAACTTTTTGACTAAAGCAACTATTTGTCTCTACTTATGAACTTGTTCACATTTCACAGTTGACATCAACAACGAACTCACTTGATCATTAAACTAAACTTTAATTTGTAAATTGAATAATTTAAATTTTAAAGTAGGAAGTTTGTTTATATTATACTTTTGAATCTAGATCTACATGTAACACAAGGATAATAGTCATTGCGTTGCGGGTATTATTTTTCTTTTCCGAATTTATCTCAGTGTGCGTAAATGATTAACTTCATTGCGCAGACGAATAACACTATAACGTTTTATCAAATAAATCGGGCGTCTCTAAGACATCCCGTAAATTATTACATAGCGTTTTCGCAAATCAATAAAATCAGATTGAACCATTGCAAATCTTGTGCACCGACTAACCGTCGGTTAGTTGATACAAAAGAATACAATATGAATATACTTGGTAGAAGGTTTTTTCCACATGAATTTGTCTAATAGCATTATTGTAACAAATATATGTATTCCAGATTTTATTGTTGAATTATTAAACAAAGCGTATCTGTTTTGACCCGTTACCCAGCGCCACTGAAATTCTGCTTTGATTTCGTCGCCCAAATCTGCCTGGTCTGTTAGCCTCTGCAAGTTTCCCTAGCCGCAGCCATTGTTGAATTCGTTCGTCATTCTGTTCAGCAGCAGCGGGTTCTGTGAGCAGAAGGAGATGGTTAAGAGATAAATCCGTTAACAACCATGCACATCTAATTCCACAATACAAATCCAGCAGTCGTCGACAAAATGGCCACAAAAAACTAATCAGTATTATTATTTGCTCATTATACTACTAAAAACACCTTTGTTTGAAGAGTCGACAGTCAGATGGTGTAATTTACACTTATGCATGAAAGAAGTGAGATTCCTAAGCAAACAAACGCGACATACTCTTAAAGGAAGTTGATTGAGCTGTTATCGTTTCAACGTCTCGCGTGAAAAAGAATTGGGCAACAACTTAGTTAAAGATATTCAGTACTATACTACTATAATTCATTTCTAGTTAAAATTGAAGGACACATTAATGAACTGAAAATCATATATATAGTTAGTTTGATATCTTTCGCTGAACCACTGGACGGGCTACATGGATTGGGTAAACCTAAATTATAATACATATATCACAGGAAAATATAGGTTGGCGAAATAAATAATCTATGCATTTGAGATTTGTGAGTGTGGTTAACAGAGCGCGTCTTTGTATACACGACATGCATATAGTACAGTTAAAAATGAAACCTAAAGCTCCATGTGCTCGCCGACGGGGAACGTGTAACGGTGCTGCCTTCACGGGCCAAGGTCATTTTCTGTATAGGTGTCCGCGGTACTAATATATAAACACCAATAGTTCAGTATAAATATTGTTTATGGTTCGGTACATTGTTGCGAAAAATAAATTTGGGAAAACCAATAAATGAATATAAATAGAAACTCACCATCCGACTGCACCATCTACCCGCGGAGTGGCTCTAATATCAACGTTTACGCACCGACTTGTATCAATGGTAAAGGAGTATAAACGCCATTTAACTTATCCAGTGTATTTTTAGCAAAACTGTAGGTGTCTGAAAATCCAACACATGTCGCAACGATGTAGGAGCTGCAAACATTGAACAATTGTCATAAGAGGTCGCGTGCTTGTCGAATGACATAGGTAACACAATTTCATAGCTAAAAATTTGGTTTGGTAAAATAAACGTCACCGACATGCGCCTTCAGTCAGATCGCTTCATAAATGATTCTATTAGTATTTACCGATGGTCCCGCACATAATTCAATGCGAGTGTTAGGAGCGCCACCCCTTAGCCTTTCCCTTGTCGGCGAGATAAGTGCCACTTTAAGAATATAGATGCAATAGACCTTGTAGCAAAAGGTGTTCACGAATAACTTTACCAAGCGTAAGAGGTAACTTTTTACGCCGTCGATCAACCGAGGTTACAAAATCGCACCTAACAATTGCGTTCATGATTGAAGAACATTGTTGCCAATAAAGAAATTTTGGAAAACCAATAAATGAATATAACTTGGAACTCACCATCTGATACACAAAACTATAAAAGAAGCAACTAAGAGATATTAATAAGAGGCTTTGATATGGGCTTAGCAATGCCTTGAAACTCACCAACTGTGAAAAACAACGCTCAAAAACCACGAGTTCAATGCTAGGAGACCATACAGATGCCATAGACCAGCATAATCATAGTATGGCTTATTATCTGATTTCGTTGGTAGCTTGTAATGCAAAAGGATAAAGAAGGATAGCACCCATGAAAATGCATTACCGATTGAGTACAAAATGCGATGTAAGGTTCTCACGAAAATAATAGAAGACATTACTCGAATCAATATTTAAAAATATAAGATTAAATAAGGTACTTTGAATCAACTTTAACAGTTCGTGACCAGATGCTGCCCTATCATTCTCCCTATTGAGCATACAATGGTACCGGCAATCACTTTAGCAAGACCATTGTTTCAATTTATTATACTGAGGTTCTTGCATGTACCAGGGACCATCAACCGATGCACCATTTGATGAAAAGTTGCAGTGTGGAAAGGCTATGATATGGGCTTAACAATGCCTTAAAACTCACCAACTATGAAAAACAAGGCTCCAAAACCACGAGTTCAATGCTAGAGACCATACAGATGCCATAGACCAAAGATAATCATAGTATGGCTTATTATCCGATTTCGTTGGTAGCTTGTAATGCAAAAGGATAAGAAGGATAGCCACCCATGAAAATGCATTGTCGATTGAGTACAGAAAATGCTACTGTATGTGCTCCCGAAAATAATAAGACATTACTCGAATCAATATTTAAAAAATATAAGATTAAATAATGTACTTTGAATCAACTTTAACTAAATCGTAATGGGATTATGAGGTTTAAGATTAACGTAACAAACCTGAATCCCGAATACTCGTTTGAAGGGCCATTTGCCATGATACTTAATTGAACTTGAGACCTCTCACTTATTTTAGTCAATTTGATTATGTTGCAAACGCAAAAGAAACAAGATTTATGAAATAGTGTATTAGCAAATAATCTGAATATTCATATTTTATGTAAATAGTTTGACTATTGAAGGTATTTGAGCAGAGTCTTTTGCAAAATATGCTTCTTAAAGAGCATATTCCTTGTTCATCTTGTTTCTGGTTTCCTACTTAAGAATCATTTACATAAGCAATACCTTCGCCATGTTTCGATAGGTAAACTCTATGCTCTTATCTTGCAATAACATAAATGATTATTCCAAAGAAATGGATAATTTAAAATACTCGCCATTAAGAAAGATATTATGACAAATAGATCGGTTTCTCCTTCTAGCAAGCCTCCGATATCACGAAAAAGTTATATCATATTCATATAAGGCGCCATTGCGACTCCAAGATCTTTTCGCTTTAATACCAAAAATAGGATTGCATTTGATAGAAAATGCCAATACATGAGTATATAGTCTAGTCAGACAAATATTGGGAGTTACACTGCTCAATGCCACATTCCTTGTTATCTAATATTGAAAATCTGTTTCATTGTGCGCTTTTTATCTTCGATCAACCGCATTTTTATCTCGAAAATAGGCACGCCAGCATACCTTGTTGGCCACAAGGCTTTAGCCAAGGAACCGAGTGTAAAGGGCAATTACACAACATGCGATGAAGGTCGCTCATGAAAAGCTCAAGAATTTATCTACTATGAGAGGTTTGTTTTATCTCGCTTTTTAAAGGTGGCATTTTGAACACAAGTTCAAACATCTTAAATAAATATGACGACAGTAGACCATGTTTTGACTATACTATAAGTATGTATACTTTCTACTTTTATATATCGTTATCTCCTCAAGATGCCAAGGCAACCATGTACCAAATTATAATTTTATCTCTTTTAGTTTAACTTCTGATTTCTACCCAATTGTCTTTGTCCTAATGATATGAGTGAATCTGTGCAATTTCATCTCTAATTCACCCCTTTTATATACGACCATTAGTGGGTACTCGCCATCTATAAAGATGTACTATACAGTGTTGGATCAGTAAGACGTCTCACTACAGGTATGATGCATGCGTTCTAACTGTTTAATAATAAGAGCCACAACTGAATCATACACGTTTGTGATGTATAAAGCTTTTCGAGATGATTACAAATTAATAGAAGACTAATTATATTTTAGGCATATAAGCATGCTGTAACTATTTTAACTGGCATTTGTAGTTGAGATGGAACCACATAAAGTAAATGCATCATCTAATATAACTTAAGTGATAGATCAGGAAGCAATGTTATCAACAAAAATAAAACGATAATGTAATGCTGAACGTTGCTCTTTTAGAATTACCTACTCTTCCTGTCCTTTCAGATAGATGAATATAGTCTTCAACGTTCCGTGGTGGTTCACACTACAAAGGCGAAATATTAATTGCAGATAATACATAAAAGAATAATGTGCACCAATTAGTTCAAGTTGTATCCAACCTGAATGATCAATTGCACATCATGAATGTCTACAGTTAAATATAGTGGTAACCGTTGGTGGTCGGTATATATTTAGCAACCCCCTAAAACTATATGAAGATTGAGGATCAAAAAATGTGTGGTGCTTATTCAAAAAAACTTTAGCAACCTGGAAAAATAAGATTAAATAAGGTACTTTGAATCAACTTTAACTAAATCGTAATGGGATTATGAGGCTTAAGATTAACGTAACAAACCTGAATCCCGAATACTCGTTTGAAGGGCCATTTGCCATGATACTTAATTAACAGGCTCGTGATCAGATGATGCTCTATCATTCTCCCTATTGAGCATACAATGGTACCGACAATCACTTTGGCAAGACCATTGTTTCAATTTATTATACTGAGGTTCTTGAATGTACCAGGGTCCATCAACCGATGCACCATTTGATGAAAAGTTGCAGTGTGGAAAGCATAAACTACCCACACATCCACTTGTCTCACAGTCTGTTAGGCAAGACCTAAATCAGGTATGACAAATATGTATAAGTTTGCTTATGCATCACAATAGAATAACCTCTATTTACTCCATAGCTGATAAGCTACCGAAACACACACATAAACTTCAATAATTTTGCGCACTTTTACATAACATATGTTTAACTTGTCCCGTTTAAGAGATATCATAACCTGAATCACATGCTCATTAGTTAAACGCTCAAAGTCACTTCTATAAAATATGTATACCTTATTTTTATGAATCGTGTATGTGTGTTTTAGGGTTCCAGTTTGAATGATATTACGGTTCCATAGATATAATGAATGAATTGGGTAATATTTAGAGAATAAATATTGAGTTTCCAAAGCTGTAGGGATTCTCAAATCTGGTATTAATTATTTATTATAGGATTCCAATAAAATTATAGCCATTTATAGATTATAATATGCAACATAATTATCAAAATAACTTGTTGCCTAAGTGGTAAACACACAAGTTATTTATCCAAATAACCAAGGTTAAATCCTTGCAAGGCTCATTTTTTATAAATTATTTTCAAAAATATTTATTAAAAATCCGAAATTTACAAAAATAATTATTAAAAATCCGAAATTTACAATTGGTGCTTAGGTGGATAAAAATATTGCTTAGGTGGACAACAAATGATTATGTGGCATTAAATTAAATTACATGGCATTGAGGTGGCATTTGTGGAAAATGCCTCTCGTTATATATATATATATATATATATATATATATATATATATATATATATATATATATATATATATATATATATATATATAAAAAAAAAAAAAAAAAAAAAAACCTTTATTGACTTCTTAGAAATACATCACCATCTTACTTTTTGTTCTATCGATAGATCCGCCAAGTTCTATCGCATCAAGACAAACCGAACCACCCAAACCACAAACCTACACTTAATACACCCATAAGTTTATGTTCAATAATCAATACCACTCAAAATACCAAAGAAACCAAACACCAACGAAACCACTAAATGCCAATGAATATCGAACTCAAACATAACCCGCTTTTAGAAACCTTTGGTGGTGTTAATGGTTGATTCAAAAAATGGTGGTATCGGTTTCGATGACGGTCCAGTAAAAGCAAACCCATTACACAGTTTGATCTAACAAAACCGAGCCACAAAAGTAAGATGGAGATATCGTACACATCTAAACATAAAATAAATAAAAGGAATCCAAAGCCATACACCAATCAAATATCGCCACACCAAGACTCGACATATCCACCCATTTCATCCCCATCATCACACGCCCATCACCATTGTCACATAATGGATGGTAGCAATGAAGGATCGTAGCATCACATAGAACCGTAGAGAGTTTTCTTGTGATCGGCATTGTGGAGTGAGTGTGATGCGTGTTTTATGACTGTGTTTTAATATTTATAAGTGTCTCGCTTACCTATGGTCTACCTTATGCACTAACGGGCAGTGTACCCGATCATGTGTAGTGTAGTAATCGGTAAAATCGAGGTCGCCCCAAGATCTATGTGAGCGATTCTAATTAAGTCTAATGTCACCGATTTTAATGGTTTTAAGCAAGGTTGTCAAGATCGGGATCCTACCCAGATCGTTGCCTTTGCAAGATCGTGATCGAAGATCGGATCGGGATCTTAAGATCCTACTCTAATGTTATTTCTTAATAGTTTATGTAATTTAATACAAATCTACAAATTCTAATACATTATAACCACAAAATACTATGAATTTTTCATATAAATGTTGTCCTAAATTATGATTATAAAATGTTTAAAAGATTAACATGTTGTTTTTGAATTCTACAAACAAACAACCCATAAATTTGTAGTTTTTAGTTTGTAATCCGAGAAAAGTAAGATCGGATCGGATTAGATCGTAAGATCGTATGGTCAAGATCGGGATCCTATAAGATCTTAAGCTTGTAAAGATTCTATGTAGGATCCGGATCGTTTTTGCTTTGCAATATCGTAAAATCGTAAGATCCTAAGATCAGGATCGGGATCCTGACAAAAATGATTAATTAACTAAAAAGACAAGAAATAAAAGTAAGCAAATAAAGGCAAGGGTTGTGATCAATAGCGAGAAATGTGCTAACCTAATTACCTATCCTATCATGTTATGTTCACGCCTAATTACTTCCAATTGCTTGTGGGGTTTAAGTCGCTAGGACAACATTTGGTCGATTCGTCCTAACCTATCGCCAGGTTTCCACCGGAGATCAAGCTACTATCCTTGAAAGTCCAGTTGTTTTAGTCCCTAAGCCAAGTCATTAAGTACCGCTACATGCAAGATTCATAACAATGAATGCCCGGGCGCTAGCATCTTAGACACTCATCCCTAACTTCTTAAGTTCATCCAAACGGCAGTGATCATTTGGTCGGTTCGCACAAGCGAAGAAGGGTCATCATTGGTCAATTCTTACCCTTCCCACTCGCCTACCTAATTAGGGCCAGTTGGTCAATTCTCCTAAGCAACTAGACACTACCGCCATTCAAAACTACCGAAACAAGGGTAGCTACCAACAAACTATGCATGCATACACTAGAAACAATTATACGAAAGCAATGTAAACATAAACATAACAATTAAGGAATCATAACTAGGCTAGCACCAGAGGTGCTTAGCCGATCATATTAACTAAAACAATCAATTCAACGTTTGACATAATGAAATACATGAATTGAAAGTAAAAGAAATGATAAATCGCTAATGCTTATCGTTAGGAGTGATTTCTCCTCGAGATGGCTCCATATGCTCCTCAAGATCGCCTTCATCCCCTACTCACGTTCTCGCTTTGTGTGGGAGTGAATGATGTGAAATGCGAATTTAGGGTCGGTATTTATAGGCGGATCTAGTTACTGGCAGAACTTAAGTTGAGAGTTACGCCCAGAACCTATATAAACCGTAATAATGCTCTAGATAAAGTTGGTTATGGCGTAACACATGGAATGAGTTACGCCGTATCTTCAATATACGCTACAAAATCATGATTACGCCGTAAATGTTGAAAGAGTTACGGCATAGCTTACAACGGCGTGGAATATCATTTGACCTAATTAGTTACGGCGTAATCCCAAGAGGAGTTACGCCATATCTCGTTGAGTTAGTCTTCGAGTCACGCCTTGTTACTGCGTAATGTGAGAGAGGAGTTACGCCGTAATTACTTCACAATGGGCATACTATCATATATCTTCAATAAACTCTCCAAATCCGCCTCTTTAGCTCTAATGCTCGTAATTTACCCGAAAGTGAAATATAAAGGAAAACAAGCGAAATCCATATAAATGATATAAAATACGAGCATTTTCGGGGCAATTGACACTTAATATTTAGGACTATTTGATGTTATCAAATATCCCCCACTCAACTCTACTTACCTCAAGTAGACCTTATTAGATAAATTCCTAAAAAGATATCTCCCATTACCGGAAAATATAAGTTTAAA
Source organism: Chrysanthemum lavandulifolium (assembly GCA_022545495.1). Lineage (NCBI taxonomy): Eukaryota > Viridiplantae > Streptophyta > Magnoliopsida > Asterales > Asteraceae > Chrysanthemum > Chrysanthemum lavandulifolium. Next base: position 157,420,677 of record CM040245.1, on the reverse strand, counting down.
ATCCCTTATGCTAGAATAAAACAAAGCCGAACACCGATTTAAATGGGAACAAAACACTCAATCTCTCAACTATTCTAAGTGTCAATTTCGGGTGATCACTCAACACACAATCATAGCATGTATTCTATCATAAGCTTGGCGGTTACACAAATCTCCACCACTAGAGTTAACGACTAAACAATTCTTGAAGGCAATATGGGTAGACACGACAAAGGTTAAGGGTGAATTGCCATTACTAACATGTCACGGCGAAGTGGACAAAATCAATGATACATGACCAAATCCATGGCCAAGACACCAAAGATTGCTCGCTTCATCACCTAGACACGCTTCATGACTAAAGGGTAGGATAAGACATGGGATATAATTGGTGTAAAGTAAAAATAACAAGCAAATAGTCTAAACCTATAACCAAGTCATCACCGCTTACCGTCCATCCAAAGTTCAAGTTTCGAGGCTAAGAAACCGGATCATGATATATCAAGTACATGTGCCATTAGAGGACGTCATGATGGGCACATTACCTTTTCTTCAACTGTTGGCGAAATGATTGCCAACTCCATTCTTCAACTGTGACCGAGGTGGCCTCCTCGATACTAAATCTATGATTAGCTCATAAACATAGTGCTTATAACATCGCACTTTACAATCAATAACTACAATTATTTTTATTTTTTTTTCACATAAAAACTAAACATAGAATCCCCACTGAGATGAACAATATGAGAATTTGGGGTCTTCAATGATCTTCAAAATATGTTCGATTTAAAGCATGATTCCCAACCTTTCCACTCTAACCTTCAACTTAGGCAACCAAAGACTTCCCGATCACAAATAAAGACTACACGGTAGGCTAAGGTGTATGGGTGTATCAAACAATATGTTGGGTGAACAAAATGAAAGGAATGGCTCGGATGGGTGTATCTAGGGTATCTTGCACTAAAGGTGAGTGCAACAAAAGGGTTTAGTATGGGGTCGAGAAGTCGAAAGTGAGTAATTGATAGACACACAAGGATAGGCTTTTGGGTGATAATCCTATAATATTGCCTTCTTAAACCGAAAAATCCAAATACATTAAGTTAACTCAACATACCTCGCCTATGGTCTCGAAATGATGCAAAGGCCAAGTTCTAAAGTTTACAAGCTACCCAAGACACTCATAATTTGGTGGATTTGGGGTAAAAATTTGGAAACGGATAAGGCCGATCTCACCATATAATATCAAGGGTTATAATGTGCTTTCGCTAAGGTCTAATCTAGTTAGGTTAAGAAAACATGTCAAAATTTTAAAATGGCATAATTTTTAAAATAAACTAGAAAACGAGGGCAAAATAAAGTTCAAGAGATAATTCTACCCCGTCCCCCACTTGAAATATACAAAGTCCCTTTTGTACTAAACGTTAAATAAAGGTGAAGAGAAAGTAGAATTAGAGCAAGAACTTCCTAAAATTCGCTCAGAAAGAAAGAAGGCCTACTAAAAGAATCGTGCCTTCACTTAAGCATCCACGAGCAAACTTCATTCCCCAAATCACACTACCAATAAGCATAATTCTAAAAAGAAAAATGAAAAGAAACCTAACTCACTTTCGTAGGAATCATCATTGCATTTAGCGTATGCAACAAGTTTTTAAACCACTTGGTGTCCCAGTGGACGAGTGTAGTCACGTGAGGGCTTACAGGAACATACCCACAAAGTTCAATTAGAAACTAATACAAGGTTATTGTGTTTAAAGAGAAAGAATTGATACAGGATAGTTACGTCGTAACTCCTGAAGGAGTTACGCCGTAATTAATGCAAAACCCGCGACGCCATCGAGTGTAGCTACTGCGTAACCATTGCATGGGATTACGCCGTAATTGGTAATGCTCGAGGAACTATGCTAAAGATGTGTAACGGTGTAACCATTGAATGAGTTACGCCATAATCGTGGACAAATCAGTCCCCTGTTCAGTCGCTGCAAAGAACTTCTCCGATTTCCGCAAAATGGTTAAAACACAAAACCCAATGAAATGGAAATAAAACAAATAAAAGGGATAATTCGGGTTGTCTCTCGAGAGGACTTTTCTTTATTTACGAATCTTTAAGTTAGACTCAAGGCCATAGGGCTTTACGGTGGCCTTGGCCAACTTCCTCCTTAGTTGATCTTTGTTGGAGGAGGGTCGGTCCCAAACACATGGGGAATGTACGGAGTCATGCAAGATCGAGTCTCTTGCAAAAATTAGTCTTGGCCCATTCATAGCGAAATTTATACTGACTTCCCATTATAGCTTCATAGCCCCAAATTTTACTCTAGCCCGCCGAACGAGATCCCTTGTATCCGACCTCCATTCTTTTCTCTTCATCAAAACCGCCCATTCCTTGCGCTTAAGCGCTTAGGATCGGGAATTCTCCACCATTGCAAATCTTCCTTAGGATCGGACGTGGCCATGCCTTAGTGAATCCTCCAATAATCATAATAGCGGTTCAAAAATGAAGAATCCAATCAACCTCTTGAACCAATCACCATAATATCGTGCCTCGAAACCAATGTTCCTTTATTAGCTTTTCGCCTTCCCAAGACCACCAAACTTCGCCTCATTTTTATCCTTTAATAAAAAATGTCCTCTTCCATTGCATCGTTTGAAAACGGAGAACACGTTGGAAATGTTAATTTAGAACCCACAATCAAAGAAATTTCGTGAGCACAATAAAGAAGTTTTCCTGTAGCAACAAATGAGTACCCTTTTATCGTGCATCAAGTTCGAACTTCATCGCTTTCTTCCTCCGCGTCTTCATCACTAGACTCGCTCCTCGTAAATGGCCAAAATATGAAAGAGGAAAATTATCAGAACAATTAGCTTGTACCTCCTTGGAAACTTCATTCGTGACGACTTCATTTGGTTCATGGCACGAAGTATCGTCCATTCTAAACACTACTCTCTCATCACAATATCCCAATGAGAGTTCTTTTCCCTAACTTAAGTTCATCCAAATGGCGGTGATCATTTGGTCGATTCACAAGCGAAGAAGTGGTCGTCGCTTGGTCAATTCTTACCCTTCCCACTCGCCTACCTACTTAGGGTCATTGGTCAATTCTCCAAGCAACTAGACATTACCGCCATTCAAAACCATCAAACAAGGGTAGCTACCAACAAACTATGCATGCATACACTAGAAACAATTATACGGAAGCAATGTAAACATAAACATAACAATTAAGGAATCATAACTAGGCTAGCACCGAGGTGCTTAGCCAATCGTATTAACTAAAACAATCAATTCAACGCTTGACATAATGAAATACATGAATTGGAAGTAAAAGAAATGATAAATCGCTAATGCTTATCGTTAGGAGTGATTTCTCCTCGAGATGGCTCTGTATGCTCGTCAAGATCGCCTTGGTCCCTACTCACGTTATCTCGCTTGTGTGTGGAGTGAATGATGTGAAATACGTAATTTAGGGCTGGTATTTATAGGCGGATCTAGTTACTGCAGAACTTAAGTTGAGAGTTACGCCGTAACCTATATAAACCGTAATAATGCTCTAGATAAAGTCGGTCATGTGTAACACATGGAATGAGTTACGCCGTATCTTCAATATATGCTACAAAATCATGATTACGCCGTAAATGTTGAAAGAGTTACGACATAGCTTGCAAAGGCGTGGAATATCATTTGACCTAATTAGTTACGGCGTAATCCTAAGAGGGAGTTACGCCGTAATATGCTGTTGAGTTAGTCTTCTGAGTCACGCTTTTGTTACGGCGCAATGTGAGAGACGAGTTACGCCGTAATTACTTCACAATGGGCATACTATCATATATCTTCAATAAACTCTCCAAATCCGCGTCTCTTTAGCTCAAATGCTCGTAATTTATCTTAAAGTGAAATATAGAGGAAAACTAGCGTAAATCTATATAAATGATATAAAATACGAGCATTATCAGGGGAAATTGACACTTAATATTCATGACTATTTGATGTTATCAGTGTGTATATGGGAAATGAGTGGTGGAATCGATTAGTGGTGGTGGTAGGGTGTTAATCGGGTCGGGTTCGGGTCAAATGGGCGGTCCAAGTCGGGTCAAGGCTATAAATAACATATTCAACCCGACCTACTTAAACTTCGGGTTAGACGGGTTCGGGTCTAATAGGGTCGGGTCAAGTCGTGTTGGTCTCGCGCCATTTTCAAAATCATATAATTTAATTTTTAAATTCATGAGTTAAAATAACACAATATTTTTGTTGCATAAGTTGTATATGAATCATAAGTTCACGTCTTTTGTTACAAACTTGATAACAAAGACAATAAATATGATGCAATTAATATACGTGGTAATGCTTAGAAGTTAGAAGTATTATTGCATGTTTGCAAAATTACAAGTTGCAATATGTAGACGAACACTAAAACACCGTATATAGTTGAAAAGTATAATACTAAAAACAACATCAATAGGCAACATACAATAAACTCATCCATATTATCAGACCATGCAACATCAGTACATCACTACATCATCTTACCATGCAACATCGGTAGACATTATAAGATGGGAAATGAGCTAAGTTTAATGCTTGAAGCCATGGACCATTTAATTTAACTTATGAATTTGAATAAAGATTGGAAAAATTATATTTAAAAACGAAAAAATATATCTTGGGTTAGTTGGGTTGACCCGAACTCGAATAGGCAAAATATTGTCAACCCGATACCGACCTTAGTTCAGATTCGGGTTAATCGGGTTGACCCGATTAACCCGAGTTAGATTTTGAACCCGAGTAACTTGAGTTAGGTTTTAAGAGATAGGGATATGAAAATAAAAGTATGTAATAAATTATAAGTATGTAAAGAAGTCGGCCTTTCCATACTTTTCTTTTCGATTTTGTGTGATAATCCATCATATTTTGAAGGACAATTAAGTAATTTGACTAACTACCATAAGCTTGTTTCATTTGGCTTGGGATTATGGAGTCTTAAGGCTTATAAAAAAACTTCCATAAGCTTGTTTGACAAAGAAATCTTATTCTATAAGCTGGCTTATTTTAAAAGTTCAAGCCCCTATGAGCCCTTATAAGACTCGCGCTAAACACAACCTAAATATAGGGTATGTTTGGTCAAATAGGCTGGAACTATGGCTAGAGCTGGAGTTGAAGCTGGTGTTGGGACTGGAGCTTATATTATAAGCCGAAAGTTTGAGCTTATATATTTATAAACCTGTTTAGCGGGTTACTTGGATTTTAAGCTTATTAAAGTAAAATTGCATAAAAATATATCAAATTAAACTGATAATTCAATATATTTTGAAGACATTTGAGTAATTTAACTAGCTATAAGACCTCATAAGCCCTTTTCAATGGGCTTGGGCTTATGGAGACTTATGGATTATAAAAGCCTACATAAGCATGTGTGACAAACAAAACTTATTTTAAAAGTTAGGTTATTATAAAAGCTCAAGCCACATAATCCCTTATAAACCTCGTGACCGTTGAAAAATTTAGTGCACTTGTGGGACTAGTTCACACCTTGTAATGGGTTAGAGGTACGGAGTGTACACCCATAAGGTCCCCGAACACCTCGACTCTAATAGTGGTTTGTATTGGTAGTGCTAGTAGAAAGTATCTGGCGGTGAAAAGTACTGCTTGTGGTTTCTACTGATAAGCAGTGTTTCCACTGAAGCAGTGTTTCCACTGAAGTAGAGTTTCCACTGAAGTAGTGTATACACTGATAGTACTATGAAAGTACAGATGAAAGTAGATATTCGTGTAACCCAGGCATTATAGTCGAATAGTTTACTTTGGAAAGTGATCACACGATTCCAAGTGATATCCGGTAACCACCTAGTGGTATTTGTTTCTGCTGACTTATTACTTGTTTCTGCTGACATTGATTATCTTACCTGCTCGGGAGCCAAACGCCAACAATCAAAGTAAACTATTTTGTGATAATCAATGGCTGCTGCTTTGCAATGAAACACATGGCTTCAAACTTTGCCAAGCTTGATAAGTTTGAAGGGTGGACTTTAGGAGGTGGCGTAAGACGATGCACTTCTTGTCATCGGCATGAGTGTGGTGTATGTGCTAACTACACCTATTCACGATGATGGGATGATGCTACTGTGGAATGCAGTTAGAGAAGGAGCAAATGGAGAATGATGACTACATATGCAGAGGTCTTATTCTCAATGGTATGTCCGATTCTCTGCTTGATATTTATTAGAACTTTGAATCTTCCAAAGAACTGTGGATTCCTTGGATGCCAAATATATGGTGAGGATGCATCAAGTAAGAAGTTTCTTGTAAGTAATTTCACAAATTACAAATGACCGATTCAAGACAAGTCATGGAACAATACAATGAACTTCTTGAATACTTGGAAGGTTTACACAACACAATATGCACATGGATGTGGCTATTTCAGCCTCTCTTGTGTTATTGATAAACTTCCTCCTTCTTGGAAAGATTTCAAGCATACCTTGAAACATAAGAAAGAGGAATTAACTCGGTTGAGTTGGGCGGTCATCTGCGCATTAAGGAATCTCTCAAGGTGCGTGATAATGACAAGCCAAAGGGTAGCAATGTTCTTTGGACCATCTGTTGTCAATATGGTGAGCATTACAACTCCACCGGTACAACGACAACAAAGGCAAACGCAAATATCATGACAACACAAAGGCATATCCTAACAAGAAGGCAACACCTACTTGTTGGAAATGTGGCAAACCGCCACATTAAAAGGGACCGCAAGGGTGTTAAAGTTGGTGGTAAAGCCAATGGATTAGGCACTAATGGTTCGTGGAGTGGTGGTTCTTCCAACTCACCGAAAGGTCGAATATGGTTAATAAGTCTTTTCGATTTATTATGTTACATATGTATCTGAATCTCATTATGTGCGGGATGATGATGTTGCGTGGTGGGTTGACTCAGTGCAACAGTTCATGTGTGCAAAGATAGAAGTCGGTTCAAGACTTATGAGTCACCGAATGATGGTTCTATTCTTCACATGGGAAATGAGTCAATGACCTTAGTGCATGGTCATGGTTGTGTAGATCTTAGGTTTAGTTCGGAAAGATTGTAACTTTGTTTAATGTTATTCATGTTCCGATATTAGGAAGAACTTGGTTTCAAGTAGTGTTTTGAATAATCATGGATATAAGCAAGTTATTGAATCGATAAATTTGTGCTTTCTAAGCATGGTGTTTTATTGGTTTTGGTTATTTATGTAATCAAATGTTCGAGCTTAATATTTCCACCGATAGTGTTAATTCAAATTTGTGACCACCATCGACCGACCGACTCTACCCTATGGCATGCAAGACTTGGCCATGTACACTATAAAAGGATGCAAGATATGTCTAGGGATGGTTTAATCCCAAAGATTTGACATGGACACCGAAAAGTGTAAAACTTGCATGTTGACCAAGATAACCAAGAAACCTTTTCGTGTGTTAGTCGTGAGACTAAGTTCTTGAGCTTATACACGATGACACATGTGATTTGCATGCCACCCTTCTTTGGGGAATAAGAAGCACTTTGTGACATTTATTGATGATGCTTCTAGATTTTGTTATGTCTATCTGTTACATACCAAGGATGAAGCATTAGATAAATTCAAAGTGTTTAAAGCTCAAGTTGAATTACAACTGGGTCCCCGATCAAAAGATTAAGGATCGATAGGGAGGTGAGTACATGGATACTCAGTATTTTCATCTGTTGGTATAATCAATGAAACGATCGCCCTTATACTCCTCAAAAAAATGGTATTTCGAAAGGAAAAGCAGGTGTCAAGGAGATGGTTAATTCCATGTTGTCCTATTCGGGATCGAGTCAAGGTTACGGGGTGAAGCTATGTTAACGACTTGCTATTTATTAAATAGGTTCCCAACAAAAGGAACAAGGTTACCCCTTATGAACTCGGACTAAAAGGAAACCCAACTGAACTATCTCAAGGTTTGGGGTTGTAGGGTTGTTGTAAGACTCACGATCCAAAGATGAAAACTTTGGGTGAAAGAGGCATCGATCGCATCTTTGTTGGATATCTTGAGCATTCCAAGGCTTTTAGGTTCCGTGTTATTGAACCTAATGAATATATTTCAATTAACTCAATAATTGAATCAAGGGATGCGACTTTGATGAGAATAGATTCTCATCGGTCCCTAGACCAAGTCGAGGATTCCTAATGGAACTCATGACATCGGTGTATCGAGGTCCACGATGATGAACCATCGATGGTCCTCGATGAGGTTGTGGTTCAACAACTCGAACCTATGCTCGGGAAGAGCAAAAGGGTCGAGACTCAAAGTCATTTGGACACGAGTTTCAACTATACTTGGTTGAAGGAACAAGGATGAAGTCTCGATCAATACTCCTATTGCTTCATTGTTGAAGATGATCCCAAGACATTTGAAGAAGCAATGAAGTCCCGATATATTGCTTTACGGAAAGAAGCAATCAATGATGAGATGGATTCCATCATGGGCAACAACACTGGTGTTGGTTGATCTACCTCCCAGTTGCAAACCTTTGGGTTGCAAATGGATTTTCAAAAGGAAAATGAAGGTAGATGGAACTATTGAAAAGTTCAAGGCTAGACTAGTCATTCGTGGCTTTAAACAAAAGTCGGGGATAGACTATTGATTCGGTCCGAACCGTCAAGTCTAAACAGACTTAAAACATTCAAACACAAATACAATGAAGATCGAGAGAATATAGTGAATTCCGGTCGTTATGTCCCACGGAGACTCAATGGTGTAAACACTAGATCGACGATAGAATGATCACTAATGATAGTGATCGGAAAGGATTTGGATAGATAATTACACTAAAGAAAAGATTTATAAATTAAAACGACTTAAATACAAATTAAGAAAATTAAAAAGATAAAATATATTAAATAAATGCTATCACTATTTTTAAAGTGATGAACGTTTAAAACCTAAAACTTAAAACTTACGTTTAAATAAAAATAACGTAAACGTACAAATAAAAACGTAAAAATAAAGAAGGAAAATACCTACAAATATGAAAAATACATTTTTACAATCCTAATTATATAAGAAAATTATTAGAAAAGGAAAATTACTTTTACAACTATTTAATTAATTATTATTAATTAAAAACTATTTTAACTATTTATAAATACTCTAAAATAAAAGAAAATATGAAATAAGACTAGAAAAATAAAATTAAGACTTAGAAAAATCTAAAATATGATAAAACTAATTTTAAAACTGAAAATATATTTTTTAGACTTTTTATGTATTTATTATTAATTTAAAACTAATTAAAATGCTAAAAAATACTTTTTAAACTAAGAAAATTATGGAAAAATACTTTTTATTACTTTTATATTTATCTTAACCTAAGAAAATAGAAAACATATTTTTTTGAAGCTTTTTCTAATTTTTGTATTAAAAGCTATTTAAAATGCTTAAAAACTAATTTAAATTAAGAAAAATAGCAAAACAACTTAGAAAAATCTGAAAATTTCAGGAAAAGTCTAAAACAATATTAGAAAGCTAGGAAAATTAGAAAAACAGGTGCTTGTATGGAAGGATTTGAAACTGATGAGCAAGAGCTTATTGAAATAAGCACTTAAATGAGCAAATGGAGCACAACAAGCACCAAACTGATATGGAAGCTATAATAAGCTAAAACAACCAAAATGCAACAAGATACAACAAGCTTAGACCTCTGGTTAGCAAGATGCAATGATTTGAGTGTATGAGATATAAGCTAAAAAAAACAGTAATAGGTAGTCTACTTTGGGCTTAGAAATAAGCCAACCAATAAGCTAATTGTGAAAACCAACTAATGAAACCTAAAGATGACCGGGTGAGAGCCTCTAAACCAAAATGGAGACCTAGGGAGCTAAAATGAAATCAAGTCAGGCTCGCAATTTTGCATAACCCCAGTGCGAGCGGCGGTTCCTACACAGGCGCTTAACACATTTGGACAAGCTCTTTTGAGCTTGTAGAAAAATCACAAAATTCTACTAAAATGGTCATAAGATACTAGACACGGGAAGTTTTAAAACAACTAGAATCACCGAATTGGCCAATAAATGAGCTCATTAAAATTCCTCGCTAGAATGGCCAAACCGAGTTTTGAACTTTTGACTTTTAAGAAACAATGAAACTTTGACTTTCTTGAGGTTTGATCTTGATTTATGAACTGAAATGATATATATGAATGAAATAACACCGATGCAAGCTTTGTTATAGAAATCTAAACACAAAACAAGGATTAGCCAATCCTAAAATTCACAACATGGCGCTTGAGATGGATTAGTTGCAAATTTGACTTTGTGCTTGTATATACTCAAAATGTGGATGATGTGATCACAATAGAACTCAATCAACTTGAAACAACCAAAAACCACCACCGATCTAGGCTCTAAACCACCAATACAAAGAACCAAACACCCCTAAATACTACATCATGACCTCAAACCGACCAAAACTCTTAACCATCTTAGTAATAATGATCCAACCGAGTCCAAATGACCTAAATATAATTATCTAAATGTGTTTTACCCATTGGTGACAACAATTACTTAAACAAGCATGAAAACAAAATGGCATGAAAAGTGAAAATTGAGAAATAACTAACCACTTGTCCAATCATATGAAAGCTAAACCGTAACAAAGGACCACTATACTAAACCATTTTAACCCAACTCCAAGCTGCATCAACCCATTACCATTTCCATAGCTATTTGAGCCACCATTGACTTTTGTTGACCGGATACAAAATGAGTGGAAACTAGAATATGGGCTTGTATAATGCTTTCACAAGCTCATTTGAGCTTATTGAAGTCGATAGATGAAATTTGTGAAGCTTTTAAATAAGATTTTGAGAAGGAAAGTTGCAACAAGAACTTTAAACATGAAATCTTAACATAACTTAAATTGATAACGGAAATAGGTTATAATGATTACAAAACACTAAGTTTGATACAAAGAAATGTAATACAACAAGTTTTATACTAATTTAAAGACTTTAAATTAAAAACGACATTTAAGATAAAAACTAAAACTAAAACTACTCTTCTCTTGCTTCCTTATGCCTTTCTTTATATCCAACTCATTGCCTCCTCCTCAGAATCTTTCCCACCAATCCATAGCCATTGGATGGCTCAAATTAATCTTGACCGTTCAAACATGATTTTGGCGCCATTTTCTTTTCGCCCATGTGGGGTTGAGTGAGGGTTAGGGTGCAATAAATGATGTTTGGATGTTAGTTGAGTGGGGGAACAGTTTTAGTGATTGGTGAGGAGGGGATGGTGTTGCTTGGGTGGCGGTGAAAGAGTTGGAGAAGGTGGACTTTGGCGGGCAAGTGGTTTGTTTGACCAAGCGATTGACCTGAGTTTAATATCAACAGGAGGTCAAAATGGCTAAAGTGACGGGGGTCCGAATGGGTAAGGGTCCAAAATGGTTGTGATAGGGTTTAATATAACAAGGACTAGTGATGTAAATTACGAAACTTCAAGGACCTTAATCGCCAATTCATCAAACTTATTCCAAGGGACCACAAGTGACACTCTCAAAAGTATAAGGATCGAACTTGCCATTTTGCAATTTCAAGGACCATTTTGACAATTTTTCAAACTTGAGGGACCAAAGTTGTAATTTTGCAAATTTTACATTTCAAGGGTTTGTTTTGACAACTTTTGAATCCATGGACCTTAAATGACATTTTTCTTTATTTTGATATACCGTGGACCGATTTTGACAATTTTTGAAACTTGGGGACTAAAGCGCCAATTTTGCAAATTTGATATGTTTTTCATCGATTTTGATATTTTGTATTTAAAACACATAAAACACGATTTGTGATATTTTGATCATTTTGATGTGTTTCGAGTGTTTTCGATGATTTTGCGCTTTATATAGTACAAAATGATGAGTATTTAGACACTCATCAACTATTTTGATACTTATGCCCCATGGCTCAGTATCGGTACCATAAGGCTGCGATTGCTTTGGCATATATTCAAAATCGATTATTCATCGATGGATGTGAAAACGACTTTCTTGAATGGTGAATTGGATGAGGAGGTTTATATGAACCAACATCGGGGCTTCATCATGCAGCAATGAAAACAAGGTGTAAACCGATTAAGTCTCTATATGGACCAAACAGGCACCTAAGCAATGGCATCAAAATTTGATGAAGTGGTTTTGTCTAGTGGTTATGTTCTTAACCAAGCTAACAAATGTGTATATAGCAAATTTGATGAATACGGTAAAGGAGTCATCATTTTCTATATGTTGATGACATGTTGATCTTTGGCACCGACCAAAATCGAGTTGACATGACAAAGGAATTTTTGTCATCAAGGTTCTCCATGAAGGACATGGGGAGGCGATGTTATCCTTGGCATAAGGATTAAACATGAAAGTAAAAGAATTTCTATCTCTCGGTCTCATTATATTGAGAAGGTGTTAAGGAAATTCAATTACTTTGATTGTACTCTGTGAGTACACCTATGGATACTTATGAGAAGTCGATGCCTAATAATGGCAAGGTCGTATCTCAACTTGAGTATTCTAGGTAATTGGTCGCTGATGTATACCATGACTTGTACAAGACCCGATATTGGTTTTGTAGTGGGAAAATTGATCGCCTATACTAGTAATCCTAATGCTCATCAACGGCAAGTCGCTCACAGGCTTGAAGTATTTGAAGAGAACTATGGATTATAGTCTCTCATATCTCGGTTACCCATCGATGTTGGAAGGTTACACCGATGCAAGTTAGATCGGTAACTTCAAGACAATTTGTCTACCGGTGGTGGGTATTCTAATTGGTGGAGGTGCAATTTCTTGGGCATCCAAGAAGCAAACTTGTATCACCAGTTTAACAATGGAATCGAATTTGTGGCTTTAGCATTTCTTTGGTAAAGAAGTTTGAATGGTTGAAAAACTTGCTTCTTGAGATTCCATTGTGGCCTAAACCTATAGCACCTATTTCTATCACGTGTGATAGTGCAACTACATTGGCTAAGGCTTATAGCCGATATACAATGGTAAGTCTAGACACTTAGGTGTCGGACATAGCATGATTCGTGAGCTTATCATGAATGGGGTGGTATCTATAGAGTTTGTGAGATCTCAATGTAACTTAGGCGATCACTTGACGAAGGGTGCGGCTAGAGACTTGGTTATAAAGTCCGCTAAAGGGATGGGTTTAAGTCCAACTTAGTCATTTGAATGCTAGGACACCCAACTCCTCCCGAGGAAACTTGGGGCCGAGTTCAATGTGGAAAGTGAACATTCGATGGACTGAGCACATGTTTTATTAACATCCCAAGGTTGTGCTCAAAACACTGCTGAAAGGAGGATGAAGTCTTTACTTAATGGTTAATTTTCTTTGAAAAGTGCTTGGCGAGCATGAATAAAGAGGAACCACCTATGTAATCATTGAAGTTTTGCCGCTTGTGAAGCTTTTGGATTTTTAGCTTTTACAACATTTATGAATCGGATATGGACACATGGCTTGTATAGTGTCAAGAGGCGATAAGTGTTTGAAAATTTGTGTGTATTTTATCTTCGGTATTCAAATGGGTTGAAGGGTTCAATTCTTAGAACACCGATTCTCGAATATTTGAACGTATAATTTACTAAGATGGAAATTCAATCCTCGTGACATTTTCGTTTATGCACATGTTTTGTTTAAAGTTTGTTTTCATGCAAAGGAAGTGAACTAAATTTGGGAGGATTGTTGAAAATTTAGTGCACTTGTAGGACTAGTTCACACCTTGTAATGGGTTAGGAGGTACGGAGTGTACACCCATAAGGTCCCCGAACACCACGACTCTAATAGTGGTTTGTATTGGTAGTGCTAGTAGAAAGTATCACGGTGGAAAGTATCGCTTGTGGTTTCCATCGATAAGCGATGTTTCCATCAAGTAGTGTTTCCATCAAGCGGTGTTTCCAATCAAGCGGTGTTTCCACCGATAGTACTATGAAAGTCTTGATGAAAGTAATGCTTGTAACGGGCTTTGACCTATTCAAGTGGCGATTACAACCGCATAATGACCACGCTTAATTGGTCATGTAACCACTAACAACTATAATGGGGATAATTATGAGGAGATTAATGGGCGATTAATTCTCATAATTCCATTTGACTAGCTCGAGTAACCTCCTATAAATAGGAGATCCGATTATGCATGAAACACACACGTAAAACGATTAACACGTCTAAGCAAAAGGTTATTGAATTACGCTAATTCCATAACTACATTTGGTCTTATCCCAAGTAGATATTCGTGTAACCTGCATTAGGGTCGAATAGTTTACTTTGGAAAGTGATCACACGATTCCAAGTGATATCCGTAACCACCTAGTGGTATTTGTTTTCTTGACTTGTTACTTGTTTGGTGACATTGATTATCCTACCTGCTCGGGAGCCAAACGCCAACAAAGACCAAACACGGCCATAGTGTTAGGGTAGATTTATACATGTTTAACTCATCTTTAACTCGAACACGACATATTTAATAAACGGGTAAAACGAGTCAGCCAAACATAAATTGGGACTTATTTATACTCAATCATAACCTGTTTATTTCGTGCCATTCATGGGTTGTGTTTCGTATCGTGTCATGCTATAAATTATCACAATTAGGCGAATATTCAAGGTTTAAGTCACGATTAACTTATTTAGACATAGTTGAGCCAAATTAGTAATAACATGTTATAAAAGTAAAAAGGAGTTTTACCATGATATAGTAACATTTAAAAGATTAAAGACATAACACACCACATTTAAATTGCATGGCCCGCATAATCATGTGGAATGATTCAACAAGTGGAATTAAATCGCATAACACAATGATAAAAAGAAAATGAACATAAATTACACTTGAAGTTGAACCTACGTATTATGTCACGTCTCTCCTACCATTTGGCTAATATCGCAAAAACACGGACATGACCCGCATAACACAATGATAAAAAAATTGAACATAAATCACACTTGCAACCCACGTATTATGCAGGCCATGCGATTTAACTCGAACACAGGTTGTTTGCGCAAAAAATAAGACTCTAACAAGTGGAACAAGCTTTTAGTTATAACAAGTTTTGCAAAACTTTGTATACATGAGACAAATGATCGAAGTCTTTATCCATACGACACCTTCAACTACTCTTAATGTATATATAGGTAATGAAATGAGTACTAAATTGATGCAAAGGACATCTCGAACCATGTATTTTAAATGTTCTTCAAATTTAGAAGAAAAATGACATCCTTCATTTACATTTGTCTTTATAAAAAAATCAAATCTAACCACATACTCCATACTTAAGCTCAAAACATTTTTTGTCCAATAACTAAATTTACGCACATTACTTTATGTATATAATATATATTATATGTTTGAGGAATGAATAGTAATCCCTTAAATTTAGAGGATGTTGAAAATGTTGTTAATACAAATTAATCGTAAATATGTTTATTTATATTTTATGATCTTCACGAAATCAAAGGCTTACCCTTTGGGGTGACGGGGATCTCTATCAACCTAAGCTAAGTCATTAAGTACCTACATGAAAGATTCGAAACAATATGTGCCGGGCGCTAACATCTTAGACACACATTCCTAACTTCTAAGTTCTTCTTCCGAACGGTGATCCTTTGGTCAATTCAGATAAGAGGGATTGATAGTCCTATGGTCAATTCTTACCAACCCTCTCTACCTACTTCCTTAGGGTCCTTCGGTCAATTCTCCTAAGCAAGTAAATACGACCGCAACTCAAAACTACTGAAGCTAGGGTGACTACCAACGAACTATGCATGCATACACTAGAAACAATAATAGAAGTGCGAAAACATAAACAACACAATCAAGGAATCATAACTAGTCTAGCACCAAAAGTGCTTAGCCTATCATATTAAAATACACAATCAATTCAATGTTTAACATAATGAATGAAGACATGAATTAAAGTGTAATGAAATAGAAATCGCTAAAGCTTATCGATGATATGGTGTGATTTCTCCCTTGGAAATAACTCCGTATCTTGAGTATGATCGCCTTTGGAACCCTCTTCACGTTATCTCTTTTTGTGGTGACCGAATGATGAATAATGTAGATTTTAGGGCTTGTATTTATAGGCCTTATCATAGTTACGATGTAACCTAATAATGTGGTTATGCCGTAACTTAAATATCTTCAAATATTAAGTCTTGTAGTGATGATTACGGCGAACCTTAAGAATAGTTACGCCGTAAT
Source organism: Chrysanthemum lavandulifolium (assembly GCA_022545495.1). Lineage (NCBI taxonomy): Eukaryota > Viridiplantae > Streptophyta > Magnoliopsida > Asterales > Asteraceae > Chrysanthemum > Chrysanthemum lavandulifolium. Next base: position 157,404,454 of record CM040245.1, on the reverse strand, counting down.
TCCGTAAAGTCTACCGAACTCAATAAATGACTACGTCGTAATCTTTAGAGATCCCATCGAACTCTCGTAGTCTTTGGTTACGTCGTAACTCATCTTTGGAGGTTACGACGTAGTTGATGGAGGCGAAATTCCACATGACCTAGATAGTTACGGTAAACTTAAGTTGATAGTTATGTCAGAATGCTGCTGTTGACTTGGTCTTCATAAGCGTTATCCTAGCTACGGCGTAATTAAGAGTGAGAGTTACGCGTAGCCTCTTCCAAGAAAGCATACTAAGGTAAAAATCATTAAGTATATCCCCAAAACCGCGTCTCTTTACTCCTATGCGCATATATTACCCGGAAACAAAATATAAAGGAATAAGAATATAAATCCATAAAAAACATAAAATATGAGCATAGTCGGGGAAATTGACACTTAAAATTAGGATTATTTGATGTTATCAAATATCCCCCACTGAACTCTAGTTTCCTCAAGTAGACCTTATTAGAATAATTTCTAAAAGATATCCGCCAAATTACCGGAAGATATGAGATTAAAAATTCCTTATGCTAGATTAAATCAAAGTTTGAACACCTCACGAAATAGGAATAAACACTCATACTCTCTCTAATCTAAGTGTCAATTTCGGGTGATCACTCAATGCACAACATAGCATGTATTCTATCATAAGCTTAGCAGTTACACAAATCTCCACCACTAGAGTTAAGGTCTAAAAAATCTTGAAGGCAATATGGGTGAACACAAAATGAGGTTAAGAGTGAAATGTCATTACTACTGTGTCACGGAAAAGTGGAAAAAATCAATGATACATGACAAAATCCATGGCCAAGACACCAATGATTGCTCGCTTTATCACCTAGACACGCTTCATGAATAAAGGGTAGGATAAGACACGGGAAATAATTGGTGTAAAATGAAAAATAACAAACAAATAGTCTTAACTTATAACCAAGTTGTCACCGCCCACCGTCCATCCAAAGTTCAAGTTTTAAGATTAAGAAACCGGATCATGATTCATCAAGTAAATGTACCATTATCGCATCGTAATGATGAGCACATTACTTGTTCTTCAAACTATTTAGTACACGATACCCTAGTTAACCCCTCGAGCCTATCATTTTCGCAGCTCTCGTGATGTTTCGGTTTTTACGGAATATCAATAAAGAGCATTGTTTACACCCCACCCCAAATATACACCTAAATCGCCTTAGCCTACCCCGTATGCACTCACTTTTAGTGCATTATTGTTATCACCCTAAACCCTTAGTTCAATTATCTAGTTGCTTGCATGAGTTGCTAAGTCGAGTCATATCCTTTGTACACAGTTTTGGGACGATTGGGACTCATGGGAAAAAGTTAAAGTTTATAAAATGATTGAAAGGGAACGTTAAATTCCCTAATTTGCGTAATAACATACCCCAAGTGTTTGATCTTTTCAATTCGGGTCAAATTAGTGTTAGAGTAATAAAACTCAAGTGTAGGGATGTGCCTTTAAATCCCCATCATTTTGATGTTACCATAAAGGATGGTAGAGTAAAAGTGTATGAAAAAAATCGAAAAAAAAAAATAGAAAAAAAATATAGAAAAAAAGAAAAAAAAGAGAGTGAAAAAAAAAAAAAAAAAAAAAAAAAAATACCTACTGGTCGAGTCTTGGCTTAGCAACGCCATTCTTCGTATGCTTGTAACATAAGAGATTTTGACTTGCTACCACTAAATAGCCTATCCCACCAAACCCTTTATTTCCTACCGTAATCCTAACATTACAACCCTTTAAAGACCTCTTTGATAGTCTTTCCTAGGTGCTTACGCCAAAGCGATGGAGGTTTGATCTATTCTCAAGCCTATGGTAATCTATGTACTAGGACCGGTTAATGAGTGTTTATCTTCCATTTCCAACTTGTTATATTTCATATACACCCGAGAGAGATGTGAGTATCCAAACACCCATGTGAGGTGCTAGTATGTAATTCCGTGCTTGTTATGACTTTTATGGGGCTTATATGTGTTGTGGACTGTTTTAAACCAATGCTTCATGACCCTTAACTTATAAATTAATCGGCTTAAAGCACATTTGCTTGAGGACAAGCAAATACCAAGTGTAGGGATATTTGATAAGGTTTTAAATGTACCTTTTGAGGGTCGTTTAAGCCCTTATTTGATCACTTTTGTATCCGTTATTACTTAATATCGTTCCTTTTCACTTTTAGGTCTCTTGAAGGCAAATTGTTGTAATGGCACTTATTTGAACGAAAGGCGCGGATATCTGAAGAAAATGGCCAAAGTCAAGAATCCGGACGCTCAAGTCTTTGAAAACACAAGGTGATGGCGCCATCGCTTAATCGCGACGCCGTCGGAGGATTTTGTGACGACGAAGCCAAAACTCTTATTTTCAAGTGACGACGTCAAGTTATAAAAGAGTAGGTCGTCGCAACTCGGGCGGCCTAGATTCGATCCGCACGGCGTCGGTCAAGAAGAGGGGGTCACAAGCACAGGTGACGCCGACGCAAGACTAACGTGGCCAAGACGAAACCCTAATGACGGCGATCCGACGGGCCACAAAACATAAGGTGACGCCGCATGTGTAATCTTATATATAGAATCCGAATTTTTAGTATTGATGTGTAGTCTTTTGGGTAAAACCTAAACCGAACCAAGGTGTCTTGTACAAGATTTTCGGTTTCAAACCCTATCTTACATCAAGATAAGTGTTTTACTTCATTAATTCAATTATGTCTTTGATTATTTGTGTATGCTTGCATGTTCTCCATGTCCGGCTAATTTACTTGTGTGTTTGCTTAGGGAATATGAAACTTACTTATTGAATATTGATTGGTTGTCTCTTATCTTAGTTTTAATGATCTAGTAATGCGATAGGTCATTCGTTGTGTACTTAATGCTTAATTAATCTTTGTGAACCTTAGGTTATAGCACCTTGAGCGGTTGTAAGCTAAACTATCCAAAGAGGCCTTAGAGTTAGAGTTTATGATCCCTAGTGGTATTTTGTAGACGAGACCCTTTGGTAACTTCAAAGAGTTAGGGATAAACGCATACCCTACAACTTTAGACACATAACGCAATTAAGAATAAGGACGTGAAAATTCAACCACCAATAGGAGATAATTAAAGAGTATTAAAACCTAAGTAAACACATCTTTAAACTATCATATGAGCACACAATAATTAGACATAGACTACATACACCTTAGATTAGATAATTAGATAAGTAGAGTAATCGGTAGCAATACCAACCCCCAAATCCAAACCCCGAGATTCGTACTTTTCCATTTCCTAAAAACATAAAAGATAAAAAAAAATCTTCCTCAACCCCAACCTTAGCGTAGTAACCTCTCACTAGCATTCCTATTCCCTAGAGAACGATATCAATACCCGTGGCTTACCCTAATACTACACTACAACAATTAGGTTCACCGCCTGGGGTGTTATAAAACTTGCTCGAAGAAAAGGAAGTTCCTTTGACCCCGAACGACGCGTGTGGCGTTATCGATAAACTTCGTGAGAGGTGAATCATAGAAAATTTAATGGATTTGATGTCTCTTTACCAATTAGCCATCACTATTGGAATAGCCAATGTTTTGGTGTATAAGACCATAGTACATTGATAACCAACCGGTTTTAGCAAACCGGCAGCCTATCAATGATTTGTTAAGTCTTTACCAAAAGTTGTACCCTTTTGGACTAGTCATGGTTTTCCACACCTTTACCACAAACCATGATCTTGTGGGCTAGTCAACTCTTCATCCACACATTTGGTGAGTTGAGCACCATACAATTTATTTATTTATTTATTTGTTTTTTACTACACAATCGACATCTATTCTTTCAAACAAATTTACCTCATTCGTCTCCTTTTGACCGTTGTTTCTTCTTCAACTGATCACATATTCGACTAACAATTGATCACATATCCTTTGGATGAGCTTTTCAAGACCACATAGTCTTTTTCATCTGAAGCTTTGAGAGTAACATTACTTGAAGCACTTGACAGACAATGGATACTCTACTACGCCAACATGAACAGATCAACTCCATCTTTTGTGGATAAGTGATGAACATTACACTTATCATAAAATTTCCATGACACACGGAATCTTGATATGGAAAATTCCAATATACATCAGTAGGATCCGGTTCATATAGTCTTTGAAGTTACGCATAAAGTTCTTGCTCTTTAACATCGACTTTTTAGCAATCTTGAGCTTCGTTGAACCGAGACTCACAAAGTGTCCAACTATTGTCGATTATAAGACTTTATCAAATCTTCAAGATGATTATGGATAGCAAACTCTCCATCGTGTCGATTACCTTCCAAGCTTTTCCAAATTGATCCTAATAAATCTCCCAATCGACTATTGGATCAAGATTCTTAATCATCACTTTCTTTAGATGTAACACTTGTTTTCCTCCTCTGTTTGGAAGAATTTTCAAGAGCATGAAGATTATTCACAGAATCTCGAGATTGAGCCGATTCATCAAGAATACCCTGCTTGGCCTGTAAGTTCTGGATATCTTCTTTCAATTGATTCACCTTAGCTCCCAAAACCTGTTTGGTCGAAGCAAGATCTTGTTCCAAGACTAAAACTCTAGAAGACAAAGTAGCACACAACTCCAAGACATCATTAATCTGCACACCATTCTTAGCATAACCTGCTGCAGAAACCATGATGATACAAAGAATATTGTTGATCACAACTGACTCTATTTTGGAACCCGTTTGAGAAAACAGAGTCATAAGGAGTATATATACAGGTAGGGTTTCAATTATCTTTGGAAAAAGAATAAGTTTAAAGTATAGAAAGATAATCATCACCCCATAAAATATGGTAACAGATTTAACCACCAGTATTAATAGTCAGACTTAACCATTAAGTTACCAGTATTAACTACCAGAACTAATAAAATATCTTCTTATGGTCAACCCTCTACAAGAAAATATCTTCAACATTTACTCCTCCACCAACTAAAAAGTTACTTGCATAAACTTTTACGGTGAAGACATTTTGCCTATAAAAGGGCCTTGAATCACAAACCAAACTCATCACACACCTTTAAATTTCTCATTTTCCTACAAATCCTCCAAACACTATGAGTAACCCTGACATTATTGAAATTTCATCTGATTCATCATCCAATGATGCATGGAGGAAGTACTTTCCTCTTCATCACAATACTTTAACCTTTATGAACCCAAATCCAACACCAACAGCTGGAGGTGTTCCTTCTGATCAACTGCCTACACCTCCACCATTTGTGGATGACTCAAGCTCTGATTATGAGTTGAAGTCCATGCCCAGCTATGTCTCCTGCTATGATGACACTGATGATAAGGAAGCAGTAGGGACATCTAAAGCTTTGGTGGTAGCTAGCTCTGCACAAAGGCCAATTCCCTTCAACCCAACACCAGGGAAGAGGGAAAAGGTGCTTGGCCTTCCCAGTCGTCGTGCTTGAGAGGTGATTGGGAAGAGGGGAAAGCAAAGCACGCCTGCCGTCAGTGGAAATTGGAAGAGGGCTATGGGCTAGATGGTGTAGGTGTTTGTTTGTTGTGTTTTGTTGATCTTATGTAATGAAGTATTCTTTTATACTGCTGCATCTTTGAATGCAACTTTTAATGAATAGATTTTCACTTCTTCTTTTCATTACTGATTATTTCTCCAATATTTGCAAAAAAATTAGTGGACAAAAATTGCACAATATACAAAATTTTACAAAGATGTAAAACACTAAGCCTCCTTTAAACAATAAGCCTCCCCTTAGGCTTATTCCTCCCCTCAAACGGAGCAGTCAACTAGACTTAAAATATTGACTAACAAATAATATTTTTGCACTATCAGACTTAAAATAGTCAACCAGACTTAAGTGTGACATCACTAGTTTTAACTTTGAATAGTAGCACTTCCATCAGTATAGCTTCCATACCTCCCCTATCTTTGATAGATAGTGAATTTCCCTGAAAAATTAGTCTAAAACCAAGAGAAATACAATATGTAGGACAACAAGCAGAATTAACTCAAAACCACCAGAATTAATCCATAAGAAACCAAATAAACTTATTCAAGCACACCAAAGATATTGTAGCAAACACAGAAATCACAAGATGTCCACAAAACCACCAAATCACACCAACACACAATTGTTCATAATACTGCTATAAAAATATAAATATGCATAGGTAAGTCTATGCTTCCTTCAGAGGTAACAGAAACTCCTTGGACTTCCTTAAGCTCCTCCAAGTGATCCTTGTTACCAGTCATCTGCCCAGAACATCCACTGTTAAAGATTCTTGTATCTCCCGTATTCAAATAAGGATGTTCGTGCATCGAAAAGAGAAATTAGTTTCTCTTGGGGACCCATGCCTGTAGAGGCTTGGTGCCTTATGGACCTTTAGATTTTCGCATTAAAGAAACCGGTCACTATTATACTTGAAGTTTGGTTTGGTCTCTCCAGTATAACTGTCAAGGGCTTAACATCAGTCCCCAATTACCCTTGCGGCATAAGATTGAAACATTTGAGCTGCATTTTGAGACATGGGTCTTCTCAGGGTGAATGAGAACCATAATGAAGTCTTTGATTAAATTGGTTCACTGTGGTTTCTAAACTTGGGACTGGGTGATGGACTGGTAGGTTGTGATCTATACCCAGGATTAACTTTAGCTTGGCCAGGTTTTACATGACCAGTATTAACTCTAAATATATTACCAGTATTAAAATTTTGCCTACCAATACTATCTTGAACACCAGAACCCACCCTTAGTTTAACAGAATTGACATAAGTACTACCAGTATTAATAGGTACTGGTCTAGTAGCAAACTTATTAGCATGATTAATCCTATTCACATTATTCCACATCGGTTTATTTACCTAATTCCCGGTGTTTACGACCTTTGTTTCTTTCCTCGACTTCTAGCCATTTTATTTTCATGAAAGTCACAATCTCTAATCGGATGGCTTAAGCTATTGTGAAAAACATCTTTTAACATCAAAGGAGTAATCTGCACCTAACTCCTTTTCCATTCTAGCATTCCAGATAACCTTGTTAGTGCTATGTATTTTTATTTTCTGCCTAGGAGTTGTTCTCAGGGGAACAAAGCTAGGTGAATCTGATTTTAGCTTAGACGAAGACACACTAGGTTTAACTGGTTCAGGTTGTTTTGGCACATGAGGCTCACTTTTTAAAACTGGTTTAGATGTCCTTATAGGCTCATACTTAGGTTTTAGAGAACATTCAGAGATATTTCCAGTGGATCCTTCAATGTCATTAGATTGACAGGAAGAGTACTCACTGGTCTTATCTTTTGAGACACTGGTTTCAGAACTTTTCTACATAATCCTTTACTGTCATTGAGTTGATAGTCAGTGAATTCAATGGAATAGTCTTGAGAAGCAAGAGTCTCAGGGTTCTTCCATTTGCTATAATCAAATAAGGACTCATCATATTATTTCTCATGTTTAGGAGTATAATCATCATTAATTGGTGGTGTAACTCCTTGTAATTGTCGATTTAGCAAATCTATGATATATAGGTTTACCTTCAAAATTACCTTTTGAATTTACAAAACATTTTTCATCACCTTCTTCATATCCTAAAACCTCTTTATCAGATTTTATCCCATACCCTAAACCAATTTTGCTAGTTGAGCTCATTCCAGAATTTACTAGCCTCCACAAGTTTTTATTACTATTTTGCCATTTTTCAACTATCTTTTGTAGCTCTTCTTTATCTTTAACTGTCTTCATTCCTATTCTCCTATATCTTCTAAGCTTCTCATCCTTTTCAAATATTTCATTACCTTGGAAGGTAATCTTTTCATTACGAGATGCATTTTGTTTTTGAAGATTATTTACTTGTTTTTCTAATGTTTTAACAGCACTTTCATAATCAAGTAATTTAACTTCTTGAACACCCAATTGACCCATTTGTTCATCACAAAGGAACTGCAGTTTATTGTATGAATCAGTGCATATTTTTTAGCATAAAGTTACCTCACTGCTGGAGCTTATGGCCATGAGAGCATGCTTGACTTCCCCTCGGTGGATTCTCTCCCGATTAATCACACCGACTTCCAAAGTAAGCGCCCGATCGATTCTTATCTTCCTTCCAACATGCCTAGGATAGAAGGAATCCATTTTCTTTTCTTCATTAGCTTCTTCAGATTCATGTGCTTCCAACTGTGATAGGAGTTGTTGGAACCTGTCATAGCCTTTCTCCAGGCCTTCAGAACTGCTAATGGTAAGTGCCTCAAACTGTTGTCTATAAACAGCTTTTTGCTTTTTCTTGGAGTTGGCGTTTCCTCCAAATCTTGTTCTAATAGCCTCCCGTATCTCCTTAGCAGCATCTAAATTGTGGAACCTTCTGAGATGTTCCTTTGATATGGCCATCTTAAGGAGATTTCTTGCCTTTCTTTCTTTCTCCTCATCAAGTATTTCTGCAGTTGTGACTGGTGGAAGGATCCTGACTATGCCATCTTTTCCTTTGGAAATTCTCTTCTTTGAATTCCCATTCTGGATCACTTTCCAGACCTCATAATCTACATATTCTAGATACAGTTTCATCTCCATGGCCCATATGTCATATTCATCCTTTTTTAGAATAGGAAGTTTGGGGTTGGAGATAGTTCTTGTTGTAGGAAGTTGTTGTTCTTGTTTACATTGTTGTTTCATAGATCCTCGCTACATTTCACCGCCGAGGCCTCTTCATCACTATGATGATTAGAGAGTTATCATGAAGAGACATTCTTAAGGGTTTTGAGTGAGATGAGATGAGTGTTCTTGGTGTGTTTTGTTTCTTCAATTCGAGTCCTTCAACAGCTCGATAACACTTGTAGGTCCAAAAGTTTATGGATCTAAGTAGCCTTGAATGACTAATGGTAAACTTGAATAAATTCAATTTACTATATGAAGAACTCCTTGCAAAAGTTAAATGTGTTAATCTTTGAATATTAACACACAAGTATGAAGAACACAAGAATTACTAACCCAGTATTTTCTATTGATTTACTCAAAGGCTAATGCTTACAACTCATACATTAACCTAACACCTTAGGAATCCTTTTATACACCAAGGAAACCCTAATTGTCTAACAAACTTGTAGAAGGTAAAATATCTTATCCTAAGATATCTCTACACGCTCATATCTATTCCTAATATAACTCTAACAACTATTCTATTTTGGACATAAACAGACTTAACCAACGACTATTTGTTCTGCCAGACTTAACATCTTTAGTATTGGCATATTTAACTACTAACAGACTTAAGTCTGATCTACCAGACTTAACTACTAAAGCTACCAGACTTAATCACTAAACAAGACTTAAACATTACAAAATATAATTCCCAACAAACTTATTAATGGCTATCCAGTTATCCTTAGTGTAATTGGGAGTTTTAAACGTTATATTATGATTCACACACCAAGGATCCTCTCTTAATTTCTTTTCTATTTTCTCTCTAGAGGCATTTTCTATTTCTATGTCCTCTTTAGTGTTCTCAACATAAGTTGAGTTTTGTCTAGGCTTAAGAATCGCACTACCATCATAAATCACATCATGAAATGTTTTTGCTTTCTCAAGATAGGCAGGATTGGGGTCTTCTACAAGGCCAATACTATGCTTATCACTTAATACTCCTGCTTAGTCATCATGTGAGCAGTCTGAATGGTGTTGCCTTGTACGTACAACTTGTTTTCAAGTTTGTTCTTCAAAGTTTTAAGGTTGGAAAAATCATTTAAAAGCTTTGATTCCTTTGCATTGAACTCCTGTTTAAGCACTTTTACATTATCTTGAAGTTCTTGCTTTTGCTAACAGTTTTATTAAGTTTCTCTTGTAAGGAATTTAACTCTTGTTTTAATGTTTCTTCCTTAAATTACTTTTTCTAATTAATGTACGATTTGGCAATCCATTTCCTGCTCACATGTGGTCACTCAAACTTAACACTGCTTGTTCATAGATGGCAACTTAATCCTTATTGTTGGGATATGAAAGTCTTTGAAGAATGTTAAAATCTTGAAGATTGACAAAGTCTTGGAAAAGTCAAAGTCTTCGCTAAAGAGAAAGTCAAAGTCTTGCTTTCAAAGTCAAAGTCTTGTAAAGCTAAAGAACTGATATATTTGTTTATTGAAAGCTTTGTTTATTCTATGTTTAGACTACTTGTCGAACAAGGATACAAATTGTAAACCGACTAGGGTTATCCTTGAGCCTATAAAAGGACCCTAGATTGGCATTAGAAGTACGAGTTTTAGAGAAGAGTTTTAGAATCATAAAGTGCGATTATTATTAGAGTTTTAGAGTTGTTCTGAATCAGATAACAAGCGATTTAGAGTTATTAATGAAAGTTAAATTTATATTCTTCTTAGATTTATTAAGTAAATTCCGCGTGCTTTAATAAAGATTACTTAGTGTTTCATTGTTAATAACTTAGAATTTATCCGAGGTTATTAAACCTTAACAAGCTATTTAAGTTAGTTTGGTTAGAGTATATCAATCCAACAAGTGGTATCGAGCTTGTGTGGAAACTCGACTAAGAAGAAAACCGATTTCACAACAAACACTAAAGATGTCATTGAAGTCGCATCAACCACTATCTCGAGGTATGTTCTAAGTGTCATGATTTTTATCAAAAGTACTTAATGCTTATGTGATTGAAAGAGATAAGCGTGTAAGGGCTAGAGTCCGAGGTAGTCTGGTTATCAAATTACTTTAGAGTCTTTGGAAGCCAAAATTATAACACATGAAAATAATGAAATGGCTTGGGCGTAAAAGTATGAACGACGGGATTATCGGTTAAAACTAAGTGAATGGAAGTTAAATTGTAAGATTTACGAAATTGAGAAGCCGACTAAGGAGAGAGATGAATTGTTAGCAAAGTTTGATGCCTAGAAAGAATCGGTCTTTCTCATGTTACTTATGTTCAAAAGCAGAAGAGCTTACATTAGAATCGGTCTAGGTTTTGGTATGGATTTCGATGAGTGTAGATGAAAACCAACCTAGTGATAAGGATGACCTTGATTTTGAGGATATAACCACTAGTGATGATGAGCTTATTAACTATGTTGACACATCTAGTAATGAGGAATCATTTAGTGAACCACCTCCAGAATATAAGCAAGACAAAGGTTATCATGTTGTCCCACATCCCACTGGTAGTCATCAACCCATAAGACCTGATGTTTCTCATTTTGGTGTAGACAGTCTAGAGTTTAGGAAAAAGCTTATTGGTCAATCTAGGTCTGAAACCCCAAAAGAAACTATAGAAAACCTTAAGGATAATGTTGCTAAAAGTCAAGCAGTACTTTCAACTCAAAGTACTGCTACATGTTCAGCAGTACCTTTAGGAAAATCTTTTCAAAATAATACTGCTAAACCTTTTTGGGATAATTTTGGTCAAAACAGTTTTAATCATTCACCTAGAAGACATGATAACTTTGGTCATAGACATAGAGGAAGAAATTTTGGAAGTATGAGTCAAAAATTGTGTTTTGTTTGTTATAGTCCCGATCATCCGATCAAGCAACGTGACTTTCATTCGAGTACCTAAGCAAATTTCCAAAGAATGTAAATACCAACCACGGTCCTAGAGAGAATAAACCGGTCTAGACTCATTCAAATAGGGTTAACCATAGCAACTTTTCACAAGACTATAGGTACCTCACCGTAGAAGAACTTTTCAAAACCACGGTACCTTCAAATAACTTTCAAAGAACTCAAGCGGTACCTTCTCAAAGTCTTGCTAGATTTTCAAACAATCAAGTATCAGAACACTTTTGGAATGGAAAGCCTATGAGATCAAATTATTATCAATCTAGAAGGCGTACAACTCCAAAAGAGTAGCTAGATCAAGGACTCTTCACCGGTTAAAACCAAATGGGTTCAAAAGGAAAGTCTTGATGGGAAGAGACGGTATTTTCAACAAATAAGAGTGAAACAGAGGTTTTGTGGAAAATAATAAAGAAACCGTAGTTGAAAAGAAAGTTTTGTTGAAAATCCACAAGTTTTGAATCAAAAGATAATCTTGGATCATGCTTTAAAAAGCAGTGGAGACTACTTACTTACGAATGTAAGTATGTCACTCCACAAGGGAACACAAGTCTGTAATGGCTTGGGTTCCTCATAAAACTAACTTTTCATCTTATTAGGCAGGCAACCCGTAAGAGGAGCTTAAAGATTATTTTATTGTTGATAGTGGTTGTTCCGTGAGCATGACGAGAGACAAAAGATTCTATCGGATGGGTATTATTAGTTAGTAAGCTATATTTGAGGGAGGACTATTTAATGTAAGTATAGTCCTATGCATTGTTTGAGGGAGGATATTCATGTTTATCTGTTGTATTTGCTATTGAAAAGGAGAATGGGAAAGTCGCCTTTTGATTTTATGAAAGTCTTGCTTGGAAAGTCTTGCTTTTGGAAATCTTGCACACGTGTCGTATCAAAGTCTTGTTCCAACGGTAATATTGAGGGTAACTACTACTAACGGTAACTTTGTTATTAAGGGTGTGATTTTTAAATCTCATCTATAAATAACTACTCTCGAATTTCCTCTCATATTGATACCTTATAATCTTTTCCATATTTCTCTCTCTTCCCCATATTATTCGCTATATCACTTTCGTGAACATATATCATAAATGGCAAATCGTAATCCGGTTCAAAACACAACATGGTGGCAAATTTAGAAAAGACTGAAGCTAATGAGATCTTTCATGATATCATTGATTTTCTCACCGGTCGCCGATTAGTTATGCACTTTTAGTGGAACCGGATATCATTGAGCCATGGATTCAACAATTTTGGGCAACTGCTAGGGTTCATATGGAGACTGATGATTCGTATCTTCAAGCAACAGTTGTTGGGAGAACTGTGAAAGTTACTGAAGCCTCTATTCGTGAAGACTTATTATTTGATAATGAAGAAGCTATGAATGAAGAAGCATCTAGGAAATTACAAGAAGAATTGAATGCTGAAGCTGTTATACCATCACCTCTTCCTATTTCTTCTTTACCAAGAAGACCAAATCTTGCTAAACAAAGGAATGCAATGATGGCTTATTTAAAAGGTCGAGGATATATTGGATTGAACAAGTTGAATTATATTAATATGAAAGAATTGTATGAAGCTGTTACAGAGGCTTATAAGAAGAGTGTTGAAGATATCAAAGATTATAAAGATGATGATATTCGTAAAGAAGATGTTAAGAAAGGAAGCTTAAAGAGAAAAAGATCAATCAAGTTAAAGATATCGACCATTAAAGAAAGTTGAGTTAAGGTCCGATCTTGATGATGAACCAAGAATTACTTAAGGATTGTAGAATTTGAGTATTCTAAAGATGATGATGAAATGAAGATGAACAAATCTCCAATAACCACTTTTGAAGTTGTAGAGTCAAAGGATGGAAGTTATCGATGTTTCATAGAGAAGATGAAAGTTTCAGAACATTCAACATGTTATGGGATCTATTGCACATAATAGATAGGGTGGATTTATTTCATTTATATCATTTGGTGCGAGATTATTTTGAACATAATGCATCAGAAGGAGTTGGTTTAGTCTTACTTGGGGATCTCACAACTGTTTGGGAAACTGAAGAACAAAGCACTGCTGAGATTTGGAAGAACCAAGAAGCTTGGGAGATTGTTAGCTAGAGATTCTTTGAAGAATATGGAGTACATGTTCTAGAGCTAGAGGATGGGACAATGATTCACATGATAGCGCATGTAAGATATCCTCTTCTGACAGATCTTATGAGAAGAATGCTAAAGCATGGAATGGAAGTTGAAGAAGACAATGAAATTGCTCTTATGGTCATCAAATTGTTTATCGGATGGACTACTATGGTGATGATGATGAATAAGCGGTATGAATTTTAATTGAATAAATTTTGATATATCGATACTTTATTCAAAATGCTAGCGATCAAACAGTACTTTCATCAAAGTCTTGCTTGACTTTAAACCGCTTAATGATTTTGAAAAACTTTTGTTAAGTGACAAATATTTTGAAACAAAGGTTAAAAGAAATAAATGGTTTTGAGATGGTAACACCAATAGGTTATCAATCCACCATGGTTACAAAAGGATTAGCTAATCCATGAGCAAAGCGGCTCGGTGAAGATATCTCAAATCCGTTTTATAGTTGACAACTTGCTAATAAGTTGGATGGTAATCAACTCACCATATCGATGAAATGTGAAGAGTTGGCTAGCCCACAAGAAAATGGCTTGTGGTAAAGGTCATGGAAAAACCATTATATGGTAATTAGTTCACCATTAATGAAAGAACTAACTAGTCCAAAAGTGCGACTTTTGGTAAAGACAAATCAAATATGTTGATAGGCGATGATTTGCTAAAATCATATGGTTATCAATGTACCATGATCTTACACATCAAAACATTTGGCTACTCGAGTTAATGGCTTTGGTAAAGAGACATTAAATCCATTAAATTTTCAATGATTCACCTCTCACAGGAGTTTTACACACCGAAGTGATGAGAATAGATTGCAACTTAAACTGAATTAATGTACAAATTGTCATATGTTCTTTGTGTTCTTTGAAAAGATGGAGCTTCTTGAATGATCTGTAAAGAATAATTTTAAAGAATACTTTGATAATAATGATATAAGCACGAGTTTACAAAGATACAATCCAAAGACAAAGACACAATCTTTTCTTGAAGATGGGTCATTAAGATAAATTACAAAGGAACTTGAAGTCAAGCAAGTAGAATTCAAGTTAGGGGAGGATTGTTGGGATATGAAAGTCTTTGAAGAATGTTAAAGTACTAAAGATTGACAAAATCTTGGAAAAGTCAAAATCTTTGCTAAAGAAAAAGTCAAAATCTTTATTTCATCAAAGTCAAAGTCTTGCAAAGCTAAAGAACTGTTATATTTGTTTATGGAAGCTTTGTTTATTCTATGTTTAGATTACTTGTCGTACAAGGATACAAATTGTAAACTGACTAGGGTTATCCTTGAGCCTATAAAAGGACCCCTAGATTGGCATTAGAAGTACGAGTTTTAGAGAAGAGTTTTAGAATCATAAAGTGCGATTATTATTAGAGTTTTAGAGTTGTTAAAGAATCTGCATAACAAGCAGATTTAGAGTTATTAATAAAAGTTAAAGTTATATTCTTCTTAGATTTATTAAGTAAATTCCGCGTACTTAATAAAGATTACTCGGTGTTTCATTGTTAATAACTTAGGATTTATTCGAGGTTATTAAACCTTAACAAGCTATTTAAGTTAGTTTGGTTAGAGTATATCGATCCAACACTTATAGATATTTAGCGTAGTGGTCATGGAATCATCAGGCACATAATCAGTGTATTCATCAAACACACATTCATCATTGATGGCAGAAGATGCATCACTTGGTATCTTGCTTCACATATTGATCATATGGAACAACATTGCTATAACCCATATTTTCAATATCTGATTCAACAACTTTTGTTGATTGTACTTCGTTGTGAATATTTTGCACATCAACCACATCATATAGTTTTAGTACCTCTGATATGATAGATTCCTTGGAGGGACCGGCTTGTTGAGGTGATGAGACCATTAGAGAAATATTTTCCATAAAGATGGTCTATGTCGTTGGTTCATCATCAACATCAGAGTCAAATGCATCACAATCTGCAACTTGGAAGACATTGGGATTGTTCTAACCATGCACCGGTTGTTCATCCACATTTGCATCATATGTTTTGGCATTCCCCTCAGCAAGAAACAACAACTCTTCCTCATCCAACACAACCCCACTATCTTGAGCTTGCACCAGCAGCATCTTATCCCCGAAGTACTCGACATTATGTGGACATTTTGGATGAGTGCAGTTCCTAGCAATGTGTCCTTCCCCTCCGCAGTTGTAGCACTTAATCGGTTTCCCTTGACCCTGAACCGTAATCCTTCCTCAGTTCTGATTACCCACATAACCAGCTCCAGCTCCAACATTCTCATAACCAGTTCCAGCTCCTACATTCCCTTGTACATTATATGGTGGATTCTCATTATGTCTTCCTTGCAAGTTCTGAACCACAACCCTTCCATCTTTAATAGTAGCATGATTATGTAGATTAGATACTGTTCTGAGATGGTTGTTGGTGTGGGGAAGTAAGTTTCTATTTTGTTGAACCATTAGAGCCAGTTGGTTTGCAAGGATCTCAATAAACATGTCGGATGGTTTATATCCTAAGTCTGGTATGGTGATGTGATTATGATTCTGAGTAGGTATGACTTGTGATGCTTTGGTACTTATCCTCACATTTGAAAGAAATGCAGTTGAGTCATTTGAAGAGCTTGCAGCAGTGTTGAACTTCTCCATGATCATACGTTCAAATGCAACATGCTTCTCATGTTGAAGTAAGTAAGCATACAGTTGTTCATAGTTGGTGTTCCTCAATCCTTTGTTCAATTTGACTGCAGTAACAAATTTGTGCCATTCAGGGTTCATGTTGTTTACGAACTTGGAATTGAGTTGGATATTTGGCATTGTCATATTGATGTTCCTCATATCATTCACAAGTTTGTGAAACCTCACATTATATTCAGTGACACTTTTCCCTGGGTTCATCTTAAAGTTCTCAAAGTCATCATATAGTTGTGACTCTTTATCTTCCTTAGTCAGTTCTGAACAAGAGAGAAGCATCTTGACATTATCCCAGACTGCTTTGGCCTGAGTATTGTGATTGATCAGCTTGTAAAAGTCTTTTGGTAAACCTTTAAGTATAATGTTTGAAGCTCTAATGTCAGCATCATATCTCTTCTTCTCCTTATCATCAAGTTCATCATACATTCTTGGTCTATCCAACCCTAAAATGACAGTTCCATCAGCTGCAGTTTCAAGAACATCTCTGGTAGTTTTGATTTGGAATGGTCCTTCATCAATTGACTTAATGATGTTAAGACCATTCTCTTTGCCCAAGCAATACAGTCTGATTCTCGGTGCCTAAGAGTCATTGTAACGCCCCGACCCGACAAGGGTAAAGGAATCACAAGTAATGGTGTCATATCAAAGCAAACATAAATATCTAAAAGAAATCTCAACATAAATATTGAAATAATCCAAGTCAAATGACTTCAATACATAGGTCCCAGCGGAAAAATAAACTCCAAATGAAATGTCTAAAATATAAAGTCTAAATGGCATCATAAGATCAAAGCTAAAATCTCTAAGGTAAGTCCACACAAGACTCATCCCAAAGCAATACCTAGCTCGATGCTTAGATACACCGCCATGGAAGAAAAGAAATGCTGGTGAGCTTCAAAAGCCAGGTGAGCAGGATATACAAGCAAAACGAATACGAAACAAGAACGAATACGAAATAAAGTGAAAGAAAGATAGTGAAATCATAATCATTTCAAAAGATAAATCAGGATATAAGAATAAGTTTTATAGCTAACTACCTCGAGCCCAAACACATATGCCATATCATAAACATATTCATAATCACATAAGGCAACAATTTGTAGGGGAGACCTACCAGAGTTATGAAGGACGTGCATGCACGCAGCATCAATCATCAAATAACATATAGCATATAACATATAATATATAACATATAACATATAACGATCTAGGATGCACCCATCATACACAAACATACATTGATAATATAATATAAATTGAGCTCATAACAAATATCGAGATAAGGGACGTGGCGAACTTCACTCTCATCGCCCTAGAGTCATGTCGGAAGTGCATTGCGACACGGACATGGAACCCCCATGACTAGTTAATAATTGGCTCGGGTGTCAAACTATCTTAGGTCAAATAAGAATGTCATAACTGACATAGATCATATTTTATCAAATGTTTAATCATGTTTTCAAAATCAAAGTTCAGATAAGCAACAACTCAAATAGACACATTAGGGTTCATAGCAAAGGCTTAGCAAATCCTAATATGAAAGTTAACGAAAAGAAAACGTTATAAGAAACCTTTACTGAAAAGGTAAGAATATCTGTACCTTATTCCAAAGCAAATGATCGAAAAGAAGACACAGGGAAAGCAAAGGATTACTCCTTCTTCACAGAACCTATACACATTAACGGTCGTACATATTATTAATGATTCCATAATCGTCGAAATGATCTTTTAATATTTTAGGGTTTTATAATTAAATGAGACTTAAATGTTTTATAATTAATATTGTAGATTAGGGTTCATATGTCATTTATTAAAGTTTAGGGTTAAATGTGAAAATAGTTTAAACGTCATAACTCACACATAAAATAACGAATTAATATATTTAGCCTCAAACCCTAATCGACTCTTATTTATATTCTAGGGTTTTCTCATTCTTTAATATCTCATTAATATGCTTTTACTTACATGTTACGTCTTTATGACTCGTTACTTAACCTAACACGTCATAAAATAATCTTTCCTTTTATATTTCACCATATACGATTATGATTTTATGTGACATACAAGTTACTTATTACTCGTATTAATTACACGTTTACACACTTACAAATTCACTTGACTTATAGTTACGCACGCATATGAGACACAATTCACAAACCATTAGGGTTTGGCATACCTTATTCGATTTACATATCAAACTAGGGTTTACGTTTACATGACCTTTACTTACTTAATATACTTTTAAAACTCATATGTGGTTCGGTTCAACTTAGGGTTTCAATTAA
The DNA here is from genome assembly GCA_022545495.1 of Chrysanthemum lavandulifolium. Lineage (NCBI taxonomy): Eukaryota > Viridiplantae > Streptophyta > Magnoliopsida > Asterales > Asteraceae > Chrysanthemum > Chrysanthemum lavandulifolium. Next base: position 157,385,787 of record CM040245.1, on the reverse strand, counting down.
TAAGTTATTACATAAGTCTTAACTCATCTACATACTTAACTCATTCAAGTTATCATGTTTTATACCTTAGTCGAATGATATGCATGGTTCGGTTATAGTTACATATGGTTCGGTCCTTATTTAACTCGACATATACATAACCCGATTCAATAATACATATTACGTACATAACTCTTTAATACTTGTAAGGTTTAATCATTAGGGTTTGCCTTGTTTTAGTTCCATTCGGCTCTGTCACACAAAGAAAACACAAACTCGACTAAAACAAAACATATTACAATATATTAACGCAAAGTACATCAAAGGAAGACGAGAATAGGTTATACCTTGACTTGGTTGAGCAAAATCTCGACACCTAGGGTGTTGATATTCGGCCGAGCAAGAGAGCAAAAGAAAAGAGAGGCAACAACAAAACTAGGGTTTCACTTTTGAGTTTATGTATTGTATATATAGTAGTAGTATTTTTAGTTAGGGCTTAGAAGGTCTTTGGGTTTCGGTTTGGCCCAACCGAACACACCACACACGCACACCATATGGGCTTCGGCCTATGGTCCATCGAAACAAACAAACACGACCCAAATTATTTACGAAACGTCCAATCTTCGTCGTACCAAAATCGATCACGTAATATATTCGTTAAGTTTTAATTATTTACAAGTTAAGTTTTAAATTCCGTTAAATGTTATAAATATATTTTACGTATTTTATAAATTTCGATTCCAAGGGTATTTTAGTCTTTAATCAGATTTTAGATTTCCAGGTTTTACAGTCATAATCAGTTATATCAAGCATAGGAGGACGAGTATCGGACCCTGCAGCTTGAACGTCATCAGCAACGGAAGAGGTGATTGTAGAAATGATTCCTAAGTACACGGGATTTTACTACTCTTTGATTAAACTGGGAAAATGATTATTTCACGGGATTTTACTAAATCAATAGAAAACCGTAAGACTTAACACAAAGAAATGACAAATCTCAAGAGACAAGTCGCAGTCTTGACAAATCGCACAATTACCAAATCGCGGTGAATCAAACCGCACAAGTTAACAAATCTCTAAGACAAATCGCAATTAGTAACAAACCGCAACAACAAACCTCATAACCTGTCAACTCACTGAGGACAAACCGCACAACTTAACAAATCGCAGAGGACAAACCGCATAGCTTATCAAATCACAATGGACAAACCGCACACAGAGACAAACCGCAAGGGGACAATAGTACACCCACTACTTATCCTTTTGTCCTTTTCTCTCAAACCGCACTATAACACCCAAATCGCATACAAAAATGATCAAACCGCATACAACAATAGTCAAACCGCAGAGATTATAAGCTCAAACTGCAACGAATACAGATCAAACCGTACATAAATATGATCAACTCGCAGTTAATAACAGTCAAATCGCATACAAGAAATGTGATCCGAGAGTCAAACCGCTTCCAAGAAACACTTCAAAAACCAAACTTTTCAATCAAAAACCACTACAACCAAGATGAATCTAGCCTTCCAAACCAAACACTAAACTCATAAGATGATCCTAAACACAAAAGTACAATCAAAATCCAAACTTTAACACTAAATAAGATCAAAATGGTGAAAATGACTCTAAACTCATTCAAACCCAAAACTTATGAAAACCAATAAGAATCCAAGAACATGTAAAGTAGATGATCAAACCATGGCTCTTGATGCCGTTTGTAACATATTGGTTTTCATAAACACACAATCATAACACACTTGGTTCGAATGAGGTTTGGTCTAAAGAGAGAAAGTGGAGAGAAATGGGAACTTCTAGTAAGAGAAAGAAAAATATATTATGAAGCTCCAACCCTTTGCCTTGCTAGGCAAAGGGTATTTATAGTGTCTTACAATAAACGCCACCTACGGGCTATGGATCAGGCATACAGTGGGTAAAGACCCGTCCGTCCTCTACGGTGTTACTAAACTAACTACTAACTATATCTAAACGACTACGACTACGAGCTTTGTAACGAATACATATACTTGAGGTGACCGAGTCTTTAACTACCGGATGATCTAAATCCCAACATGGATAGACTAAGGACGTATGATGATCTTGATGAGAAGGAGAAGAAAAGATATGATGCTGACATTAGAGCTTCAAACATCGTACTTCAAGGTCTACCAAAGGACATTTACAAGCTGATCAATAATAATACTGAGGCCATGGTAGTCTAGGATAATGTCAAGATGCTTCTCTCTGGTTCAGAACTGACTAAGGAAGATAGAGAGTCACAGCTGTATGATGACTTTGAGAACTTTAAGATGGACCCAGGGGAAAGTGTCACTGAGTATCATGTGAGGTTTCACAAACTTGTGAATGATATGAGGAACATCAATATGACAATGCCAAATATCCAACTAAATTCCAAGTTCGTAAACAACATGAACCCTGAATGGCACAAATTTGTCACTACTGTCAAACTGAACAAAGGATTGAGGAATACCAACTATGAACAGCCGAATGCTTACTTACTTCAACATGAGAAGCATGCTACATTTGAGCGTTTGATCATGGAGAAATTTCAATCTAACAATATTGTTGTAAGCTCTTCAAATGACTCAACTGCATTTATTTCTAATGTGAGAGTAAGTACCAAAGCATCACAAGTCATACCTACCCAGGATCATAATCACATTACCATACCAGACCCAGGATATAACCCATTTGACATGTTCATTGAAAGCCTTGCAAACCAACTGGCCCTAATGGTTCAACAAAACAGAAACTTACTTCCCCACACCAACAACCATCTTAGAACCGCATCTAATCTACATAATCGTGTTACCATTAAAGATGGAAGGGTTGTGGTTCAGAACGTGCAAGGAAGGCAGAATGTGAATCCACCATATAATGCACAAGGGAATGTAGGAGCTGGAACTGGTTATGGGAATGTTGGAGTTGGAGCGGGTTATGTGGGCAATCAGAATCGAGGAAGGATCACGGTTCAGGGTCAATGGAAACCAATTAAGTACTACAACTGTGGAGGAGAAGGACACATTGCTAGAAACTGCACTCAGCCAAAACGTCAACAGAATGTAGAGTACTTCAGGGATAAGATGTTGCTGGTGCAAGCTCAAGATAGTGGAGCAGTGTTGGATGAGGAAGAGTTGATGTTTCTTGCTGAGGGGAATGCCAAAACATAGGATGCAGATGTGGATGAACAACCGGTGCATGATTTGGCACATAACAATCTCAATGTCTTCCAAGTTGCATATTGTGATGCATTTGACTCTGATGTTGATGATGAACCAACAACACAGACCATCTTTATGGCAAACATTTCTCCAATGGTCTCATCACCTCAAAATTTTGGTCCCTCCAAGGAATCAATCATATCAAAGGTACTAAAACTATATGATGTGGTTGATGTGCAAAATATTCACAACGAAGTACAATCAACAGAAGTCATTGAATCAGATATTGAAAATATGGGTAATAGCAATGTTGTCCCATATGATCAATATGTGAAGCAAGATGAAAGTCTAATTGTACCAAGTGATGCACCTTCTGGCATCAATGATGAATGTGTGTTTGATGAGTACACTGATTATGTGCCTGATGATTCCATGACCACTAAACTAAATATCTATAAGGATCAAGTTGCCATCTATGAACAACGTGCTAAATTTGAGCTGACCACATGTGAGCAGGATATGGATAGCCAAATGCGTACATTAATCAGAAAAAGGAATTTAAGGGAAGAAACATTAAAACAAGAGTTAAATTCTTTACAAGAGAAACTTAATAAAACTGTTAAGCAAAAGCAAGAAATTCAAGAAAATGTAAAAGTGCTTAAGCATGAGTTCAATGCAAAAGAATCAAAACTTTTAAAAGATTTTTCCAACCTTAAAACTTTGAAGAACAAACTTGAAAACAAGTTGTATGTACAAGGCAACACCATTCAGACTACTCACATGATCACTAAGAATAGAGTATTAAGTGATAAGCATAGTATTGGCCTTGTAGAAGACCCCAATCCTGCGTATCTTAAGAAAGCAAAAACAGCTCATGATGTGATTTATGATGGTAGTGCGATTCTTAAGCCTAGACAAAAGCTAACTTATGTTGAGAACACTAAAGAGGACATAGAATTAGAAAATGCCTCTAGAGAGAAAATGAAAAAGAAATTAAAAAAAGATCCTTGGTGTGTGAATCATAATATAATGTTTAAAACTTCCAATTACACTAAGGATAACTGGATAGCCACAACTAAGTTTAGACCTTAGACTCAATTAACCCCTGAACAAGTGTTTTGGAAGTTAAATATGAAAAAGAGAAAAGCTGATGAACTTGTTGAAAAGAATCCTCCCCTTAGGAAATTACCTCCAACTACAGTGTATCCACCCAATAAACCAATGCATTTAGTGCCTAGAAATCTTCCCACTCAAAGTAAAACCTTAATCAACTTATATGTAGTTTACCAACTATTTGTTGATTTTTAGAAAACATGTAAGAAGAGAATCACACCAACAGGAATTACTGAAGGGGAAAGGGGTTTTTAGCAAACTAAAGTATGTTATCTAACTGAGGTCATTCCATTCTTTAAACAACTAAAAGAACAATTCGAGAGTATTCAAAATGTTATAAACACTGAAGTGAACGAAATGAAAAATATGTTTATTGAAATGGAAAATGAGGTTAAAACATATGAATGTGAGCTTAAAAGTAATGATATTGAGAGGAAGTATATTCACATCCTTAATGAGAATTTGATTTCTAGATGTATTGCTCAAGATGTGTTTTATACTATCACGAATTATTTCATTACTGCTTCTCAATTTCATGATTTATCGATTGCTTTGAAAGTTTCACAAGATCGTGTCAATGAGCTTGAAACCAAAAATTCGAAATTGCATGACAAAATCGAAAGGGAAGATCATGATAACATGGTCAGGCATTTTTCTAAATTAGAAGTTGAATATCTTGATTTGCAATTAAAATATCAACATCTTGAAGAAAGAATTAAAACTTCAAATGCCAAGACATCTTCGGATGCTCCTGAGTTTGATGCATATTTTGAAATAAACTCTCGTGATGAACGGATTCAAGCTCACTGCAACACGATCCGGAAATTGAAAACCCAAATTTCCCAATTGAAGGGTAATTTGAGTGAAGTGACTGGCTCCCACATGCCTCCTCCTTTAGATTCTCAGAATTCTTAGAATTTCCATCTTCAAAACCTCATTGATGTATCACAACATGAAAATGAGTGTTTTCTAGCAGAAAATGAAAAGGTTAAACTGCATTTCAAAGAGTTATATGAATCAATTAAGGTCACTCGTGACAAGAACAATGAAAAGATAACGTCTTTGCAAAAGAAATTGAGAATATGAAGAATCAAGTAAAAGGGAAAATGTCAATCACTAGTGGTGATAATGTTACACAAAAGGTGCCTGCTTTTATTAAATATGTTGTGAATGTGAAGTATATTCCTTCTCATCTTAGGAATAATGAATTTTGCATTTCAAACATATTTTTCATACCTTAAGGATAGTTTAGAGAGTCTCCGTGAGATTGTTGAAGATGATAAGATAGAGAAACCACTTGATAATGTGGTTGGGCATGCATGCTTATATGCCAAACGATCTCAGGAACTCTTAGAATGTGTAATTGCAACATGTCCCAAATCAGGTACTAGGCGAGATAGAGTAGTTATGCCAAGTTCTATGCCTAAAGTCAAGCATGTCCTAAAGTCTCAGATCCCAGCACTTCTAGACCAGAAAAGCAAAAAGAAGTAAAACAAACTAATATTCCCATCGTTCCTTCTACAGGAGTAATTAGTGACACTAAGGCTAGCGGGTAAAAGCCTTCAGGCAATACAAAGCAAGATAGGACTGCGCGAGCTAAGAGTGATCAAGAGAAGAAAGTAGAAGACCACCCTAGGAATAATAAGTTTGAGTTGATTAAGATGAATCGTGTTGATTCTAGTATTAGCTATAAGCGTACTTTAATTAATTCGAATTATGCTACTATTTGCAAAACATGTAATGATCGTTTGGTTTCTGGTAATCACTATGAATGTGTTGTGAATGATTTGAGAAAAGTTGTTAAATCTCCAGTTAAAATTTTCAGAAATGCTAAATATGTTAAGGAAGTCTGGAAGCCTACAGGGAAAAGGTTTAGTAATTATTGGAAGCCTACAAGGAGAAAGTTTAATAATGTGGGTTATTAATGGAAACCTGCTGGCCGTAAATTCAAAATTAATGAATTTTGCCCTAAGATGTCTAGATCTATGCCCACTAAGAAATGAAAGCCTACTGGTAGAATCATACCTTTAAGAAGCTGTCACACTTCAAATAGGTCCACTGTCACTACTAGTCTTGCTTCCACCATTAATGATGACATAGCTTCTAGAAATACTGTAGGTATACCAATTGCATGCCGATTCATTGCGAGGTATTCCTCGAGAGTGAGGTTGTTGATGTCCACAATTGCCATAGTATCTGAAACTGAAAGTTGATCGTGAGAAAAACAAAAAATAAATAAACAAAAATAAAAGACTTAAAAAAAATCCTAATATAGCTCCCCGGCAGCGGCGCCAAAATTCTGATGCAGGATTTCCAACCAGGATTTAAATTTATAAGGTCTCGTCTACCTATTGCACTAATGAGCAGTGAACCCGGTCGTGCGTAGTATAGAAGGTGGTGAAGCCGAGGTCGTTCCCAAGAGCTATGTAGATTTAGATCCTAGTTAAGTCTAATGTCACGGTTTTTAAAGAGATTTAAGTTGAAAGATTAATTATACTATAAAGCGATAAATAAAATGCGAAAATTAAACGAGGTTGTGAAAAATAGAGAGAAAGTGTACTAACATAATTATTCATCCTATCATGTTATGTCTATGTTTTCTAATTACTTCCTGTCGCTTCAAGTGGGGGTTCAATTCGCTAGAATCCTTTGGTCAATTCGTCATAGCCTATTAGACAAAGGTTCCTACCCGAAATCAAAGGCTTACCCTTTGGGGTGACAGGGATCTCTAGCAACCTACCTAAGTCATTAAGTACCCTACATGCAAGATTCGAAACAATGTGTGCCCGGGCGCTAGCATCTTAGACATACATCCCTAACTTATTAAGTTCCTCCTTCCAAACGGTGATCCTTTGGTCAATTCGCACAAGAGGAATTGATAGTCCTTTGGTCAATTCGCACAAGAGGGATTGGTAGTCCTTTGGTTAATTCTTACCAAACCTCTCTACCTACTTCCCTAGGGTCCTTTGGTCAATTCTCCTAAGCAAGTAAATACGACCGCAACTCAAAACTACCGAAAATAGGGTGACTACGAACGAACTATGCATGCATACACTAGAAACAATAATAGAAGTGCGAAAATATAAACAACACAATCAAATAATCATAACTAGGCTAGCACCAAAAGTGCTTAGCTGATCATATTAAAACACACAATCAATTCAATGTTTAACATAATGAATGAAGACATGAATTAAAGTGTAATGAAATAGAAATCGCTAAATCTTATCGATGATATGGTGTGATTTCTCCCTTGAAAATAGCTCTGTATGCTGAGTATGATCTGCCTTTGGAACCCTCTTCACGTTCTCTGCTTTTTTGTGGTGAGTGAATAATGAATAATGCAGATTTTAGGGCTTGTATTTATAGGCCCGATAATAGTTACGACGTAACCTAATAATGTGGTTATGCCGTAACTTAAATATCTTCACATATCAAGTCTCGTAGTGATGATTAAGGCGTAACCGTAAGAATAGTTACGTCGTAATTCAGTAAGCTCTGCCGTAAACTCAATAAACGACTACGCCGTAATCTTCAAAAATCCTAACAGAACTCTCGTGGTGCTGGTTACGTCGTAACTCATGCTGGAGGTTACGGCGTAGTTGATGGAGGCGCAAAATTCTACATGACCTAGATAGTTACGGCGTAACTTAAGTTGATAGTTACGCCGTAACTGCTGTTGACTTGGTCTTCATAAACGTTATCCTAGCTACAGCGTAATTGAGAGTGAGAGTTAAGCCGTAGCCTCTTCCAAGAAAGCATACTAAGGTAAAAATCATTAAGTATATCCCCAAAACCGCGTCTCGTTACTCCTATGCTCATATATTACTTGGAAACGAAATATAAAGGAATAAGAGTATAAATCCATATAAACAACATAAAATATGAGCATAATCGGGGGAAATTGAGACTTAAAAATCAGGATTATTTGATGTTATCATATACGCGATTTCATACAGGATTTTATACATGTTTTTATACACACTTTTATACGCGGTTTTTAGACACGTTTTATACACATTTTTATACACATAATTATACACGTTTTTAAACACGCTTTATACAACGCGTATAAAAACTTGTTTAAAAACGTGTCTTAAACGGTAGAAAACCGCGTATAAAATCATGTATAAAAATGTGTATAAAACGCGTCTAAAAATGTGTGTAAAACGTGTATAAAAACGTATATAAAAACGTGTATAAAAACGTATATAAAAACGTGTATAAAACTGCGTATAAAACCATGTTTAAAAACTTGTATAAACCGTGTATAAAAACGTGTTTAAAAACATGTATAAAACGTGTATAAAAACGTGTATAATACCACGTATAAAACTATATATAAAAACGTGTTTAAAAAAATGTATTAAACGTGTCTATAAACGTGTATAAAACCGCGTAATTTTTTTTAAGAATACCAAATTTTGAGTTAATTAGAAACGGTCGTTAGCATAAAGGACTAGCGTTTCAAACGATCGTTTGGTTAATGGACTAACGTTGCCGTTGGATTAACGGAGAAAAATAACGAATTGGCGATAAGGATGACGGTGTTACATAGTTTGATAATAAGGATCAATTAAACAATAAAAAAAGATAAGAATTCAATCAGGGATTTGGCCTAAACCACATGAACGAACGGTGTAATTTAATTTAAATTTTATTTTATATTTTTGTTAGTTACATATATATTTTTAAATTTTTTTAGAGTTAATGTTGAAAGATACTTATAATTGACATACTTAAACTCCAAATTCATTTGCATTCCCCACTCATTTGGCTAATATCGCAAAAACGACATGGTAACTTTAGTCGTGGTGATTAGTCAGATCTAGTCATGTTTGGTTCGGCATGCACCGGCCAAGTCACACACGACCAAAATTGCCAACTCTTGCTGCCATTACCAAATGATAATTTTTTTGCTTTCTATTGACTAATATTCGAAAATTCACTTGATAGATGATAAGATGTTGACACCTTTGGTCGCCCATCACTCTAAGTTTCGTGATTAATGACATATTGACATATTAAACGTTATAATAGTAACTCATAAATCATGCTTTATGCCTATAAGATACTATAAGATACTATTTCGAATTTACGCGTATGTATTATATAAGTAAAGTTATAAATTCCATGTCTCGCTTTGTTTCTCCTTAATTTTTTAAAACGACAAGCTCCAACAATTTTCGTTTGTATTCACTTGTGGTTAGGGATGTCAACGGGGCGGGGAATATCGGAGATTGTATTTACCTTTCCTATCCCCGTTTTCACTCTCCATCCCCATCCCCATCCCCATCCCCGTCCCCATCCCCATCAGGGATTGCTTTATATCTCCATCCCCAATGGGGATCGGGGATCTCCGTGGGGATTCGGTGATTTTCAATTCTTATTAACTAACATAAAGTTTCCACCAACTCATAAAAAATATAAAGAATTTTAACTCATAAAGTATTTCAAGAACGTACGACATGGCACATAGTTAGATTCATTACAATTTCAATTCAATCAGAAAGATTCTCAAAGTTGTAACATCACATATAATATAAAAATAATATGTATCATATGTGTCTATTCGGACAAACGAATAACTAATATGTAGTTGGTGCTTATGCTTCTAATTATAAAGGTACTTGATTTTATAAATGTCACATATGCATATAAATATACATGTCGATACTCATAAACATATATACATTTACATATACATATACAAGTTAATCGAGTATGGATATAACATATAAATTCTAAATACTTCTACACTAGAAAGATCGGAGTCGGGGTCGGGTTCGGGGATTTATGTTATCCCCATCTCCTCCCCATCCCCGGTTTCATATTTTGGGGATTCCCCATCCCCGGTCAACTTGGGGAGTCCCCAGTCAAAATCTGGTTTGGAGATCGGGTCCCCATCGAGTACGAATTTTTTTGCCATCTCTACTTGTGGTTGGTGAAAATTGAAAAATTTATGATAAATAAGTGAATAAATTATTCTTCAAATTTGCTACTTAGAATATTAGTGGCACTTGACACTTGAGCTAAAATTTAAAAGATGTCACGCCATATCATTTCGCATTTTTTATTTCACTTTTTATCATACACACACCTAAAACCTCCTCTAATCACTCAAGCTAAAACCTAACTTTTGAGACTTACCATACCCAATTAACACACAAACTAAACACACAATCAATTAAAATAAGAAAAAAAAACAGAACAATTACTTTTTGACGTGCCAGTGGCTTCACTCGCACAATGACACAGATAGGCCGGTATGGTGGCTTGACTTTGGCTCAAGCCAAATCCTTGCCACATATGAATGACATTGATGGTGTGTGACTACACTGTCTACACTAGAGCTGGCATAACAGATCCGACACGACACGACACGAACCTGTTAAGACACGAACCTGTTAAGGTCGAACACGAACACGACACGATAACAAATCGTGTCATTTTTTTCGAACACGAACACGACACGAACATTAACAGGTTACACGACACGAATCTGTTAAGGGACCTGTTAACAAAAATACTAAATTTATACCCCCTGTTGGGGTTGTGTTGCAGCAGACAAACACCCTTGTCGTGACCTAACAACAGAAGCAAACGCACCCTCGTGCCTTGACCGCTGTTATATCATCATAAGTCAAAGAGAAACCGAACCAAAAACCAATAAAATAACAAGATTGTTTTGATTAACGAGGACAACCAAGGCCAAAACAAAATCAAGCAGAACCAAATCCAACACCAGCCTAAGTTCCTAACCCTTAACCATCAAACTCTCAAACTTACAACATTATCCCATCTCTAAACCAAAAACTCGAAACAAAATGAAATGATCTCAAACTCATTTCGTGTTATTCAAAGAATCATCAAGAATTTTTTAAGGTCTAACACACGAAAAGAATATCATCATTGATCATTATCGAATCTCAACTTCTACAACTATCCAAAACAGAAAGAAAAAGAATAATAACAAATATGTTATTCTCTTTTATTTGGTTCGTTTAAAGGGAAAACACAACAAAACATTACCACCTAACCGAGACCCACCATTGATCTTGAATCCATTGGAGCAACAAACGTAGAAATAAGGTACTGTTTAAGCTGTTAAGATGTGTTCTGTGATTCAGATTGATGATGAGATGATTATCTTGATGGGTTTGTTATTAGATATGTTGAGATAATCGATTAATAGATGAGATGAAATTGATTAGATTTGGAGAAAATGAGAAAAGAAAGAGGCGAGGAATATGAGAAAGAAAGAAAGTGTGGTAGGTTTATTTTTAACATATATATATAACCTCTTAATGTCTCTTAACGTGTCGACGTTAAATTACACGAAACCAAGAAATTAAAGTCGAACACATAAGCGCGTAAGGCAATGCTGTGGGTATATGCGTCCGCTTGGAATCACAAATTTAACAAGAGAGAGAGGATAGAGAGAGGAGGAGGAGGAGGAAAAAAAAAAAAAAAAAAAAAAAAAAAAACTTTGTCATTCTATAAAACTGAAATATATATGCACTATCTAGATGGATATTATCATTTCCAAATGTAAAAGTCGAATTACTGTTTTCTTAATCAAGTTTTCATAATCCTAGTTTGTCTTGGGATGAAAATAATGTACCGGTTGTTTGAGTATTTATGAAGTAATCAATTTTCAACCAAACTAAAGTTTTGTCAAATGGTAGATTTTGTCACCTCTCATAATACAAATACAATTATGAATTTGCCGCCCATCATAAATCTATAGTAATTAATGATTACCTCTTCATGTTTTCTTCATTAAACATGACAAAAGTGATATATATTTTTTATTTAACTTTTAAACATCAAATGCGGGAATTGACATAGGACTCAAACATTCCAAAATAAAGATATATTTTCCACACACAAAAGTTTCTTTAACTTCGTAATGTTGGGATCGGTTCTAGTTAGGGTTTATAAAACCCGAATCATTAACATTAAATTCCCGAAATTTATTGCTTTATGGCATCTAGGATTTAAAGAGAATCATGTAGAAAACTATTCAAGTATTTTTAGGATAATAAGAAGCATCTAGTAGAAAATGCAACGGTAACTCACTCAAAGTTAGAAAGAATTTTTCGCCTTACGCGTTATTTGTTTAAGCGAAAAGCTAGCTTGTGTGAAATCAAACATGCAAAAGTTATGTTTGGAGCCTTACATATATGCCAAGTAATGGGAAGCATTTAGTGCAAATAGCCTAATTGAACAAAAAAAAGAAAACATGACCTTGCAAGTTGCAACTCCATTGGAAACCAATAAAGATGCATTTCTAGAGTGTTTCGGATAAAAGTAACAAGAAAAAACATGAACCATAACTTTAGAAATTGCCATATCATATATCTTGTGATGCCTTTGTGCTCTATATATACCACATAACGACTAAAACATTGGATAACATGAAATTCATGGTCTCTTCTAAGGAGTAAAGAATGATTTTCTTAATTTGTGATGACAAATTTTCTATTGTCACCACATCATTTTTAAGTTAAACCATAATTGAACTTATAACGCTTTCTCCTTCTTATACCTCAAACAAAAAGTTCTTAGACTTGATGAAAGGGTGTTTGTTTTAGCTTTTTTATAGCGTGTATTAGCTTATATGGTTAAAATTAGCCCATTAAAATGTTTGGATAAGATAGGATTTCAAACTTATATAAGGAGGTTTCATTTGCTGCAGCGGAAAAATGAACGCATTTTTTCTTGACAAGCTCACTTTTGTGGCTTATGGGCTTATATATTTTTATAAGCTTTTGTTTCCAATTTTTTCTTATCATAAGCCAATTAAAACAATTAACATTAGCTTATGAGCTTATTCATCATAAGCTATAAGTTACTTACCGAATAAGTTTTATTCCCACTTTTACCGATGAGGGATTCCGCCTTAAGTTCGGATTACCCCTACCTTAAAGGTCACACTTTATTTTTGGATCAGACCGCTTTTGGTCTTTGAATTAGTCATTAATGATCGGCTTCATTGGTACCTTTCGGCATGCGTTGCGAATATTTTCATTTTGAGCTTCTCATCTTCTCTATAAAAGCAAAACTCGAACGGATAAATCAAATGGTGCAGCTACATAACTTTTTCTTTTTTTTAACTTCGCTTAAGCCAAAAATCAAGCTTAGACAAACAAATCATTAGACGATTTTGATTTCTTTGAAGTACAAAAAGTTATATTTCATCTCATTTCAAAAATACAATGAACCCTTAGGTGTTTGGTTCATAGAAATTAAAATGACTATTTCTTAAGAATTTACATGTGTTATTTAAAATTGTCTTTTAAAATTACTTTGACATGTTTGGTTCGTCCAAGATATTCATTTCATTTGTGAGTGGTTATTTATGAGTGTTAAAAGTTTTGTGTCCCCACGACTTTCTTGACTTGTCCCTACACATTTTAAATTTCTTCCTCATTGAATGAAATTAGGGGCTATTTAGTTGGGGTAAATTCAAGTAATTTGATGGGATTTGAAATTAAATTACCTTGATTTCTTGTGATTGGTTCAAACTAAAATGTGGGGCCACGACAATAAAATCATAGTTGTCATGATCCCGATCTTAATCTTATGATCTTACGATACTGCAAAGCAAAAATGATTCAGATCATACATAGGATCTTTGCAAGCTTAAGATCCTATGTGATCCCGATCTTGACTACACGATCTTACTTTCATAATCATAATTAAGACAACATTACTATAAAACATTCGTAGTATTTTGTGTTTATAATGTATAATAATTTGTAGATTTATATAAAGTAACAAAAACTAAGAAATAACATTAGAGTAGGATCTTAAGATCCCGATCCGATCTTACGATCTTGTAAAGACAAAAACGATCCTGGATAGGATCCCGATCTTGAAAACCTTGATTAAAATAGCTTGAGTGGGGAGTTTCTAACATCATCCAAGAAGAAATTTTAAATTCTGTAAGGACAAGTCAAGAAAGTGGTGAGGACACAAAGCTTTTAGAACTCATAAATACCCACTATCTTGGACCCAGTCTTAATGAAATGAATATCTTGGACGAACAAAACACGTTAAAGTAATTTTAAAAAGCAATTTTAAATTCTAGCACATGTAAATTCTTAAAAATTTTAAAATTCAGTCATTTAAATTTTTCTGAACCAAACGCCCCTTTAGAAACTCCTCACTCAAGTTATTTTAATATCAATCAAGGTAATTTAATTTTAAATCCCATCAAATTACTTAAATTTACCTCAACCAAATAGCCCTTTAGATGATTTCAATCCATTTGAAGTCAAAAAAGTTTCATTTCATTCCATCTTATTTCAAAAACACAATGAAGAATATCACCGACATGAGGTTTTTACCATGCCTTAATGGTTGTGACAGTTTGTGCATTTACACTCATTAATAATTCACTATCCCCATTCCCTTGTCGACATGTGTACTTGGCAATAGTAAATGTGATACAGGAAAATGTAATCTTTACTAATATATAAAGCATTTGAGACTATTCCTTTAATAACAAGGCTTAAAATTCATACATAATAACTTGCTTTTAATGGAAATATATTTGATTTTTGCTAATAATTCAACACCTTGCACACATAAATAAAATCTATTACATTCTTGTAACAACTCCAATATTTATTCCGCCCATTAAAGATGTAACAACCCATTTAAGATGTTAGAGTCTATTTCAAAACTGTGTCATCACAGAAAAATGTACTTCGAAAAAAATTATCGCAAGAAAATATAATCATACGGGTTCGCTGCAGAACGCTACGGACCCTCTGCATCTATACTACTTATAATAGATGAATGAATCTCTCCTCATACTGCCTTAAAATTAAGACTTACAAAATACAAAGATATTGTACAATAAACAATGCGACTATTAATGATCTTTCTCATCAATTTAATTTTAAGACTTACAAGTCTTAAAGCTTAATGTGCAAAATACAAAGCAATATTAATGTGGTCAAGATATTTAACATAGTTAATTAATTAACTGATCAATAAATACAATCAATGTAGTTATTAAAACACCCCTTACACAAGAAATACAAATTAGAGAGGAGGGAGTGGTCACCTAATACCCACCTCACATCTATCCAATAAAAACCCTCCAACTCAAAACTACCCAATTTTACCCTAACATTACCCTAAGTGGAGAGAGTGGTACCCGATCCTACCCAATTCTACCCTAACCCCATAAAAAACACATACACTCACACAAACAACCCTTGTTTCACACACAACTCAATCGGTTTGTGAACCCGAATTTGGTACCCAATTCATGAACCCGATCATGTGGCGGCGGTGTACCCGATCGGGTACCTCTACCCGAATGCCTTACTCGAACCCACTCCCTCCCCCCTTATCAAACATATTGTACAACCAACTTAAACACAATTCTTGCATTAAATGTCACTATTACAAATAATAAATCACATTATATGAATATTCAGTTCGAATCCAAGAATAGCCAAAT
Organism: Chrysanthemum lavandulifolium; assembly: GCA_022545495.1. Lineage (NCBI taxonomy): Eukaryota > Viridiplantae > Streptophyta > Magnoliopsida > Asterales > Asteraceae > Chrysanthemum > Chrysanthemum lavandulifolium. The sequence continues at coordinate 157,370,028 of CM040245.1, read as the reverse complement.
AAGTTCGAACGAAGACACTTCGACTCGAACTGCATGGGCCAACGGCTCGAGCCCAAACGGCACGCTAAACAAAATTTTGTGATCCGTAAATTTATCATCAAAAGAACATAATAAACTAAATACATGATTCATCGAAATTTTTATTTCAGCAGATGACGTCACGCAACGCGATGCACTCTAATCTTGCTAAAGAGTAAATCAAAATGCCTTAAAAATTAAAAAGTAGAAATCTGAATGCATATAATATGAATACATATTAATAATTTTTGAAAGTAAAATGTAAATTTAAAGTTCGTCAAAATGAATTAAATCATTCAAAATTATTATCTTAACCAATAACTATTATAAAAAAATTTAATACATATAAAATCATTATTGTAACCGATAACTATGAAGAAACATAGGTTACGAAGAAGTAAATGCACAATAAAATATCGATTATGCTTATCTTGAGCATACGAATGATAATTTAAGGTGGTCAATTAGTTTTGAGGAAGTCGATGGTGGACTTTGTTAAGGTGGCATGAAAATAAATATTGTGTCGATATGTCGCGCCCACATAAAACGAAAATATTATGTTACAAACATCAACTAACGTCCATTCTTACCGATTAATACCACCAGTAAGTGATTTTTTTATTTTTTTTTTTCATTCATTTCTAACGTTGCCGCATAAAGCGTGCATCATGCTAGTGATGACTTATGCCTTCTCCAATTTATGTCAGTATCTTAAAATGAAAATTTTACTTTTAACAAGTTGCAGTCAACCACAGCCAATCAAATGAACTTAACCAACTGTCAATCGCATTAATCAAGATTTTCAATTCAAAAAATTTCAGCACAAGCAAGTTCAATCGTAAACCCAAATGAAGACGATGGAGGAATTCCAGTGTAGTCATGGACAAAGCAATTGCGTGATTATCAGTAAATCATATATAGTTATCTATTGTAGTAGTTTATGTCCGGTGAATGAGTATCATATCGTAGGGGGAGAAACCCACAGAAGCCACCCAATGTACTCTGTATAGCAGAGTTCACCCTCATGATTACGTGGTTAATATTGCATGTTTAAGTGCGAGGTACAAAAACAATACTGTGTAAAAGCACAATACGACACACACTAAAATGGCTTCTCTTAGTTCTCTATGATGAATCTGTTTTCCGTCCATAAATGCCACCTCTAGGTATTAGATATGATATAATGCAAGATCCATGTTACTTTAGCACATGGCCCGCAATCATGATTTTAGTCGAGGTAAGGAGTATGATCTATTGTTACATACAGCAAAAAGAGACCTTGCTCCATGGTAGATATCACATTGCAAACCATATTCCTTTTGTTAGTATCCGAAACTAAACAAAAGCTCGTTTAATGTACATAAATTAGCCAAAAAAACCAGCTTACATAATAGCAGCCAAACCGATTGCACCTCCATCCTCTGTTCTGGATTCTGAGGTAGGTAGTGAGCTTCTAGGCCTAGCTGAGAAACACAAAATGCAGTATCAAGTATTAGTCAAATGAGCTCTGATTTGAGTACATAGAAAAAGATTGAAAATGCTAATGGGTTTAAACCATCAGAAAACAGCTATTATTTATTGCATAAAAATCTCAATGGGTATGTGCATGTGCATGTACATGTACACACACATATGTATTACTGTTAACTTATACTGCAGCTTTATAAGGAATGAACCAAGTCATAGAGAACAATTTGCTTTCCTACATGTATAGAATCAAGGTGTCTAGCATCATAAATAAAGCATCAAGATTATAATCGGTTTTATGATGAATACGAATTACTGATTTGGGTGTCAAATGAGAGTCGGTTTACCTCTCGAAAGCAAACCATCGGGAGAGTTTCTCTCTCTCTGGAATATAGACTATCTATGTCGTTCTTTATTTATTGTTACCATTTGTTTTATCTTTAGATTGAATCTGGTTCGTCTCACATGATATTTGCATCTATGTATATATGTACTCTATAAATATATACATATATGGTTCATGTATATATTACACAACACACATCTATAAATAACATATGTAAATAATTTACAATAAAACTGAAACGAAGTATGATCAAAACAGAGAACAATAAAACAGATTGCAGAAGGTTCTTACCGACAACATTCGTGATTACATTCACACTTTTCTGATTAGCGAGAGCTTTCAACTGATTTCCAGTACCACCCAACAAGAAGCTTTTCATAAGCTGTTTATGTTCCTTAGAGCTGTTGGTCTTCCCCAATGCTTCTTCAAAGGCAAGCAGATCTTGTGGAGCAATGTAAGGCAGAGATAGCAAAATCTATAGAAAAAACGAGTTAAGCACTTTACGAATAGAAATTAATTTAAGCATGCAAAATTTGATATATAGGTTTTCTGATGCAAAGTATAATGGAAATGTCTTATAACGAGGATTTGCTCATATCTCACATAGCCAGTCACAAGTTGTTAATTTTTCAAGAAGTATGATTAACTGGTCAAAACAGACCAACGGGCTTGTGTCCCAATGGTACCCCTTGTTGTGTGAGAAGCTCCCCAGCCAAATGGTTGTGGGTTAAGTCTTGCTTAGGACATGTGAGATAGATTTGTCGGTATATATATCGTGAGACAAATAGTTGCCACTCAAAAAAAAAAAAAAAAAGTCAAAACAGGTTTGCGTTGAAAATGATCAGGTTCAGTTGACCCACAAACATTTGTTGTCCAAAAAAAATTACAGACATTCAAACCGGGTTAGGTTGAATCCTCCCATACGCACTTTCTTTGTCCATTTTTCCACAACCGTTTATAACTAACTGATCTGTTTCATGCTTTACAATAAGAAACTAATCCTTCAAATAGATAAATATTAGGACTGTATAAATCAAATTATCAAAATAGCCTTTGAGCGACTTTTGACCCGTCTAACCCGTTCTCCTTCAAATTAGTTTTTATTTGACCCATTTTTCATAAAAACACAACCCATTTATATGTAAATCGATTGAAGTTGTCACCTCAAATAATTGACAAAGCATAGATTTCCCTATTTTTTGTTCAAAGATAAAAATAAATAAAATAATAATAACTGGCAAAGCAATGAAAGCATAGATTAACGAGTACTAACTTGTTTAGGCGTGGGGTCTTCCTTAGAGAAGTTCACATATATTTCACTGCAGAGACCAACCAAAGTGGCACTGATAATAGCATTTGACTCAAGCGCTAAACCTTGGATCATGGCAGAGAACAGATCTTTACAAACAAATTGTCGGAGTTCAATATTTTTTGTCGAGATAGCCAGGAGAACTATGATCCCACAGAAGGATGAGACTTTAGATGTCGAATCAGCATCCGTCCATCTTAAAGCATCTAAACACAAATGCAAAACAGGAATGGCTATATCCTTGTTCTTTAAAAGAAACCTGCAAGGAGTCACATGTATATTTCAAGTTAGAAATATTAGATCAATATATGGCATTTCACCATTTATTTATGAATGGTACAATTTGGGTTATGTTTTATCTCAAACAGATTAAATGAGTTCTATATGGAAAAAACTTACAATTGTTTGCACAAGAACAGAACGAATCTAAAAAAATCGCCTAAATGACCACGAAACAACTATTTTCATGTTTTTAAGACTATTCAAGATTTTAGCTTACTTTTTTGCAAAAAATCTTGTAAAAATCCAACATGCTTAAAAAATATCGAAAGAGCGGATAAAATCCATGTTTGTGCAAACAATGTCAATTTGTCAATATTGGTGATTATATTATTCGGGTAGTCAAAATGGATAGCACATGTCAAATGGGTAAAAGGTTGCCCAAGGTGTATTTTAATGTATAAAGCCTTCATATGTCGCAGACTAACTTTTAATTAAAACTTGATAATTTTGGATGAAAAGTGTTTTCAGGTCAACCCGACCCGACATGTTTTGACCTGGAACAAACCACTTTGGCTGTTACCCATTATGACACCTTTACATATAATAAACCTTGGGCTTAAGAACATGTAAGCGACACTCACCCAACTACACAGCTAGACCAGACATCCATATCTTTAGGTGACGATTGCTCAGGATGGAGCCCACAATTCAATCCGGGCGAGCATAAAACCGAAAGAAGCAAACAAATCTCACGGGTCAAATCTCTGAGTAGCTTTTCCTCCATTACTTCCACTTTTAAATTTGTTCCATCTTGAATCCCGTGAAGATCTGGAACCTTTGCTCTCCCTTCATCCATAAGACCAGACCATGAGATTTTAAGAGCCTGATGAGAATATACAAGCAGAGGATAGAGGAGCCTTTTAGCCAAACATCCCATAGATCTGATGGGCAATGTTTTACTAGTGGTATCATAATTGAGTGAACAAGCAGTCTTATATGTCTGAACTCCATCGAATTGATATTCTCCATTAGTGCTAAGTCAACTGCCGAAATATCTATGCTTTTGAAAAATGAATCACCAACTGTTGTTGATAGGCCCAATACATTATACCTAGTGACAGTTTAACAATTAGTAACTCCATGCTGTGCAATTATTTACGGGAATTCATCAAATAGGAATCAATTATGCCAGGAAGTTGATAAATAACAAAAATACTAGCAGAAAAACTTGGTGGGATTTTTTTTTTTTTTGCAATTTTAACTTTTTTCTTAATTGAATCTAATGCTGCAACTTTTGGGTATATCGGAAAAGAAAATAAGTGGCACAGTTTTGTGAAATTTTGTTATAAATCATCTGTAGTGTAGCTACTTAGATAAATTTTCCATTAATAGATGCATAATTGTAACAAGCATCCTGGTATGAAGCATCCTTGTGAAAAACAGTAACTAAGGTTCAACGAAGGTAAACAATTTGTTTGAGATTATAAATTAAGCTACATACCCACTTTCTCTGATCCCCTTTAACCAGTTCCTGATATCAATTTCTTTTGATTCTGTAGTTCCATCTTTCATGTTCGAGTTGGAGCCATCAGCAAAAATGGTTGCACCTTTGGAGATTTTAACGTTAGTTTCCCCTAAAAGACTGATTCGCTCACCATCTGTCATAATCATAGCAGCTCTTATCTCTCCAGGTAAAATTTGAGCTACAGATGGTGACCAAAGGGAATGTATAGCACGAAGAAGCTGCAGAGTAAAAAAAAGATCCGTTATTGAACACAAAAAGTGACATGAGAAAAAGACATCTTTGGCCTTTGGAAATTACTTTGAGCAGAGGTGGTAGCATCCAGGACAAATGAGATGCCAATGGATGTGGAATAGAAGATGCAGTAGAATTATTAGTATCAGTATCTGTGCTGCTTTTTCTAATACCACTCCTTTTAAGTGCTTTCTCAAAGAATGTAACAGTGTGGTACAGTGACCACATAAACTGTGTTTCCCCACATAGTTTAATCACACCCGCTGGGTCAGATAAATATGCATTTTGCCACTCGAGTTGCATCCACTGATGGCTCAAAGGTTCCAGCAACCAGGTCATAACTTCTTGCTGTTGTTGAGGTCTGTAACAATATACAAAACATGGTCAATGCAGTCAACTTTAAAAACAAGCAAAATAATAATAGCGGTAAGAAATTTACCCAGCTGCAGATGCAATGATAAGAAATGCTTCACCAAAAGATTATGCTCGCCACAAGCAATTTTCCTTCTTTTGCAGATATGATACTGTATCTGCTATGCCCTATTATACAATAGATTCAGTGAGAACAAATCTAAAAATAAATAAATTAACTAAATCAGCTCTAGATATTTTATTAATATGACACTCGAATATTATCATAGTTTTCAACAGCATACAACACTAGATAACAGATACTAGTTGAGTTACCTTCATGTGTGGTAAAAGTTGGGCGTTGGCAGCCTTGGCTAATCGAACAAAAGATGTGCAAATATGCAATCTTGCATATCTAGAACTACTGGTTGCAGGATCCTGCCAAACAAGCAGCAATGTAATATAATTCAAAAAATTTATGGGGGAGAAATATAGGAGTATAACTGAAAGTCAAACCTGCGTAACTATAGGCAAGGAGGTTAAGAGCTCAAATAGTTTAGTGATGACACTTCCAACAGCATCAGGATAATACTTCAAGAAGGGGCCCATTGCCTCTAAATAGTGCCCAAGCACTTCAATTAATTCAGGTTCCGTCCATTTTAAAGAAATAAGCTGCTGAAGTAGACCTTCAATTCACAATAAATGTTGTATTTAGCCTTGAATGAGTATGTTAAAAGCTCTTAGACTGTAAGAAAGTTGACAAGAAAGATGACCTTCTAGTATTCTGCATGAAGCAAGTTGAGCATCAGAGGCAGACACGTTATCATCATTAGGGCCATCGAAAACAGCTATCATAACATTCTCCACAGCAAGGTACATGCTTTCTAGTACGGCCAAGTTCTGAAGATTTTAAATTGACACGGGTAAAGATGACAGGTCTAAAAGAAACACTGACAAGTAACAGAATATACCAACTTCTAGAGATGACATTTCGACCCACTTACTTATAGATGGGTTGATTCAGGACCTTCAGGTTATGATGGGTAAATAAATAAAATGAGATGAAAGTCGACAATGTGTACTTCTAAAGCATAGAACTTTCCTAAAAATTTAATTCAGGTAATTTATCACTTCAAGAAGGGACCCATTGCCTCTAGAAGTGTTTCAGATCAACCCAATTTGACCCTTACAAAACATTACATGTATTGGCATATTTGCCCACCATCCGGAGTCCGGACCCGCCCCTTATGCCACCTCTACAAATATGAACTTAGAGAGCACAGATAGAGTATTATTTACACCTGAAAAGGCGATGGAGCAAGCAGGAGGCTCTTGATGATCATCATTACTCTGTCAGAAACTTTGGTAGCGGCTATTACAGGTTTGAAAGAAGCGGTAAGTCGAATTAGTTCCAACTGCACATAGCACTCACGCATTAGCAAGAGTAAAAGGTATAAAGACAGATGTTTCACAAAGTGCTATCTGGACCTTTATACCATTAACCAATTATTAAACAAGTAACAATAACTACCAAAGGAGTAGCAAAATCCAAAATAACTTTAACAATAACATTCGAAAAATTGGAAAATATATAGGCATACATACCAACTTTGAACGATACTGGCTAAACTCTCCCTTGCTTTCAAACTCATCATTCCATAATTCCAGATTCCCAGCATAAACTTCATGTCCAGGGTTAAGTTTTTCTTTTTTAAGCATTCTTTGAAAAGAAGTATCCAATAAGACACTACAGATCTCATCATTCACAAAAGATAAGATCCTTTGCTTATAATTATCAGCCTGCGTTGAACCAGAGGCCAGATTGTCAACTGAGCCATCTCCAGCTAAGGTCTTTGGCTTTGCCAGCAAGTCTCTTATAAATGCCTACCATTATAAACAAACATGATTAAACTTTTAAGTACATATTACTATGGAAACCTTACACAAATTTATTCGCAGAAGAAAAACTACCAGCCAAAATGTAAGAGACTGGTAGTGAAGCTCAAGCTTATAATGTCTGAAATACTGCATCATCTACAAAGACAGGCAAGTTAAAATCGTAAGTTCTAATCATTTAATTTTTGGATAAGTTAAAACCAAAAAAATCACAATACAGCTAACCATTACCTTTTGTAAATAGGTAGATAGTATTTCACTATTACCAGTAATGCATTGCAAGTTTGTAGAAGCCAAAGAGACCAAGCTTTCACAAATACACTCAGCAAACTCAAAGTCACTATCATTCATGATGCCAGAGCCTGACTCTGATATGTTCAAAAAGTCTGTAGATGCATTCATCAACATCAGAAGGATGCTGCTCATTGCAGAATCATAATCAGAGTCTGCATCAGAAGGTCTCCTCCTGTAGACAACTCAAAACGAAGCAATCATCAAAATGACAATTCAGCCAGACTCAACACCTTTTCAGATCACATTATTAAAAACTCTTTACATGTCAATTAAGGTGTCCTTTTCTATTTAGTAATTCCAATTTAGGTGTTTAACTACAAAATATGACCATAAGTAATCTAGTCCATTCTAACTAACGGATTCTTAAATTTTATTGAAAACGTAAGAAATACAAATAAATTGCTTACCTCGAAGACACGAGCTTGAAAAAGTCACATGCACGAAGCCGGAAATCAGGAGAAGATAGTAAAATGCCACAACTGAGTGAAAGAATGTATGGTAAAGGCTTTGGTTAGAATTACATAAATGGAGTAATTTATACACACGAATGCAGGCTGAGACTGATAATACAAGATATTATCTTATTTATAGTAAATACAAAAGAATGAAATGGAAATCACAGCACGCCTCACACATGATGTAAAAATAATAAGTTACAAACATATTTTATCTTTAGGGAAACGTGAATAAAAAGAAAAACTAATACAACTCAGAGAACTAGAAAGACACGAAACAGACAGTATAAGAAGAATCAATGTAGCTTAGTTTCAATGGTATAAAGAAACTAATATCATACAGTATATGCCAATAAAATCAAGACCCATCAATATCAAACTGATTCAAACTTCTGTAACAACTAGGTTCTCTATCTTTCAATCCCTGTCAAAGAGGCCTTTGGTTTGCATGAATCACCATGGGTACGAGTTTGATGCAACTGATATAATCAAAACAGTTATCCAACTTTAATAATAAAACGATTTAGGAGGCTGTAAGCATTTGAAAACAATTTGGGCGACTTTGGAGTTTTGACAATTTTGACCCGTTACCGAATTCAGCTGAGTTTATAATTTGACCCGTTTGACCCGTCGTAGATTAATGCAACCCAAATCAACCCATTTATAAGAAAAGGGATTTAAATGGAAATTGGTGTCAATAACCAAATCCAACCCTTTAAATTGGTATGGATGATTCCCAACTTTACGGGTATTAGCCTCTTTCCTCAAACTCACAGCCTTAAACCAAACACCATCAATTCCACCTTAATCCAACACCCACCATGTAAAGATACATATGAATATGAATGTGGTCTACGAAAACAATAGAAAGAATACCAAACTCCCATCATCTTGGTCCCTAGAACTAGTATATGTTCAAAAAGAGACATCACATATTCACATACATCTGCATACATCTATAGCAAAAATAAGATGAAAAGGTTGCAAGTAGTCAGCAGCGAATCACATTTGACAAACACACGCTTACCTATTCTAATAGTTCACAATCAGAACAAAACAAAAAAGACGAACCAATATCTAATTGCATAGGAAGGACCAAAAGATCGTACCCATGGATTATGCCACATTTTGAAAGATAGGGCAAAGGAGCCCACTCAGCATATGCTTTAATAGCATTAAGAGTAGCTGTCACTGTAGCTGCATGCTGCTTCGCAATGTCAAATTGTTGCCTACCTGCTTCAGTCATGGCAGATCCAAAGTGCCTCTCTAATAGCTGTTTAAATGCGAAATGTAACAAAATAAGCACAACTATGGAATTTATATAGATAGCCAAAAAAAATATACTCACCGTATACAACAATGGCAAAATTTCAGGTAAAGATTCAGTTAGCCCACGCAACAACAGTCTACGGCGTTCACCTGCATAAATTATAGAAAGCAAAAAATCATTGAAAGTGATCAACTGATAGAAATGTTGGTCCAACCAGTTTTAGCGCTTTAGGTAGATCATGTACTTAATTCAATCCAAATCAGTCTGAATTTAATCTATCTAAGCTATAAACTTCTATAAAGTAAGAACTAGCCTAAACAACAGTGGTTGTTTACCTCCTAAAAGAGAGACTCTGCTCAGAAGTAGGAAACAACATATTGTCCACTTTTCATAAATATGGTTTAGTTACAGGTACCATACAGCAAAAGTGCATTAGATTTATTGGTATATTATTAACTGTGTAGTATCTCTATGTTGTAACATACATCTTTAAGCTTCAAGAAACTGCACTTTAGAATGGAAAGTGTATTAACCTCCAATTTAGGTTGAGAAAAAATCTTATCAGGTAGTCATATTGATGCTATATTTTGAACACTTGTACGACATCAGTGCAAATGAAATATTAGTTGTATGGTACACAAACAACACTACAAGTTGTGTTCTAGAACTTGAATCTATCATCTTGCGAAAAGAACTATTAAATGAATGGGGAATCTATGGTCTGTTTACTTGGCTTAACTAGATCATGGACAGTGTCGTGACTATGGGAGCAAGACTAACAATCCAATTATAAACACAAACCTTCCAAATCTTCGTTATGAACAGTGATATCTTCAGGAAGCCACGTCAGCATCATACACACCATCTCGGCCTAAAACTAGAACACAAATCAGCTTGGTTTTACAAAATTTGACGAACTTTAGTAAAGTACATAACAGCAGAACAAGAAGTTAGCATTACATGTGCGGGGCCAGAGCTGCAAAGAGTTACTAGAGATGGTAGAAGCTCTTGCCATAGACTTACACCTTCTCTCCGGACAATCTGCACCAAATTAAAAACAAAATGAACACAAAACAAACTAAAGACTACGTGGAATAGACTTGAACACATAATTTACTAAGCCAACATGAAAAATATTAGACCTCGGCGATTAGAGCAGCTGTCTGACTTTTAAGAGCATACTCTTCATGGTTTTGTGCAGCTTCATTCATCAACTCAATAGAAACCTTCGCAAACTCTCGTCTTTCGTCAGGGTTAAGTTCTTCCCACCGTAGCCGCACTAGATGCTATAAAGAAAGACAATCGATGCATAAGCTTAAGGATAAGCGTTGAGTAGCAAAATGTTCCATGTGTCCAATATATAAGATATATTTTAACTGGTAAAACATAATAACTTCATAAATGAAACAGGCTCAAGTGATTACAATACCAATATTGATGTTTAGATAACTAGACAATAGAAAGAAGATCAGCAAAGAGAAGAAAAGACCTGCAACAATTTAAATGCGTGCAGGCGAACTTCAGAAGTCCAATCTTTCTTAACCAAAATAAACGATGTGCTTGCTAAAACACGTACATCCCCAGATTTTACCTGCAGCGCCAAAAACAAAGATAAATAAAGCTTGTTTGTATAAATGTATCAGAGTCACAAATTTTCACGGTAAATTAGCAAGCAAGGTTCCAGATTTACACATTAAAAACATTCAAGGTATCCAAAGCAAGACATGGGCTTATTGTTTGGAAAAGCCGAGAAGTTCCATTTTAACAGCTTACCAACTTATCAAGGTGAACTTATGGACTTAAATAAGCCATAAGTCAAAGTTGATAAAGCCATTACAAATGAACTTATCGGCTTTTCCAAATTCCAATGTGCCCATAAGCTCTACAAATACGCCAAACCAAACACCCCTTTCATTAACTACCACAAAAGCAACCTACCTATTTTTACGAAAATAAACTCAAAGAAAATCATTCTAGCCTACTCTCCTATAAACAAACTACATCACGTTTGATAAGCAACGCTTTACGGTGATCGTGCACAGCATATATAAAAAATACTCAAGTTACAAAGTAAACTGTATATACAAACATTAAACTGTAAATAAAAGTATATATTCTCATAAAATGCATACATCTTACAAACCTCACAAAAATAACTACCAAAATCTATTTAAAAGGTTTAGATCATTAATAGCGACGGACTTTTTCAAAGTCCTGTTTTAGTACGTGAATTACAAAATGTCCCATAAAATGTTATAAAGTTTCAAAAAATGTTCCAATATGCAAAATGTGAATCACTTTTAAATAATTTGTAACATTTGAAGGGACATTTGTAGTCACGCATCAAAACGATACTTTGAAAAAGTTCCTTGCTATATTTAATGACCTAAACCCAAAACAATACAAAACATATTTTGTTGCTTTCGCCATAACCCAAAACCCCACTTCCCTTGTTCAAAATGGAAAATACAAAATCATAATTTTCAACTCTTTTGTGGAAATAACCCCCTCTCTCTCTCTAGATTCCTACAAATAGAACGCGCACCATATACATTTTACAAACCTACTTCAAAACAAGTACCAAAATCTATTTGTAACAAAAATATAAGCCCTAACTCACAAAGTTACCAACAAATTCTAACTAAAATGACATAACCTAAAATAAATAACTAAATTTCACACTACATGATCAAACTTGTACAATAAACACAAACTGCGTACAAAACACGCTACATTATTAAAATGGATAAAATTTATTATTAAAAAAAAACGTACGGCTTCTAAGTAAGCTAAAGCCGATTTACGATCATCGGGAGATGAGTTCCCGGCGAGAGCGATGGTGATTGCTCTGGCCACATCGTTAACCGTACTACTGCTCATACTTTCTTTCTCTATGTGTGTGTGTGTTTTTAGTGTGTGAGGGTTTTGAAATGAGGAAAGAAAAGGAGTTGCTGTATATATTCGAAACTGGCTTTTTAAGTTTTGAGGTCTTGTTAAATGTGGTTGTGGGATTTTATAGTATGGTTGTCTGATTGTAAAATGTACGCAACGATTATATTATAACATTTTTCTTTTCTTTTTAACGCCAAAATCTAAATTACTGCATCGAACGGTCAAATTATTTTCATCAGAAGACGTTAAAATCTCAAACTTAGAGCACAAGGTATGCTAAACGCGAATAACGTGTTATTCGTTTCACACCTCAACACAACATTCCTCTCAATAACACACTAATAATTAAAACACCCTTTTCAACCAAAAAATAGAAAATTTATTAAACGAACACTTTCTACTCACTTTACACATATAAACCTCGCCATACATTTTTCTAAATGAACTTTTCAATATTATACGTTAGATTTCTAACGTAATAAGTTTTAAACCGTACACGCCAGATAACCAATTCCCCGGCGAGAAGTTTGGGTGTGACAAACCAAGAATGTAGTGAGGCGTGTACAACTAGTTTGCCTAAGGCCAGGCGAGGGAGCTAGGTGTGGGCTGGCGTGGAGCTTGAGTTTTATAAGGTAACACAATCTGCTTTCTTCACTGGTCAACGATATAGACGTCGTCCGGCATTCAAACTCCTCGCCCCCCCATGGGGTTATAAGGGTCACCTTAGCTTGCCATCATCGTAGCTCCACTACTTGAGCTGGATTTTAGTCCGAAGAGGATCTAGTCGTTTGATAACAGGTGTGAGTGCATGCTCTTGTTGGGTTGGTGGTGAAGGAAAGAGGTGTTGAAAATGGTGCTAGAGAGTGCAGCCATTGTAGTGGTTGTGGTCCTTGGAGAAAGTGAAGGCAGAAAGATTGTTGTGTGGTGCAACCGTGATTTATCTATTCGCATACGCACACTATTTTGACTAAAAGATATGATTTGTTGAGGCAGTTGTATTTAAAGTGTTTTAAAGATATGATTGTGATACGTTTATAAAAGTGTTGTGGGAATGAAAAGGAGTCTCATAAAACATGCTTTCTCAGATATGGTATGATTGTGACAAAATGTTTATTTTGGTAAAGATAGAAAAATGTTCAATTTGGTATAATCACTATGTATATGGTTTATTTTCGTAATTTGCTTAAAAACCCAATAACATATATTAGGTCCCATGAGGTGAGATCAATACAAAACACATCTAATCTAAAGAACAAATAATAAGATCTCAACCATCGATCTTCTTTTCATCCAATGGATGAGATGAAAACAAAATTAACAAAGGAAGGGTAAAAATGTAATTCTATAAACCCACTTTCCACCCTTTTTAAAAAACAACATATCTTGCAAACCAGAATCTTCGCCTACAAAAATACACCATCGTGACGAGAAAAAATCATCTTTCTATTGATATGCACTTTTATATACTTTCGTAACTTTTTTCAAAATTTTGATTCGAAAAATCCCACGGATTCGTATAAAAATCCCACTAATTGTAAAAAATCCCACGGATTCGTATAAAATCCCACGGGATTCGTACAAAATCCCACGGATTCGTAAAAGACGAACTCTTTTTCAAAATTTCCGTCCGTAAAAATCCCACGAGATTCGTAAAAATCCCACTTGATTCATAAAAATCCCATGGGATTCGTAAAAAATCCCACTGGATTCAGAAAAGAAAAATCCCACGGGATTTGTTTATTTTAATCTAAACCGTTGGATGAAAGAAAGATGGATGGTTGAGATCTTGTTATTTGTTCTTTAGATAAACGTTGTTTCGTATTGAACTTTTCTGGTCCCATAAAATACACTCAAAAAAAAAAAAAAAAAAAAAAATGGCATCACCATTCCAATGGCTAAATCCCTTTGGCTAACCATTGGAGCATACCGTGTGCTCTTAGTTAGGTGTTTATATTTGAAGGTGACCAAAGAAAGATTGAAAATGATTCTCGGATTAACTCGGTTTGGACATGTAAAATATAGTTAATTTACATGTTTAGTCGTTTAGATCATTGATAAGTAGCAAATGTTAAATGTTTAACTTTCAATAATTTATGTTTTGAGGTTTGTTTACACCTAACAACTATTTCACCATTCATCACCATTATCTAATTCAATATGCAAATTTGTAAGTACGAATGATGTGTTTCAAAAGTTTTAAATTTATAAACAAGAATTACCTAACCGATTAACTAAAAACACATTTGGGCAAGTATATCCTTATCATTTGTAGCTAGGTTTAGTGGTAAGTCTGGGTCTTTTAAAGAACTAAGTTATGGTGAAATAAAAAACGCACACAAGGTAATTTTGATTGTCACGGGTCAAAATACCATAAAACGATTTAAATATGAAATCAACCAAGTTGTAACCAATTCTTTTAAACACTTGTTTAGAACTAAGATTCTTATGCTACTTTAGTGTTTGAATGTTTGGATTAGTGATACTAATACGCACAAAGTCTAAATCACACCAATCTAAATCTAAAGTCAATTGTTCATATCATGAATCCTTTCGACCTATGATCGTTACTAAAAACAAGTCATTACGTTCTATTTGTGAGAAATATGATTTAGCCAATTTGTTCAAAAGAGTCATTTCGACCTATACTCTTAAATTCAATTATTACAAGTCTTTTTATCTTATTTACTCATAGTTGTCAATTGTGAAGAACCAAACATATTTGTGCACTAATATATTGGAACAAACCATTTGTGGAAATCCTTTCGACCTATAAATCCATTTATGATTCATTAACAAGACAACTTGACAAGTTTCAATTCAACCAAACTATAAGTTAAACCACAATTCATGCATTACTAAAAAGTTCCAAATACTCCATTATCATAGTTCACATTGTTACTAAACAAGCAGAAAAAAAACTACTCCATATTATATTGAACAATAACCAGAATTCCATCGTCCATTATAAACATAAACATCTTTGAAAATATAAGTAAAATTACCTGGAGTTGAAAAACACCAAGTATGAACAAAGATTAAAATAATCTTTGAAGTTTGAACCTCCAATCAACCAAACGCTTCAAACCAAATGTAAAAATCACCCACTCCTTACTTCCAATTCTAGAACTTCTTTACTGAAAATGACAGAGGTTTCTTGGCCTTTTGGGATAGATAAGTTGAGAGAAATTTACCTTATGATGTACGGGCTATTGCACATATAATTTAAGACGCTCTAAAAATACAATTTAATGCTCGAAAAAAATAAGCATTTAAAAATATATATTAACTATTAAGTATTTCAAAAGGAATGTAATTTTGACATCCAGAATTATACTTCTTTTAGTAATAACAAACAATTCTAGACATAAAAAGTAAATACTTGGGCATTACTCGTATTAATAAGAAACACTTTTAAAGATATATGCAACTATGCATAAGATGTACTTGTTATGCTTTTGAACTCCATCAATGAACTTGGTAGCTCAATAGCTTTTTCATCTAAATAAGTTTTTCCTGTGGGAAGCCTTTTGTAGATAGAAACCCTAAGAACAAAAGGCCTTTGTGAAATTCAGTGCCCGACTTTAGTTTTGTCCATGATATTCATCAAGAGGTTTTTCCTTTTGAGTCACTAGTATTGGGGTCAAGCCTTGCTTTAAGAGAAGCAGCATTGCTTGTGCTAGCAACTGTCAGTACCTCCCCCAAGTTTATAACTTTGAGCTTCTTGTGATGTTGTGAAGTTACAATCAATGCTTCAAAACACTTGCATAATATGCAGTTTCAAAGTGATTGTGTGATACTCGATCATAATTAGAATGTGATAATCCGTAGTAATAAAATGAGCAACATAAGAAATGTGTTTCTATTGTTAATACTTGTATAATTAGATAACCATTTGGTCTGAGTCAATGGCAAAAGTTGAATATTTAAGAATGTAAAGTTTGATGAAGTCCAAATATCAAATCCAAACACCCCCAATTAGACCTACAAGTTAACCAAACATGGGGAAAGTTGTTGAGAATAGAACTATTGTCTCGCATTTTGGCTTGCATTGCTGTAGTTAAAGTAATATTTTTGAATCGTAAGGGTTGGGTCACGATCACGGTCCTAGTTCGGTATGTATAAGACTGTGGCTGACAACAAATTGCACCAACCTCACCAAACATGTCATTGGAATGCAAAACACCCAATACTTGTCTTTTTCCCACTGGATTGCATTCTATTATTTCAACTTCACCCAACTCTATTATTTAGACATACTCAGGCTCCTCATTCTTAAGTATTACATCCTCTCTTGGAGGTATGTGTTCAACCTTCATATCGGCAATCTGTTATTCAAATGGCAACAAAAGGAAATTTCAACACTTCAACGTACAATTTGACTTTTCAGTTCAAGCATATTTCATGCTTGACTTTTAGGCCAAGCACATTTTATGTTATGTTCAACGTTTATACACAACCAATGCGAGAGTTTTCCTTTTGTTTTATTACATGTTTGACTTGGAAACGTCAAAGTATAATATCATAGTATTTGACTTTAAAGTCAATCATACCTTGTTTCATACATAACCAGTGATCCTGAGCAACTAACGAACAAAATAAGCATTTAAAAAGTAAAGACGTACGAAAAAAATAAGCATTTAAAATATATATATCAAGTATTTCAAAAAGGAATGTAATTTCGGACATCCGAAATTATACTTCTTTAGTAATAACAAACAATTTTAGACATCGATATATGTGAACTAGGCATAAGGTGTATTTGTTTTTTTAATACTATAAAAAGTAAATACTTGGGCATTACTCGTATTAAAAAGAAACACCTTTAAAGATATGTGCAACTATGCATAAGATGTACTCGTTATGATTTTGAACTCCATCAATGAACTTGGTAGCTCAATAGCATTTCCAGCTAAATAAGTTTTTTTTCAGTGGGAAGCCTTTTGTAGATAGAAACCCTAGAAAAAAAAGCCCTTGTGAAATTCGGTGCCCGACCTTAGTTTTGTCAACGATATCCATCAAAGGGTTTTTCCTTTGAGTCACCGGTATTGGGGTCAAGCCTTGTTTTAAGAAGTTCATTAAGTTACAAGATTGCTTGGCTAGCAATTGTCGGTACCTCCCCAAGTTTATAACTTTGAGCTTCTTGTTATGTTGTGAAGTTACAATCAATGCTTTAAAACACTTGCATAATATGCCGCTTCAAAGTGATTATGTGATACTCGATCATAATTATAATCATAGTAATAAAATGAGTAGTATAAGAAATGTGTTTCTATTGTTAATACTTGTATAATTAGATAACCATTTGGTTCGAATGAATGGAAAAGTTGATTATTTAAGAATGTAAAGTTTGATAAAGTCCAAATATCAAATCTAAATACCCCGCTTAGACCTACAAGTTAACCAAACACGGAATTCAAACTGGTGTTACTTCATGGCTCAACAATATAACAATAGAAAATGAACTCTAATGGAGTCGTTTAAAAGATTTACCATTCGATTTATATAAATATCAGAGTTTACAAAAAATGAGGTCCCAAATGGTTCCAAGTTTACAAAATACATAAAATTATTTTCGAATGATAATAAAATTTATAGCCTTCCTGATCTAGTCCTCGCTCTTCCGTGCCAGCTTCCGACATTATGGACCTGAAATACATGCTTAAAACTGTCAACACAAAGGTTGAGTGAATTCATAGAGTTTAGGAAATCAGTTGAACACATAATGTTTGTGTGGGTTACGTTGTTATACACCCATAATGTTGAAAACAAAACAGATATTATTGCACTAAGCTCATGATGAAACCAAATTATGCTGGGTGCCACTACCCAAAGTTATGTTGGGTGCCTCTTCCCAAAGATATGATGGGTGCCTATACCCAAAGATATGTTGGGTGCCTCTTCCCAAAGATATGCTGGGTGCCTATACCCAAAGATATGCTTGGTGCCTCTTCCCAAAGATATGCTGGGTGCCTATACCCAAAGATATGCAGCTATTTCTACGTAAGTAAATTAACTACCAGTTTCTAACTTAGGCAATAATAATATCAGGAGAACAACAAACAGTTTCAAAGCAATGTGTTCGATTTAAAATAAAGCATGTATCCCGCCAAAGGGTTTGTAAAACAATTGAATGATAGAAAATGGGGCTATGAACTCACCGAGAGTTAACAATGCTAAGTACTTTAACGGATGTGACAGATAAGTCGGAAAACTTCTACGTGCAACCTAAAAATGAAATGTTGCGACTTAAGTTTGGAATAATGTTTAAGGAAACATAAACCATCCTATATATATTCCTATGTTGATCATGATGTAGTCAATTATCATTTGATGTTTGTAGAAAGATCTTTATTATGAGAAAACGTATTTAGTTTATAGATATCGTACTACCGTTCGGGCCATCATAATTCGAGGTCATGCAAGAACGCTCGAGAGCTAGGACACTTTAAATCAGAAATCCAAGAACTCGTCGATACGTTTTACTCAAATAAAACCCCTCACATGAAGCTCCCTACTATTGTAGCACTTAGTAAATACAACATAAGTTTATCATGTTTTTACAAGTTCTCGTCGTTTCATAAGTATGATTACCTTAGTTAACGGTCTTGGGTAAACAAGCCTTGAGGCTTTAGCCATGGCCTTGCCGTGACTTTGGTCTTGACTACCATGGTCTTGAGACTCAGCCTTGACCTTAGCCGTAGCCGTGGTCTTGGCTTCTGGCCGTTAGGCCTCTTGGTTTGCTTTTAGTTGCGACAAAAGTATAGTTTGTGAGACTAAATATAGGGCAGTTTCTGTTTTTGAAAGATAATGGCCTGTTAAGCGTTTTCAAGGTCCGAGCTTCCTTTAAATTAAAAGAAAACGTCGTTCCGGACAACTTTTGTGTTTTAACTTTTTGATGATTCGGACCAGAAGTACCACTTTTAAAACGGCAGAACCAAAACAGTTTCAATATGGCAGTTTTGGCGTTTAGGTTTCGCTAACTTCTTTTGCCTATAACTTTTGATTCGTTTGTCCATTTCGAGTGATTCAAGTTGCTATGTTTACCTTTTTATCTTGTCTAACATAGTATGTAAGTTAGAAAGTCCATAGGTTACTGATTTTAATGGTCTCAAATGTGTAGAATATGACTAGTTTACTAGTTTGTTACTTTTATGACAATATGTAAATTAAAACATGTGATTGAGTATATGTACATCATGAATCAACATAGTAACTATATATATACCATGAAATAGTTAAGATTATGAATAATAAAGATGAGATGATGGTGGTGATAAGTTGCTTACAACTTTTGGCTTTCAATAAGAAAGGAGTAACTTAGTAAGGATAGGACTTTGATTGATCGCTTAAGACTTCGGATTGAGCTAGCTTTCCACACCTTGGCACCCTTGCAAACTTAAAGAGTTGGTGATGAAGTACTAAGTGACTTGAGTGGATTTAAACTCAAGAAGATCACTTAAACTTGCTATAGATTTCATGAAGTAGCTTGATCTTTGGAACTTCTTTGCTTAAACTTGGAGTTTAAAGATCAAATGATGGAAGATATGGTGGATTTAAGCTATGAATGACCCAAAACAGCTTGTGAAGGTCTTTAGGATGAATTGTTGGGTTCAATAAATACCCAAACCCCTTAATCTAGGATTTGAATAGAAAATAGCCCAAGTGTTTAGTCCGTTAAACACTAATCGTGTCATCGAGTGCATAGCCTCTCGAAGTGAGTCATCTTCGGATACTCAAGACGAGGCGAAGAAGAAGTCTCTCCACCCGCAAGGCGGAACTTAAAGGGTGAAGACCGAGTCAAGAAGATGATGGATTCAAAGTGAGTGATGACAATAACTCATCGAATCCCTAAGACTCTCTCCAACTACTTACATCAAGTAGAAGACCAAGGATGTAAAGACCAAGAAAGAGCGGGACAAGGCGGAAAAGGTTGAATCGATAAGACGAAGTCCTTATCAACCAAAGTCAACTTTCCCCGAATGGCAAAGATCGTGCTCTGTCATCACCGAACTTAGGAAAGTAGTCTTGTCTCTTACCTAGAATAGTCTTTAGAATAGAGACAAAATACATCAAGATTTTGTCTTATGTATGATGTCGGTTGTCACTTAGGAAAGAGTCAAATATCATACTTGTATAAATAGCATAAGAGATGGAGTGAAAAGAAAAGCTTGTGAATTGTAAAACACACATACGCCGCTTCATCTTTTCACTCCTCCAAATACAACTTAGTTCCCGAGATAGCTCAATGAGCTCTAGAGTTGTGCTCGACTTAGCCCGAGCTTAGAGAGAGTCACCCAACTTTGTTTATTTCAATCCCAAGTACTATTCCGCAAGTACTTGGGTAACGATTCTTTGTTGATTTATTTCAATAAGAATATGATGTTGAAAATTACTTAGTGTGTTTTCTCATGTTAATTTCACCATAGTTCACTATTAACTTGTTTTATATACTCAAACTATTTTAAACGATAGTGAACGGGGAACAACAAGTGGTATCGAGCAAGGCTAATTATAAAACTCGCTTTTTAGGCCTCTCAAAAGTTTTTAAATTAGGATCCTAAATGGTCAAATTGATGTACCCCAACTAGTCGATAAAAGGGTGGAGTTTATTCATTGTTGCCCTAGACTTGAAGTTGGCAAATTCAACAAATGGAAAAGCGAATGCTTTGCTATTTGATCGATGGAACCTTATTATATCAAGTGTATAAATGAAGGTCCATTTGTCCCAAAGATCACGAAGGGTTGCCCAAACACAAGCTCAGTGGACCAGTGATGAAAGGAGAGTGGTCAACCAGACCAAAGACTCAAAAGTATCATAATATCTTGTCTTCCCGACGATATTATGGAGTGCATTATAAGTCGTAGTACAATAAGCAAACCTCGATGACCTAGTTCATAGTCATGAAGGACCATCCGATACCAAGGAAAACAGGATAATGGACCGAAACTGAGTATAACACCTTCGTGGCTAAGGACTCGAAACTCTCTCAAACTTACACCGTGTACAAAACTCTTTTAAATGAATTGTCAAATGATGGTGTTAAGTTGTCCAAACATGAAATCAATGTTGGTTTTGTCAGCAGTCTCCTCGAGAAGTGGTTGAATTTCTCTCGTGGACTTAGGAATGCTAATCATATCCAAAATCTTGAGCTTCACAGAAATTTATGGAAATTTGTCTATGAGGAAAATCTCATCAATGACGATACCTCGACTTAAAGAAGTCTCGTGAAGTCAAGAAGTCCCCGACCACCACCTCATCACCAATATCAATCGCTTATTCTAACAATGTTGTTCAAGATTTTCGAAAATTCAGATGATGAGCCCGATGAGAGATCAAGTGAGGAGTACCTAAATGACCGAACATCAATTTCGTGAAAGGGCACTCCTTGCTAACTCTCAAGGTTCATAAAAGAAACAAAGGTTTTTCAATACCAAAGCAAATGAGGACACCGAATGCTTTAAGTGTCACAAAAGAGGTCATTTTGCAAAAGACCGTTTTTCAAAACAATTTCAACCTCTTATAAACCATCGTGGTCAAATCACCTCGAGCTTTAGCAAATTTCAACCAAAATCTATCGGTCTCATCAAAATTTTCAAAACAACTGATCAAAACAAAGCTGTGACTTTGAAGCTAAGTATAAGAAAGTCAAAGCTAAGCTTGCATTGCTCGAGGCCGCCCTCGAAACAACAAAAGTGTTCAATCATGCGTGGTAAAAACAAAGGCCTTGTTGTCTTTGAGACCTTCGATCGATGAAGAGCCGTGTCATCGATGATGAAATGGTGCATGTCACAGCACCGATGGCCTCTCGTAAGAGGACAAGCTAGCAGTTGGAAAGAATCATGCCAAAACGGGAACGGGTCAACATCACTATGAAGAAGGTAAACATCTTACTATCTATGGATGATGACTCGATTGGCGCCTTATATGAATTATCTTAATGTTGACCTTAAGTTCGTAGAAGAGCAAAGATTAAATCTCTTTCAAAATACAACAAGCTAAGTTTTGAATTAAACAAGTGTAGAGATGTATCGCTTATTTTAAAACAAGCCAAGCTTGAGGTCACACCTTGCAAATTCAAAACACCGAACTAGTTAAGAGAAATCGTGCTCTTCAAGATGAACTTAAAAGGAACAAGATATTCTTGATAGTTGGATCGCTAAGAATCCTGTGGTCTTTGATGTTGTGGGTGCCCAAGAGCAAAAAGAGAGTCATAGGTGAAGATCATCTCCCGACTCTCGCAACAAAGACCAAAGTTCAAAACCATTTGTGTCGGTGGTATGATTACCAACATGTTGACAACTCCAAATTTCAAGGATCGGATTGAACGGGTTAATCCCGAGAGTAAGCTTCCAAACTTCGATTTTGGAAGGATTCTCGAGCACGAGAGCCAAGCTCTTAAGAGCATGCTAGGACTTCCGAGATGACCAGGGTATCGATCACATCTCCGAGTCTCGCGTAATCTGAACACCGCTTCCACCCCGAAACCTCTTCGTGGTCCGATCCAAGCTTTGAGCTTACTCCTTTAAATTCAATCCTCACTCACCAAAGGAAAGGTCCGGACTTGGTAGAACCATCCTACAAAGACAAGCAAAACTAATCCAACAAGAGTCTACTCCCACCGAGACTTCAACATCCTCTGTCCCCCATCGAAGCCGACCAAATTCAAAGAATCGATCGAACTTGTGAAGAAGCTTATCAAAAAATGGAATCCATTGAAAAGGTCCTCGAACCAATCAAGGAGACAAAGTCGCCTTCCTCAGCCTCAAAGTCTAAGTCAACCTCTAAAACAAACAAAAGTGTGAAATGTGTCATTATACCAAATGCATACCATCGACAATCTATAGAATCCTTTTTGCATGATCTCGCAAAAGGATGATCACAGATCGCAGACCATCTACAAGATGTCACCAAGCAAACTATACCAAAGTTGGTCATCGGATGCTTCATCCTCCAAAGTCGCTCCAAAGAATAGAGCAAAACCTTTTCCTCTCGCCCTCATCGCTGGTTTAATGATCATCATCGGATGATTGTCTCATGAATACATGCCGTGATTTATGCGGTAATCCACCATGAGACATCCCAACATGACACCGCTATTCATGCAAGGAGAAATTCCAAACAACCCGTAGTCACCGAGTCATCCTCACCTCTAAATGCAAAACATGTGGTAGCACTATGCACACAACCACCGACCATGAGTCAATTGCAAATTTCAAAGAGAACTTGAGACCCAAGCCCACTAGTAAGTGGGTCAACAAGAGAAACTAATTCGCTTTACTACTTGTGCAGAGACATGCCGTGGAGCCTATTCGGCATCTAGACAAAGGATGCTCAAGAAGCATGACCGTGTGAAGGAATATCCGCACAAGTATGTAAAGGAACCAGGCCCAAGGTAGTATTTGGTGATAACTCATCATGTCCCACTCAAGGTTATGGTTCTGAAACCGCAATGGAATAGTTTTCTAGAATAGCCCATGTCAATGGTCTCAAATACAATCTCATCGATGTCGACCAACTATGTGATGCTAAATACATTGTACAATTCAATGATAAACAATGTACCATTTTCAATGCCAACAAGGAAGTTGTGTTGATAGCTCCTAGAGAGATGATGTTTATGTTCTAGACATGTCAACACTCTCCCAGATGGAACGTGTCTCTTTGCTAAAGCCACTGAAACTATCAATTGGGCGTGGCATAAGAGACTCTCACACTTAAACTTCAAAACCTCAACAACTTGGCAAAACAAAACAAGGTCCTTGGCTTACCATCACCGGTTTTTGCAAAGACAAACCATGCTCGCCTGTGAAAAGGGTAAACACCACGAGCATCATTTAAAACCAAACAAAATTTCTCCACCAAAGTCGCCTTCACCTCCCGCACATGGATCTCTTTAGACCACACCCCCCCAGATCAATCCAAAGATGAGAAGTATACACTTGTCATTGTTGATGAGTTCTCAAGATACACTTGGGTATACTTTCTTTCCAAAAGAGTCAGCAATGATACAATAATGTCATTCATCGTGAAGATAGAAAACCGTAATGACATTACGCTTAAACAAATCGAATCGACAATGGTACTGAGTTCGTAAATCAAGAACTTGAGAGTTTCGTGATGGAAAAGGAATTTCTCAAAATTTCTCATCTCCATATACCCACGAACAAAATGGGGTCTTTGAAAGGAAAATGTAACTCTCATTGAGGTCGCTAGAACTATGTTAAATGGCTCACCCTCTCAAAGAATTTCTCTCGATCAAGCGATCAAACCGCTCGTTACACTCAAACAGTCAATCATTGTCAAAAGACATAATAAAACCCCATATGAGATCTTCAAAGGTAGACTTCGACATCGCTATTTTCATGTATTTGGATGTCCTGTGTTCATTCATAACCACAAGGATCATCTAGGCAAGTTTGATGCAAAAGTCGATGATGGATACTTTAGGTTACTCACCGATCTCCAAAGCCTTCGTGGTTTTTAACACAAGGAGACAACAAGTTGAGGAAACCTTCGTGTCACCTTGATGAAAGTGCCGAAAGCATCGTGTTCACCGACACCTCGGTGGAGGAAATAGAATTGATAACTCATCAAGATATCCTCCCATGAGTACAATATCAATTCAATTCCTCATATCAAGTTAATGCCGACATCTCATATTATGTCTTACCTCACAACCTACCCCAACCAACTATCGGTGAGTTCATTGATAATCAATCGGTCCCTATTTGGATAAGGAACACCGATCCAAATAATCGTGAACCCATAACTCATGATCCTCAACCTAAACTAGACATCTCTATAGATGATCTAAGTGATTACGTGACTCTTGCACCGAACTCACATCCGAACACCCAAGGACATCATCAAGCTCGCATCCCATACCACAAAGTAAGTGGACAAGAACTCGGGATATTGAGCTTGTAAACATCATTGGTGAACCCACCGAGGCATGCTCACTAGAAGCATGGTCGCTAGTCTAATCGCACCTCACCAATGAATGTCTATATGTCGATTACCTATCGAAATAGAACCCAAAAGTGTCACCGAGGCTCTAAAATACCCAAGCCGGGTTCGAGCTATGCAAGAAGAATCGCAATGCTTTGATATAAACAAGGTCATGACCTTGATCAAATGTCCTCGGATGTAGTAGTCATAGGAATGAAGTGGGTTTTCAAAACAAAACTGATGAAAACGACATCGCTATTAAAACAAAGCCGCACTTGTAGCCAAAGGATACAACAACAAGAAGGCATTGACTATGATGAGACATTTGCTCTGTTGCAAGAATGGAAGCCATTAGAATCTTCCTTGCATATGCAACATACATGAACTTCGTGGTCTACCAAATGGATGTTAAAAGTGCATTCTTAAATGGTGATCTCAAGGAAGATGTGTATGTTCAAGAACCTCCGTGCTTTGAGAGTAGTGAATTCTCGACTATGTCTCAGAAGCTTGACAAAGCCCTTTATGGACTTAAACAAGCTCCTGTGGCATGGTATGAAACTCTCTCAAATTTTCCGATACAAAACAAGTTTGTCGAGGAAAGATAGACAACACAATCGTTTGTCTATAGAACTCAACAGATGTGATTCTAGTCCAAGTGTATGTTGATGATATCATCTTTGGCTCAACAAACTACAACTTTGCAAACAGCTTTGAAAACCGATGACAAAGAAGTTTGAAATGAGCATGATGGGAGAACTCACATACTTTCTTGGACTACAAATCGCAAACCGATAAAGGAATATCCATCACCAAGAGAAATACACCGTAAATCTCTTGAAGAAATATGAGATATCCGACTGTGCCTCGGTGAAGACACCAATGGTCCCACCTAACAACCTTGGACCCGATCTCACCGGCAAATCACCAATCAAACCCATTTCGTAGGATTGTTGGCTCACCGATGTATCTAATCGCTACTAGACCGTACTTACAATTTTCACTCTGCTTAATAGCAAGATATCACCAAATCCCAAAGAATCTCACCTCACCGCAGCCAAAAGAATACTCGTGTACCGAAAGGAACCCCAAACCTTGGACTCTATTATCCAAAATGCTCGTGGTTTGATCTCGAGGTTACCCGATTCGATTATGCCGGTCGCAACATGGATAGAAAAGTACCTCGTGGTCCCGTCAATTTCTTGAGGAAAACCGGTTTGTTGGAGTGCAAAGAAGCAACAATCGGTGGCTATGTCCTCACCGAAGGTGAATATGTAGTTGCGGCAGGATGTTGTGCCAATGTATTATGGATGAAAAGTCAACTCAATGACTATGACATCCATTACAAAATGGTGCCTATCTTCGTGATAACACCAGTGCTATTGCAATCTCCAACAACCCCGTCCTCCACCAAAGAACCAAACACATTGATATCGATATCACTTCATCGGGATCACATAATGAAAGGAGATATTGAATTACATTTCATCCCTATCAATATCAACTGGCCGATATCTTCACCAAACCCTTGATGAACCTACCTTCGTGAGACCGAAGTCGAATTAGGAATGCTTGACATTGAAAGCCAAGTATCTGAAAACCAATCTCGGTGAGTTCTCTCGAAATGGTTCATTCTCCCGAACATCCAAAACTAACCTCTCACCAATAAGTAAGAGGACACTTGACAAAGAGCATTCAATGAGTAACTAAATGATCCAAGTATCGCTACTTAAATGTCCTAGGTTGGTAACTATGCCAATTTAATAAAGGAATATATGTCTCTTTGTCTTCATCACATCCCACTTGGCATTTAATGCCTCTCACAAGAAATATCAAATTGATATTTTATCTCTGCAAATGTGCACTTTACCGTGCATTGCAATCGTTCCTTGAAAACGGATTTATCATGCGGGTAATGGAGTGGTAGCATTAAATGTGGAATTTCAAACGCCTTTCAAAACCGACTCTAATATTCCCATTTGTGCACAAAACACCCTCTTATCACTCTATAAATACCTCTTCCAACACAAACAAACACACACAAATTATTTTCGCAACTAAACTCGTCAAAATTCTTTCTCAAATCCGAAATATTTGTGTGTTCTCAATATCTTTAAAACCTCTTTTGAAAACCCTCCTTATAAACATTTACAAAAGTTTTTCACAAACTTGAAGAGATCTAAATACTTTGATTGTTCTAGTCAAAACATTTTTTAAACCCTAAAATCTTCGTTAATGGAAATGGCTAGAACACAATCTCTCCGTTTGCTTCTCAAATGGTAGGGGATCTTACTAACGTTGAATTTAAAACAAATAATGTCATAGGAAATTTTGAATATCCCGAAAATGTCCCAACCTATAAAGACATTATAAAATTTTTATTCAACGCCCACTCAAAACGGCCTTTGTAAATGTCCTCGCTGGTGTACCCAAACTACCTCGGGGAGTTTTGGGCTACAGCTAGAGCCTTTGACCCGACACCTTCTCGATGAGAATAACCTTAGACCCCTCGTGAGTATCTCATCGTTTCGGTCTAAATGGGGAAACAATACACCCGGATTACAAAACGCTTTGCACTTCAACAGGTTAGATTATAACAAAGGTGCTTATGTCGCCCATCTTGAACCCTCCACGGTGAAGGATGGGTTAAAACAAATCGTTTTAGATCCAACTTTTTGGACAAGACCCCACCACTAAAAGCTCATTCCCTGCGGGCTTGGAGGATCCTCTTCACTTATGTGATTCGTGTCCTCGTGGAACCACTCATCCACCGAACAAGTTAACTCTATTCGCTTGATGATGGCATACCGCTGATGAATGGGTCATCATTACATAGGGAGATCATTTACGGTGATCTCGTATCTTGCTACTGAGCAAAACTAGACGGCACGTTTAGTATCCTAGGTTTGTCTCCGTGCTTTGCAATCACATCGGGTTCAAATTATACTCGTGATGAAAAATTTAGAAATTTACCGCATCCCGAGCCCATCAAATTTTCAAAAGGACCAACCTTGTCACTCCCATTGAATTGACGGCCCATATGGTTGTCAGAACAACCGTGAGGATCGATGTCTCAAACCCCGCCTCCTAAAAGGAGAAAGGGAAGTCTCGATCGACTAAGACTAAACCCAAGTCCCAGGCCCCGAGGCTTCGTGAACACAACCTAAAAGGCACAAAAGGCCGAGACTAAAAGAAACCCACCGATGACCAGCAACATCCACCCGTGACAACGGCGACACCGATACATCACGGCCGGTGCCGCGGTCACATCCACTACTCCCCAAGATCCGTAGGAAACAAACAACCTACCGGTAGGGGAGCGCCCACATCACCCGGTGATGACATTAGCAAATCCAAGCCTTTGTCGAGGGCACACCGATCGATCCCAAAGACTCGGAGGAATCAAACAACCTCCGATAGGGATACAACTATCATCGACTCGCTAAAGGCATTGGGAAACGCCCACCGCTGTCTCGGGGTCATTGGGGACAAAGACTCGGAGGAAAGGAACAACCCACCGATACGTAACCCACAACCAATCCTCGACTCCAAATAAGGCACTGGAAATGCCCACCAAGTCCGAGGGTCAACGGGGACAAAGACTCGAGAGGAAACACACCACCACGATATGGAACCCATCACCAACCCCCGTTAATCGCTGTCGATGTCATCGGATATTATTATCGAAGATGAGCTTGTTGAGATCGATGATGAAATCTTATCACCGGAGAAGAAATGGACACCGAGGTTCAAGTCGAACAAGAGCCTCACCGATCCACAAGAGCATATCGAATCACCAATCAAGCGACAATGATGACTCTCTTCCTCCACCGATGAATTTGAAAGATTTGATAATGTTCTCCGCCATCGAAGGCGCTTTTGTTCAAGGTGGATCACCAAAGCATCAAGAAGATTATACTGGGGTCACCAAACACTATGGGAACAACACACCGCCGCCGCCGCCAGATTCGCCGATCTTAAACCGATGTGCTCACCTTCAATGAAAATGTTCACGAACATGTGGATCTTATGTATCAACAGATTGACGAATGTAATACAAACCGGGTAAGATTCGAGTCTCTTCGTATGTGGCTCATCAATTGATGATATCAAAGAGACCGCCAAGGAGGACCCATCACTCAATTCTAAAGTACCGGAAGCCACCAAGTTTATATGAAGAATTCCTCCCGCCTCACCGACCGGTTGATATGCTTCACCACAATGTTCAAGGCTTACGAGTTCTGCTCGCCTCTACAATCTACATTGGGCTCTTGATACTCGGTGGCTTAATCCGCTAAGGCATCATCCTCCATGGCTTGGAATCTTGGGCCTAGGATGACCGCCTTTAGAATTATCTCATGCTAACTTGGAAGCAAAGGTCACCGTATTCAAACCGACACATCGACATCAAGGCAATGATCTCGAAAATTTATCAGCCTTCAGGGTCAAGCGGCTCCGTCCCATTCAAAGACCAACTCCAACTCTTGCCTCACCGACGCCCAAGAATAGTTGAGGGGAGAATATTGTCAAGAAACTCCTTCTCACACCGAGGGGAGCCAACACCAACAAGATCGATGGCTCAAATCTCATCATCACCACCGGCCTCAAGAACACCTATCTCATCAATCCCACCAACAACATCAACAACAACAACACCGACAAGAATCACACCAATAACAACAACACCACCACCCCGGTAGCAACTTCATCTTCCTCGTGCCAGACAAAGGAAAAGGCAAAATAACAACTTCGAGCTTGAGAAGATTCCCTTTAAAATCGGCAACACCATGTATCCGCCACACCACTACAATAAGTGCTCACCTTACAAGGAGGAAAGAAAAAGAAACTTGTCAAGAAGAAAGAAAGAGCAGAGAAGCACCGTACAAGTAGTTGTCAAGAAGTCGAAAATATTGGGATAGATGCAAAGAAGCTCGAAAAGGGTCGCAGACAAAATTTCAAGGAAGCTCAGTCGCTCGGATGACCGCTATGAGAAAACAGTTGGAAGAAAAGAAGAAGAAAATCAAGCTCTCGCAAAGCGTAATCGAGCATTACAATCGACAATGACAAGTCAAGGCTTCCCGAAAAGATCACGATGTCGAATCATCCCTAATACCAAACCTCCGCCATGAACGCTTCTGAGGGATGATAAAAGGCACTTGAAGTTCATGATCCTCTCAAATTCACCGACTTCGGATCATCGAACTCGATGAACTTGGTCCAATTATTGAAAAGAAGAAAAATGCGGTGGTTAAGGACCCGATGAAAATGCTCGAAAAAGATATGAAAGATCGAGGATTGTCCACCCAACTGGAATTCACCGCATTAATCGCACCTCAAGGATCTCAACCACAATCATCCACCGCAAAAGGAAGAGAGTTGAGTTCCAACTCAAATCAAAGTGCCTCGGATTAGAATGCAACAGGAGCTTCACGAGGTGTGAAATTTGTGAACTGCCTAGTGATTGAGAAGCCCGAAGAGGGTCGCTCCACATTGATGTCTATGAAAACCACGCTTTCAAAGATGGAGTGATATTGATCGCCGGTGTGGCCGCAATGTTGAGCTACATACCAGTGGCCTCTCAAATCCAAACCTCAAAGAAACATCGTGTTACGCCAAGACCGAATTCCAAGATAAGAGAGCACCCCGACAAAGAAACACTCCTAAAAAGAAGCCTAAGCTTGAAGCACGGGGATCCATCTCAATCGACATCATTTTGATTTATCTTTTGTACTAGTGATAGGAACCTTTTGTAATTTGATCAATAAACGATGTATGTTTTGTTAAAATATTCGTGTTCCTTATTCATTAGTACATTCAAGGTAGGAAGAAGCCATTTGCTCACTTACATCGATCAATCACTTAGGCTATTTGTATATCCAAATAGGGAGACCATGGTTCAATAAATACCCAAACCCTTAATCTAGGATTTGAATAGAAAATAGCCCAAGTGTTTAGTCCGTTAAACACTAATCGTGTCAGGAGTGCATAGCCTCTCGTGAGTCATCTTCGGATACTCAAGACGAGGCGAAGAAGTCTCTCCACTCGAGAAGCGGAACTTAAAGGGTGAAGACCGAGTCAAGAAGAAGATGATGGATTCAGTGGTGATGACAATAACTCATCGAATCCCTAAGACTCTCTCCAACTACTTACATCAAGACAAACCAAGTAGAAGACTCAAGGATGTAAAGATCAAGAAAGAGCGGACAAGGCGGAAAAGGTTGAATCGATAAGACGAAGTCCTTATCAACCAAAGTCAACTTTCCCCGAATGGCAAAGATCGTGCTCGGTGTCATCATCGAACTTAGGAAAGTAGTCTTGTCTCTTACCTAGAATAGTCTTTAGAAGAGACAAAATACATCAAGATTTTGTCTTCAGATGATGTCGCTTGTCACTTAGGAAAGAGTCAAATATCATACTTGTATAAATAGCATAAGAGATGGAGTGAAAAGAAAAGCTTGTGAATTGTAAAACACACATACGCCGAGCCATCTTTTCACCCTCCAAATACAACTTAGTTCCCGAGATAGCTCAATGAGCTCTAAGAGTTGTGCTCGGACTTAGCCTGAGCTTAGAGAGGAGTCACCCAACTTTGTCATTTCAATCCCAAGTACTATTCCGCAAGTACTTGGGTAACGTATTCTTTGTTGATTTATTTCGAATAAGAATATGATGTTGAAAATTACTTAGTGTGTTTTCTCATGTTAATTTCAGTCATAGTTCACTATTAACTTGTTTTATATACTCAAACTATTTTAAATGATAGTGAACGGGGAACAACATGAATTTCACTTGCTATTTATAGGAGGGTAAGTTTGGTTAACCATATATTGGGTTAAATATTAACCATGGTTACGTTAGGACACATGTAAAGATCTAAATGAACCATGGTTAGGATGATGCCACTAAAATGATGACTCCCCCCCCTAAGTCGGCCATAACAAGATAAGATGACTTAGGTGGATAGTTTTGGTATTATCTTGAGTTTAGAGCATGATTTGGTTCCGTTAAATGCCAACCGTAAGTTGTTAAGCCATACAAACGAAACCGGTATCGTAAAAATACGAAACTTGTAGGAATGATGAAACTCATCATTATACTCCATCTAAAAATATAAAATGGGTGATAAGTCTTATTGGGTGCAAAAACGCTGCTTAAAGCTGGAAACGCGGGTCAAAAACGCGTAATTCGCAATTTATTAGAAAAGAACGAAATTTCAGGGAAATGACCGTGAATTTATTTAAAGTAGACTAAAATTAGTCTAAAAGTGATATGAGATGTCAAAATATGGTTTTTGTTATACGTGGGATAACTTAACAGTTATACGTGAAGTTTAAAAGTTACGCGATTTAAGCAAAAATGTATAACGTACAAGCTAAATTTCTTTATGGTCAAAGGAGGAGGGAAATATGTTTGAATTTTCCAAAAAATGTAAAAGTGTCAAAAACATATTAGAAACACAGTGCATGAATCGTTAAGTCTGGATGTAAGTAAAATTGTTTAAAACGTAAGTTTAGTTTCGTACGGCGCAGGGTTTATTTGGTAACATTTTAAAATGAAATCTCAAAAAATTCTCTAATTTATTATGAGTGATCTAAAATGTCATCTGATGAGAGGAAAATTATCAGAGTTGATTTTCGTTATGCGCGGGATGTTTAAATGGTGTTCCGACCAAAATGAAACTTTAAAACGATGTTTTCTTAATAACTTTTGCGAAAATGATCTAACGATTGTCAGACTCTCAGGATATTACTAAAATAATTTATCTTACGAGAATGTGGAATAAAAAAATTACGGGATGAATAGTGAAAGTGAATAGTAAAAGTAAATAGTAACTTTACAAAAATATGAAAAAGTAACCCGAAAAATGCGGGTTGTTACAGTCTCACCACCTTAATGGGAATTCCGTCTCGGAATTCAGTGTGTGTTATCCGATGTTGAATTGTCTAGGAAATTGGTGGCTTAAATTGATAATCTAAAGGTATAACATGTTGTTGATGTGAAATGGTTTATAATGATGTGATAATTGTCGTTTGTAGGAAAGTCTTGACAGTCGCAAGTGGTTATCCAAACCATTTTCAAAGTTGATCATGTCTTAGGTGGTTTCGGGATGAAGGCTATATCGTATAGTGTTTATGTCTACTAGTGTTTGATAGAAACGTGGTATTGTGAAGTTTTACATACTTAATTTCAATGGGGTTTAGATAATGATGTGATATGTTGACGATTAGAAGAGTGTAGCGTACGCTTACCATTATTCTCAGGTAGATATGTCAAGTTTGTTTTAAAATCAAAAGTAAATTTTAAAGGAATATGACGGAATGATATCCTTGAAACCTAATCAGGCTAGTACTTCTAAGAAGTGACGAGAAGATTTGATGACTATCCCAAGATAGTAGTTCGGATTATCTCATGTATGAAAATTTCAAGAATGAAATTAGGTAGTATAAATAAGATGTTAAGATTTTGCTTTGAGTGGTAAAACACTATCATGTCTCTAGATCTTTTAATGAATTCGTGGTTTATCGAGTTTAAGTAGAAATCAACCCGAATATAACACTTGTTTAACTATTCTCAATGTTTGAAAATTTAAGTCGAACATAGTTAGTCGACTATGTTCCACTATCCCTAGGTTAAATATAGGTGACTAGACTATATTTAGCCGAGGTTCGATAAATTTTTCAAATACCTAAATTAGGTATACTTGTGATATGTCCATAGCTTTTGAGAAATTGTCCACTAAGCAAAGGCGATATCAAACCATTCAGTTGCAAGTACTGGCCATAAAAGACTTGTAACCTATGTTTTCACATTCCATTGCATAGAAGATAGTATGGGTAGATACGTGTAGAAAGGAAATCTTAAGTAATTCTAAAATAGTTATACTTGGCTAGCATCACGGACCTTTAACAATGAAGGTTTCAGAAGAGAATTTTGATGAATGTAGAGAAAGTTGTTGAACTTCGCTTTTGTAGATGATGAGTCACTTTGTCCTTTAGAAATCCTATTTCTTGTATTTCCATTAGGAAATTGATAGATCGTGACGGGTTTCATGTAAAACGATATCATATAATGTTTATAAGATAATTTTAGAGACTATTGTATAACTTACAATATCTGAGGAGTAGTTGAGACCATTGTGCAACTCACAATGTCTGAGAAATAGTTGAGATCATTGTGTAACTCACAATGTCTAGGAAATAATAGAGACCATGTGCAACTCACAATGTCTAAGAAATGATGGAAAGATCATTGTATAACCCACAATGTCTTGAGAAATGATAGAGAGATCATTGTGTAACCCACAATGTCTTGAGCAATGATGGAGAGACCATTGTGTAACTCACAATGTCTTGAGAAATGATGAAGAGACCACTGTAGGATTTACAGTGTCTGAGAATGTAATAGAGATCACTGTATCTCATAGTGTCTTGAAAAATGAATGAGACCATTGTATCTCACAATGTCTAGGAAGTAGGAAAGACCATTGTAGTCAGTTACAATGTCTTGGAGGAAGTTTCGAAATCCTAAAATGCATGAGTAGATGCATGATTGGGAGATTGGGAAAATATCATTGTGCCGTAATGCCTTAGAATAGGCATACGCAGATATGTTGAGTACTTTGTTTATGATTGAAATTATGTCGAGTGTATATATCAATATACTAGTATGTTTGGAAAGCTTAAAATGCCTAAAAGTCACATAATCATCCTGGAGGATGGAAGGCACGGAGAACTAAGGCTATAAAATGTTTTTGTTTGAAAAAGTAGTTATAGTTTAAGTCTCGATTAGACCCGCTTTCTATAACGTGGCTCGATACCAATCAGTATCACCCCAATTTCGTGATACGCAACGAATTCAAACCGGGTGTTACTTCATCGCACAACAATCATAATAATAGAAAACGAACTCTAATGGAGTCGTTTTAAAAATTTACCATTCGATTTATATAAATATCGAGTTTACAAAAATGAGGTCCCAAATGGTTCCAAGTTTACAAAATACATTAAATTGGTTTTCGAATGATAATAAAATTTATAGCCTTCCGATCTAGTCCTCGCTCTTCCGTGCGACTTCCGACATTATGGACTGAAATACATGCTTAAAGCTCACAACACAAAGGTTGAGTGAATTCATAGAGTTTAGAAATCGAGTTGAACATATAATGTTTGTGTGTGTTACGTTGTTATACACCCATAATGTTGAAAACAAAACATATATTATTGCACTAAGCTCATGATGAAACCAAATTATGCTGGCTGCCACTACCCAAAGTTATGTTGGGTGCCTCTTCCCAAAGATATGTTGGGTGCCTATACCCAAAGATATGTTGGGTGCCTCTTCCCAAAGATATGTTGGGTGCCTATACCAAAAGATATGTTGGGTGCCTCTTCCCAAAGATATGTTGGGTGCCTATACCCAAAGATATGCAGCTATTTCTACGTAAGTAAATTAACTACCAGTTTCTAACTTAGGCAATAAAAATATCAGGAGAACAGCAAACAATTTCAAAGCAATGTGTTCGATTTAAAATAAAGCATGTATCCCCCCTAAGGGTTTGTAAAACAATTGAATGATAGAAAATGGGGCAATGAACTCACCGAGAGTTAACAATGCTAAGTACTTTAACGGATGTGATGGATAAGTCGGAAAACTTCTACGTGCAACCTAAAAATGAAATGTTGCGACTTAAGTTTGGAATAATGTTTAAGGAAACATAAACCATCCTATATATATTTCTATGTTGATCATGATGTAGTCAATTATCATTTGATGTTTGTAGAAAGATCTTTATTATGAGAAAACGTATTTAGTTTATAGATATCGTACTACCGTTCGGGCCATCATAATTCAGAGGTCATGCAGTAAACGTTCGAGGAGCTAGGACACTTTAAATCGTAAATCCAAAGAACTCGTCGATACGTTTTACTCAAATGAAACCCCTCACATGAAGCTCCCTACTATTGTAGTACTTAGTAAATACAACATAAGTTTATCATGTTTTTACAAGTTCTCGTCGTTTCATAAGTATGATTACCTTAGTTAACGGTCTTGGGTAAACAAGCCTTGAGGCTTTAGCCATGGCCTTGCTGTGACTTTGGTCTTGACTACCATGGTCTTGAGACTCAGCCTTGACCTTAGCCGTAGCCGTGGTCTTGTCTTATGGCCGTTAGGCCTCTTGGTTTTCTTTTAGTTGCGACAAAAGTATAGTTTGTGAGACTAAATATAGGGCAGTTTCTGTTTTTGAAAGATAATGGCCTGTTTAAGCGTTTTCAAGGTCCGAGCTTTAACATTGAGGGAAAACGTCGTTCGGACAACTTTCGTGTTTTAACTTTTGATGATTCGGACCGTAAGTACCGCTTTAAACAGCGTAACCAAAACAGCTTCAATATGGCGCTTTGGCGTTTAGGTTTCGCTAACTTCTTTTGCCTATAACTTTTGATTCGTCTTTCCGTTTCGGTGATTCAAGTTGCTATGTTTACCTTTTATCTTGTCTAACATAGTATGTAAGTTAGAAAGTCCATAGGTTACCGATTTTAATGGTCTCAAATGTGTAGAATATGACTAGTTTACTAGTTTGTTACTTTATGACAATATGTAAATTAAAACATGTGATTGAGTATATGTACATCATGAATCAACATAGTAACTATATATATACCATGAAATAGTTAAGATTATGAATAATAAAGATGAGATGATCGTGGTGATAAGTTGCTTACAACTTTTGGCTTTCAATAAGAAAGGAGTAACTTAGTAAGGATAGGACTTTGATTGATCGCTTAAGACTTCGGATTGAGCTAGCTTTCCACACCTTGGCACCCTTGCAAACTTGAAGAGTTGGTGATGAAGTACTAAGTGACTTGAGTGGATTTAAACTCAAGAAGATCACTTAAACTTGCTAGAGATTTCATGAAGTAGCTTGATCTTTTGAACTTCTTTGCTTAAACTTGGAGTTTAAAGATCAAATGATGGAAGATATGGTGGATCTAAGCTATGAACGACCCAAAACAGCTTGTGAAGGTCTTTAGGATGAATTTCACTTGCTATATATAGGAGGGTAAGTTTGGTTAACCATATACTGGGTTAAATATTAACCGTGGTTACGTTAGGACACATGTAAAGATCTAAATGAACCATGGTTAGGATGATGCCACCAAAATGATTAATCCCCCCCTAAGTCGGCCATAACAAGATAAGATGACTTAGGTGGATAGTTTTGGTATTATCTTGAGTTTAGAGCATGATTTGGTTCCGTTAAATGCCAACCGTAAGTTGTTAAGCCATAAAACGTAAAACCGGGTATCGTAAAAATACGAAACTTGTAGGAATGATGAAACTCATCATTATACTCAATCTAAAAATATAAAATGGGTGATAAGTCTTATTGGGTGCAAAACGCCGCTTAAAGTCGGAAACGCGGGTCAAAAACGCGTAATTGCAATTTATCGAAAAGAACGAAATTTCGTGGAAATGACCGTGAATTTATTTAAAGTAGACTAAAATTAGTCTAAAAGTGATATGAGATGTCAAAATGTGCTTTTCGTCGACGTGGGATAACTTAATGATTATACGTGAAGTTTAAAAGTTACGCGATTTAAGCAAAATGTAGAACGACTAGCTTAATTTCTTTATGGTCAAAGGAGGAGGAAATATGTTTGACTTTTCCAAAAATTTAAAAGTATCAAAACATATTAGAAACACAAAGGCAAGAATCGTTAAGTCCGGATGTAAGTAGAAGTGTTTAAAACGTAAGTTTAGTTTCGACAGCAGATTTATTTGGTAACATTTTAAATGAAATCTCAAAAATTCTCTAATTTATTTGAGTGATCTAAAATTCATCTGATGAGAGGAAAATTGTCAGAGTTGATTTTCGTTATGCGCGGGATGTTTAAATGGTGTTCCGACCAAAATGAAACTTTAAATCGATGTTTTCTTAATAAATTTTGCGAAAATGATCTAACGATTGTCAAACTCTCAGTATATTACTAAAATAATTTATCTTACGAGAATGTGGAATAAAAATTTTACGGGATGAATAGTGAAAGTGAATAGTAACTTTTCAAAAATATAAGAAAGTAACCCGAAAAATGCGGGTTGTTACATCACGGTCCTAGTTCAGTATGTATAAGACTATGGCCGACAACAAATTGCACCAACCTCACCAAACATGTCATTGGAATGCAAAACACTCGATATTTATTTTTTTCCCACTCGATTGCGTTATATTATTTCAACTTCACCCAACTCTATTATTTAGATATACTCAGGCTCCACATTCTTAACTATTACATCCTCTCTTGGAGGTATGTGTTCAACCTTCATATCGGCAACCTGTTATTCAAAATAGCAACAAAAGAAAATTTCAACACTTCAACGTACAATTTGACTTTTCAGTTCAAACATATTTCATGTTTGACTTTTTAGGCCAAATATATTTTTATATTATGTTCAACGCTTATACACAACCAATGCGAGAGTTTTGCCTTTTGTTTGATTACATGTTTGACTTAGAAACGTCAAAGTATAACATCAATATATTTGACTTTGAATTCAAGCATACCTTGTTTCATACATAACAGAGTGATCCTGAGCAACTAACGAACAAAATAAGCATTTAAAAAGTAAAGACGTTCGAAAAAAATAAGCATTTAAAAAATATACATCAAGTATTTCAAAAAGGAATATAATTTCGGACATATGAAATTATACTTCTTTTTAGTACTAACAAAATATTCTAGACATCAGATATGTGCAACTAGGCATAAGGTGTATTTGCTTTCTTAATATTATAAAAAGTAAATACTTGGGCATTACTCGTATTAAGAAGAAACATCTTTAAAAATATGTGCAACCATGCATAAGATATACCTGTTATGCTTTTGAGCTCCATCAATGAACTTGGTAGCTCAATAGCCTTTCGAGCTAAATAAGTTTTTTCTGTGGAAAGCCTTTTGTTGATAGAAACCCTAAAAACAAAAGGCCCTTGTGAAATTCAGTGCCCGACCTCAGTTTTGTCCACGATATCCATCTGTCACAATTCTCAATTTCCGGTCATTTTGCAAACTTTAAAAAAATTTACTGTTCATCTCGGGAATTTACTATTCATCATTTTACTATTCATCGTTTTTGAAGTCGATTTGATCTTTTGAGAGGTTATTTCAAAATTTTACTATTCACAAAACACAATTCATTCCCGGAGAAAAAATTATATTTACGATTATTATTCATCATTTTTGTAAACTAGGTTTACGAGTATCAAATTCGCGTAACCGTAAGGGTTTAGCCGCGTATTCATGGAACATCATTGAGAACATTTCATATAGACTAGAGTTAGTTTGTACATCATCAGTAACATCATTTTATATTAGTTCATGCATGGGTTTGCATATTTCATTAACGTATATTTTTTTATTAAATAAACGCTATTGTACGACCATTTATTTTGAACAATTGATCCGACATTCCCAAAAATTATCCTGATATATTTTTATACTCATTTTAAGACTATAAAAATTATATTATTAGTTTACCCGATGTTTTGAATTTATTTTGGTATATAAATTGTTATATATATATATATATATTTACGACGGTTTTCCTAAATTCTAATCGACAAATATTTATTCACTCAATACTTGCGAGAAATGCATTTTTTATAATTTTATGACCTCTATATATTTTATTTTGTTCCGTTAAAAATCGATTCCTAGCCAACACTACACTTAATACCTAATTAAATGTACAAAATATACATATTACATAACTTAAAATACATTTAATCAACAAAACACATCAAACACTTTCCCCATTTTTATCTTGCCGACCACCCCCCCTAGTCATCACTTTTATAAAAATATTGACTTTATTAAATGTACACCTACACATTTCATACTAGATATTTGTAGTATACAAATTAGTTACTCAACTAAAACACATACATACACATTTTTAAAGGTGTAAAAGGCATGAAAACCCTCTCATCCCCTTGTGGTATTCGGCCAAGCAAGAAAACCAAGAGAAATCCATCAAAATTTCAAGATCAAGTATTTTTCTAGTTCATTTAGTAATTTATTTCAAGGTTTTGAAATAAAAACCTAAAGATTAATTAAGTTCCTAGTTCCAAAACTCTTCAATCACTCAAGTAAGCTTCTCATAAATTTTTATTACTCTTTCATAATCATACTTGAGCTATTTTATCATTCTAGTACAAAAACATGCAAGTATCATATGTATTTATACCACTTTACTTATTTTTATTTCATATTATAAGTTTTAATCATCCTATAATTATTCCCATGAAACCTATCATTATTGATGAAGTTTAGGAACCCATGACACCCTAAAAAGGTGTATGATAGGTTTAGAATAGTTTTGGTGTTGATTGGAAGGGTTTAGAACAAGTATTACACTAGAAAAATCATTTTCGACAACATATAATTAAGGGCTGTTCATTTTTGTAAAATCTGGAAATTTCGACAGGTCATGGATTATTTTGGTTTATATTTTCAGAAAATAGACTTTAAAACGAAACCGTGGTCGCTTGAACGGGTTAAAACGGGTTTATAACGAAAAAGATACGCTATTTTCAAGTTTAACGACGAAAACTAATTTTCTGAAAATGTACAAGCTGTCAAGGGTTATTTTAGGGCCAAAAATGAGTTTTAAACCTTATCTAAATGAGTCGATTTATCAAAAATATATTAGTATATATTAACACGAAACTAAGGATGTATAGATCGTAGAAAACGAGCTTATAATGACCGAGATACAAGCGTTTGAAAACCGACGTTCACAACTTATTTCCATCGCTTTTACTAAAATATTTCTAAGTGTTGAAACTGTCTTTTCGGTACCCATGTTTGGAGCCGTTTTCTCAATGATCGAGTTGGTTTTGGTAAAATAGTATCTCGAGTAAAGTTAGTTCACCCGGCCTATTTTCCAAAATGACCACCGCTCATCAAACGGAGTTCTAACGAGTAAAATACGACCACTCAAACTTTCCCGAAAACTACCCATAAACTACATTTTTAGCTCAACTACCTCACTTCACCATTATTTATCTTTATGATCGGAACCCGTATGGATAAAAGTTCAGTGTTATGACTTTTAGATAATGTTACAAGCTTTCTAAAATCATTGAGTTTGTTTCCTAACACTAGATATTCACTATTTTACGACTAGTTTTTCGAGGCCACTTAGCCACTTTCACGAATTATCAAAGTACATTATTTTGCGACGAGAAACTATAAATTCTTGTTCTATTTCTAAACGATTATCATGGGATGTTGTTTCAACATATATGAGCGTAATGTATTTTATAACTTGACAAGATGTCATAAACATATATTTCGACGATAAACTTTATTTTCAAAATGCACAAGTGGTATGGATATCATATGAGTTTGCATGCACGACATTGTTTCATGGCTTACATTAGAACATATCATTCATATTAGGTTGCGAGATAGAGATCACACCTCATTTCAAGTATCTACTTTTGTCATCATAATCATTACATCGGTGAGTTCAGTAGCCTCTACTTTTACTCGCTTAATCATTTTACAAACTCTTTGGGGAG
The DNA here is from genome assembly GCA_022545495.1 of Chrysanthemum lavandulifolium. Lineage (NCBI taxonomy): Eukaryota > Viridiplantae > Streptophyta > Magnoliopsida > Asterales > Asteraceae > Chrysanthemum > Chrysanthemum lavandulifolium. The sequence goes on along the minus strand of CM040245.1, from coordinate 157,328,227 downwards.
ATACATGCTCAACTATTTTAATTTCAATTTCGATTATTTGCAAACTATATGTTGAATCTAAACTTAAACTATATTGTTTGAACTATCATAAACTTGTTAATCTTTGTTTCACTCTTTATGCTCGTAAGTAGATTATGCCCGAACTAAATTGATTACTATGTTATGAACACTATTATTTGAACCACCTTCCTTGATTTTGAACCCTTCGACATATATATTTGAACTCTTTTAAATTGATTTGGACCTTTTAACATATATTTGAACACTTTGACTACTTTGAACCATTTGATACGTTTTGAGCTCTTTGACTGTTTTGAACTTTTGAACTCGACTTAAACTCTTGAACTTAATTACGAACTTTTGAATGGAACACTTGAACTTAATTATGAACTTATGACCTATTTTGAACTTAATGAACCGTACTCATTTTATATTATGTCTCCCTATGTGAACGGAGCAATACCAATTCTCGCCTTATTGGTGGAGTGTGCAAAGTCTCCCTATGTGAACGGAGCAATACCAAGTCTCGCCTTATTGGTGGAGCGTGTAAATTCTCCCATGTTTGGAGTGTTCTTAATTGTATATAATAGTTGTATGATGTACCGTTCGTACATTCGCATTGTTAGTCTCCTATTAGTAGGTAGTATGGATATCGCTATTAGAGGTCGGCCAACCTCTCGCTCACTATGTTACGGGACGATATTATTTATTCTAGGGCTTTGCACGCATACATTATTATATACGTGGTGCTATATTGTGAACTATTATGACAACGTATACTTGACTACTAGACATACTACTTTTGGCAGTGGGTTGTGAACACACGGGTTGCAAGTTTTGTATGGGCGGAACTTGGAACTAAGTGGATTTACAATGCCTTTGCTTTGTGGACTATTCTCAATGACCAAAAACTTTGCCTTTGCTGCATGAACGTTCTTTAAAGGCTTTACAATTCAACCAAACTCTATGAACTCACTCAACCATTGTGTTGACACTTTTAGCATGTTTTATCTCAGGTATCTAAAGCATTCACTTCATGGCATGCATATGGACTTATCATAGAGTCGCTGAGCTGACGCGTCTCACATATATTTTTATGCACTTAACTGTCGTTTGATTGTAACAAACTTATTTTTGGTATTTTGAAAATCTATTGGGACCTATGTTTTGTAAACTCTGATTATTTTACTTAATCAAACGATATTTTCAAAACGACACTTTAGGTCGTTCGATATAACTGTAACTTTGATGCTATGACAGTCATCCCCTAGGTATTCCATTCCGCTGCAAAACATGTAATTTGGGGGTGTGACACCATCAAAGGGGTTTTTCCTTTTGAGTCACTGGTATTGCGGTCAAGCCTTGCTTTAAGAAGTTCATTAAGAGAAGCAACATTGCTTGTGCTAGCAACTGTCAGTACCTCCCCCAAGTTTATAACTTTGAGCTTCTTGTGATGTTGTGAAGTTACAATGCAACACTTGTATAATATGCCGTTTCAAAGTGATTATGTGATACTCAATCATAATCATTATCCGTAGTAATAAAATGAGCAATATAAGAAATGTGTTTCTATTGTTAATACTTGTATAATTAGATAACCATTTGGTCCGAATCAATGGCAAAAGTTGATTATTTAAGAATGTAAATTTCGATGAAGTCAAAATATCAAATCCAAACACCCCCAATTAGACCTACAAGTTAACCAAACCTGGGAAAAGTTGTTGAGAATGGAACTATTGTCTATCATTTTGGTTTGTATTGCTTTAGCTAAAGTAGTATTTTTGAATTGCATGAGTTGGGTCACGATCACGGTCCTAGTTCGGTATGTATAAGACTGTGGCCGACAACAAATTGCACCAACCTCACCAAACATGTCATTGGAATGCAAAACACCCGATACTTGTTTTTTTCCCACTGGATTGCATTCTATTATTTCAACTTCACCCAACTATATTATTTAGACATACTCAGGCTCTTCATTCTTAAGTATTACATCCTCTCTTTGAGGTATGTGTTCAACCTTCATATCGGCAACATGTTATGTTATTTTCAATGCTTATACACAACCAATATGAGAGTTTTGCCTTTTGTTTTATTACATGTTTAACTTAGAAACGTCAAAGTATAACGTCATAGTATTCGACTTTAAAGTCAAGCGTACCTGGTTTCATACATAACACAGTGATCCTGAGCAACTAAACAACAAAATAAGCATTTAAAAAATAAAGACATTCGAAAAAAATAAGCATTTAAAAAATATATATCAAGTATTTCAAAAAGGAATATAATTTTGGACATCCGAAATTATACTTCTTTTTAGTAATAACAAACAATTTTAGACATCAGATATGTGCAACTAGGCATAAGGTGTATTTGTTTTCTTAATACTATAAAAATTAAATACTTGGGCATTACTCATATTAAGAAGAAATACCTTTAAAGATATGTGCAACTATGCATAAGATGTACTTGTTATGCTTTTGAACTCCATCAATGAACTTGGTAGCTCAATAGCCTTTCCAGCTAAATAAGTTTTTATTTTTTCTGTGGGAAGCCTTTTGTAGATAGAAACCCTAGAAACAAAAGGCCCTTGTGAAATTCGGTGCCCGACCTCAGTTTTGTCGATGATATCCATCAAAGGGGTTTTTCCTTTTGAGTAACTGGTATTGGGGTCAAGCCTTGCTTTAAGAAGTTCATTAAGAGAAGCAGCATTGCTTGTAGCATCTGTCAGTACCTCCCCCAAATTTATAACTTTGAGCCTCTTGTGATGTTGTGAAGTTACAATCAATGATTCAAAACACTTGCATAATATGCCGTTTCAAAGTGATTATGTGATACTCGATCATAATCATAATCTGTAGTAATAAAATGAGCGGTATAAGAAATGTGTTTTTATTGTTAATACTTGTATAATTAGATAACCATTTGGTCTGAGTCAATAGAAAAAGTTGATTATTTAAGAATGTAAAGTTTGATGACGTCCAAATATCATATCAAAACACCCCCGATTAGGCCTACAAGTTAACCAAACTTGGAGAAAGTTGTTGAGAATGGAACTATTGTCTGGCCTTTTGGTTTGCATCGCTTTAGTTAAAGTAGTAATTTTGAATCGCAAGAGTTGGGTCACGATCACAGTCCTAGTTCGGTATGTATAAGACTGTGGCCGACAACAAATTGCACCAACCTCACCGAACATGTCATTGGAATGCAAAACACCAATACTTGTTTTTTTCCCACTGGATTGCATTCTATTACTTCAACTTCACCCAATTCTATTATTTAGATATACTCAGGCTCCTCATTCTTAAGTATTACATCCTCTCTTGGAGGTATGTGTTCAACCTTCATATCAGCAACGTGTTATTCAAATAGCAACAAAAGGAAATTTCAACACTTCAACGTACAATTTGACTTTTGAGTTCAAGCATATTTCATGCTTGACTTTTTAGGCTAACCATATTTTATGTTATGTTCAACGCTTATACACAACCAATGTGAGATTTTAGCCTTTTGTTTTATTACATGTTTGACTTAGAAACGTCAAAGTATTACATCATAGTATTTGACTTGAAGTCAAGCATACCTTGTTTCATACATAACACAATGATCCTGAGCAACTAACGAACAAATAAGCATTTAAAAAATAAAGACATTCGAAAAAAATAAGCATTTAAAAAATATCTATCAAGTATTTAAAAAAGGAATATCATTTCGGACATCCAAAATTATACTTGTTTTTAGTAATAACAAACAATTTTAGACATCGATATGTGCAACTAGGCATAAGGTTTATTTGATTTCTTAATACTATAAAAAGTAAATACTTGGGCATTACTTGTATTGAAGAAACACCTTTAAAGATATGTGCAACTATGCATAAGATGTACTGTTATGCTTTTGAACTCCATCAATGAACTTGGTAACTCAAGAGCCTTTCCACTAAATAAGGTTTTTTTTTTTTTTTTTTTTTTTCATCGGGAAGCTTTTGTTGATAGAAACCCTAGAAACAAAAGGCCTTATGAAATTCGGTGCCCGACCTCGCTTTGTCCACGATATCCATCAAGGGGGTTTTTCCTTTTGAATCAGTGGTATTGGGGTCAAGCCTTGCTTTAAGAAGTTCATTAAGAGAAACAACATTGCTTGTGCTAGCAACTGTCAGTACCTTCCCCAAGTTTATAACTTTGAGCTTCTTGTTATGTTGTGAAGTTACAATCTATGCTTCAAAACACTTGCATCATATGCCGTTTCAAAGTGATTATGTGATACTCGATCATAATCATAATCCGTAGTAATAAAATGAGCAATATAAGAAATGTGTTTCTATTGCTCATACTTGTATAATTAGATAACCATTTGGTCTGAGTAAATGGAAAAAGTTAATTATTTAAGAATGTAAAGTTTGACGAAGTCCAAATATCAAATCCAAACACCCCTAATTAGACCTACAAGTTAACCAAACCTGGAGAAAGTTGTTGAGAATAGAACTATTGTCTGGCATTTTGGCTTGCATTGCTTTAGTTAAAGTAGTATATTTGAATCGCAAGAGTTGGGTCACGATCACGGTCCTAGTTCGGTATGTATAAGACTATGGCCGACAACAAATTGCACCAACCTCACCAAACATGTCATTGGAATGCAAAACACCCGATACTTGTTTTTTCCCTTGGATTGCATTCTATTATTTCAACTTCACCCAACTCTATTATCTAGACATACTCAGGCTCCTCATTCTTAAGTATTACATCCTCTCTTGGAGGCATGTGTTCAACCTTTATATCGGCAACCTGTTATTCAAATAGCAACAAAAGGAAATTTCAGCATTTCAACGTACTCTTTGACTTTTCAGTTCAAGCATATTTCATGCTTGACTTTTTAGGCCAACCATATTTTAAGTTATGTTTAACGCTTATGCACAACCAATGTGAGAGTTTTGCCTTTTGTTTTGTTACAAGTTTGACTTAGAAACGTCAAAGTATAACATCATAGTGTTTGACTTTAAAGTCAAGCATACCTTGTTTCATACTAAAAAATCTCGCTCACTTATCAAATATTGAAGAAAATCTTGATGGAAGCTCAACTAAGATTCACATAACAATTTATCAATGCAAAGTTCCTAGATGCATGATGTAACACCCCAAAAAATGGCACAATGGAAGAATTCGGGTCACTGGGGTACTACTTATTGAATCACAACACAAAGTAATAGGGAACGAACTACCTGATCCGTGTTAGAAAAATACATTGATTTAAATAGTTAAAAGGTTTACATCAAAGTTAAGTATTTGAATTACAAGGCCCATTGAATAGTTGTCCCACTAAGAAATAGTTATAATCGTATATGAAACACTTCAGGTAAAATCTATGACCCATGCCATGCCCTGCCTCAGTTAATCATGCAACATGATAGTTAAGTATCTAAGAAAAACATGCTTAAAAAAAGTCAGCATAAAGCTGGTGAGTTCATAGGTTTAAATCAAAGCAGTAAAGTGGACCATAAGCAAAGCATATGAACATTACATCGAACATAATGTTATACAAAAAGTCTATTATTCAAGCTCTAAGTCATGATATCGAAGTTACGACAGTGGATCATGCTATAAAGCACATTATATAAAGGCTCGAGCAAGTGTTTAACCCGTGACACTCGTAATCCGATATGATATACGTTCGCTTTTGACCATTTGGTCAAACCGAATGGGGAGTCACCCCGATAGCTCTATCTATAGCATTCACGCTTCCCAAAAGGAACTGACGGTTCATGAAAATGGGCATATTTAGGTTACAAATCTTTGGCTAGCTCGTAATAGTTTAACGGAGCATAAGTTTAGTTGGTCCAAGTAAAAGTGAAGATAATAAAGTTGGGTAGAGATCCTCTACGGGAAGGAACACCATAACATTTAATTATTACGACTATGATTAAAAGTAGCAAGATCCAACGGCTGAAAGGACTTTACCAAGTCCCTTAAAAATAGAACTCACCAACAACAATAATAAGGGCAGTAAAAAAATGTTAAACAATAATTAATAAAATGATCTAAATTCAATATCACAAATTACTCATAGGCATGACCTTATATACAAACGCACTTGTGTTTTCTTTAACCTTTGAGTCATGATGTAGTCAACTCATGATAGTCAGGTCCCAACATTATATGGTCAACACTAAACCATTTGTATTTTCTTTAATCTTTCAGTCTAAAACTTTACACTAGTTAAAATGTTATAGTCAAGTCCTAACACTACTCAGGCCATAATAGTCGTGTTACGCTTATATATTTGTGTGATCAAATCTATATAAAGTGGACAAACCGATTACTTGTATTACTATAAAATATGTTTCTAATCTGTACAAGACTAGAAGTCTAGCAAAAACGAGGAGCGAATAACTCATTTTGTTTCGCTTAACATATGAAACTGGACAAAATATCTTCTGGTTTTTACGATGTTTAAACTAGTTACATGTATATTATTTTAGAATCACATGCTCGTATGTTTTGCAACCTCATATTAAACCTAACTTTTTTCGATTTTAAACAACCAACGAAACTCGTATAACCACCAAAATATCTCGAAACACGGTTTTGAGTTAAAAACACGCCAACGAATACGAACAAGAAACCCGGTCCGTTTATAAAAAAGACAATAGGCCGTTAAACGTATAGCCAAACCCGAAACCATATTTTACAAACACATCACCGGAATCTGATCACTCCGACCACCGGAAAACAGGCACAATGACAGATAACAACAACAACGACGAAGACGATGACTCATTCGGCGATTTCACATTCGCATCTAACCACACCACATCTCAAATCGTAAAAACCACAACCAAAAACGACGACGTTTGGGGCGATTTCAATTTCCACGAAAACACAACACATCAAAACCGTCAATCGGAAACACAAACGAAATGGAACAAGATTAACGGAGCGTTACCGTTATCTCTATTCGGAGGTGATGATGACGTGGCAGATCACGGTGCTGACGTGGAGGATGAATCTGTTAAGCAATTGAATTTTGATAAAAGTGATAAAGTTAAGTCGAATTTAGGAATTAATGATTTGCTAGCAAATCTGTACGGTCAGGAGAGTAATATTTCGAAGTCGAATTCGGATACGTTGAGTTCGAAAACGGGTGAGAATGATGGATCTGATGATGAAGGTGGTTGGGAGTTTATTAATGCATTTTCGGACTCGAAAGTAGCGAAAAACGAGAAACAGAATAAGGTATAAATATACTTTTTCATTTATTTGAATATACAGATTGTCGTAGCTGAGTAAACGGAGGCCCTGTGCAAAAACTTACATGACGATTAAGATATATTCTAACAATCTAGCTTTTAGGGGGTGTTTGTTTCGGCTTATATAGTCGGCTTATGGCTTATTTGGTTTTCGGCTTATTATGACATAAGAAATATATATAAGCTGAAAAGTTTCAAAATAAGCTACAAAAAGTGAGCTTATGAAACATAAGCCGAAAACTGAATAAGCTATAAACCCGCTATATAAGCAGAAACAAACACCCCCTTAGCTTTAATTATAAAATCTATATAACTAGTATTTGATACTAGTTGTCTTAGGAAATAGAGCGTACCTTTGATGATTTGATTTATAATTGGTTAATTATTATAGAGAAGTAATGATAATTGAAGCAAAGTTTGTAATTTGCGGCATTTTTTATTAAAAGTTTACTTGTTTAGAAATGTAAGTAAGGTGTGATATGAGTTTGGGTTCTAAGAGCTTTTAACGAATTTGCTTTTTGTTATAGGGAAATTCTGAGAAGATTGTTTCTCCGGTTGGAATACAGAATGGTTCACATGGGGCTGTTGATCTATTTGCAGTACAAAGTAATGGTGGTTTTGGTGAATCTCGAGGAATGGACAATGGGTTTGAGTCCAAACCGATTGAAAATTTTCAAAATGGGTTTACGGCGGATTTTAAAGGCGAAAATGGGGGTGTCGTGAATGAGTTGAGTTTGAATCCGGTTGGCGGGGATGATGATTTTGATGATATGTTTGGGGATTTTGAGACTGCGTTTAAGGAGCAGCCATCAAAGGAGAAGGTGAGTATGACTCTCTTTGATCTTATTTACGTATTTCCACCAAATGTTTTTGTTATTTATTGAAATCAGCGCTTAAGGAAAGCAAACTTAATTAGTGTCTTATTTCGATTTAGATAGAGCAAGTAGTTGAAACCATATGTCCATATCACATGTGATGACATGTTTACGGAATTTCTAGTGTTGCCTATCCAAAATTACAAGAAAAGGAACTGCTTAGAAGTAGCCTTAGTTTTTTTTGAATTTTTGAATCATACAGCATACCAATTGCATGATCTCCGTGATTTGTAGGATACCATGAATACTGTTATGTAACAATACGGAATCTAGGTATTTCATATGAATTTGGAACCTGTAGGGTTTTCTTTTGGTTTTTAGTTTGTGACCTATTGGCTGTTTTGGGTCTTTTTCTTGAGTGATCTCAAGTTCATTGTGGAAATTCCACTGCTTGTATCATTGTTATCATATATCATTATTTTCTGGGGCGTCGTCCCCTTTGCCAAAAAAAAAATCCAGACCGGAGTGGCCGGTTTAACCGGGAACCAGATGGTTGGTTTTCAAAATCCGGATGAAGTTGGCCCGTTTTGAGCTGGAAAAAACCGGAGAATCCGGTTAAAACCCAGAACCGAAAAACATCGTCGGAAACATGAAACTCGCCGGAAACTACTGTTTGTGTGTAGACTTGTTGCGTTCGAAGCTGGTGTGTTATGTTCTTCCCTTTCCAGCTACTTCAGCAGTAGATTTGACTCCACTAGCAGATTCCGACCAAAATTCTGTTGTTCCTTACTTCATCCGGGCAGATAAATGTGTTTGATGTTTGTGAGAGAACCCTGTTTTACTTCTTTACAATACGTGGGTGTTAGCTTGTTGCGTGAAAAGTGAACAATAGAAAGGTTAAATGCTGTCAGTGTCAGTACTTTTGTACTTTTTGTTGCTATGTGAGCATGTCTGTTGAGCCAACTATTAAGTAGTTAGTGGCAAGTAACAGCTGTATTTTGTACGTATTCATTGTTGAGGAACGGTTTCGAATACGGTTGAACGGGTGGGTAAACCGTTCGAACTCCGTTCGGGTTTAAAAACACTGATGAATTGTTAAATACCTGCTACTTTTGAGATGCTATCAACTTGTGATTCTGAGTCACTCTATGAAAAACTAGTGGGCTGAAGTTTTTCTTCATAGGAAGTTCAATGCTAAAACTTCCACCAAGTGGTTTTGGCTCAAACCATCAAGTCTACAACCACTAGGTTGTGGTTCAAGTCTCTTTGACGACATTACTGCACTAATTTGTTGGCCATTACAAATAAGATAAAGAACAAAAAAGTCATCACCTCATCTAAAGCAAGGTTAGAGTTGCCAGTGAAATGGCGTTCTAGGTGGCTGGCTAGTGAATGTAAATCTAGAGTGCTCTCTATTATTTTTATATTTTTTATTGCGCATCTATGGATTTATGCATGAATATGGCTAACTAAATATTTGGAAAAAGCTAAATTTCAAGCAAACACAGCAGACATTTTAAAGACGGCCCACAAAAGAAATAAGTGGAATAAATTCTTGCAAATGTTGCCTAGACACATAAGGTCTGTATTTTGTGAAGCTTAGGTTAGCATTTTGGAAATAACAGTTTACTTGTTTAGGTGAGATAGAAACTTGTGCAGTAAAATCCGTTTGCGATGTCTGCTCATGTGATGTCAGTTTGGGTTCTAAGAGCTTACTTGAATTCACTTTTTGGTCTAGGAACATTCTGAGAAGATTGTGTCTCCGCCGGGAATACAGAATGGATCACATGGGCCTATTGATCTATTTGCAGCATCAAGTAATGGAGGGTTTGTTGATTCTCGGGTGATGGACAATGGGTTTGGGTTTGGGTTTGACTCCAAGCCGATTTTGAGCTTTGGAAATGGCTTCACGGCTGATTTTAAAGGTGAAAAAGGAGGTATCACAAATGATTTAAATAAACTTGGTGAGAGTGATGATTTTGATGATACTTTTGGGGATTTTGAGACTGCATTTGTGGAACAGCCATCAAAGAAGAAGGTAAACATGGGTTTTTACTGTATTGTCACAGATGCTATTTGTTTTTTCTCAAAAATATGCAACTAGATGTAAAAACTTGGCTTGTTTCTTATCTTGATTATGTTGGAGAAAGTAGTGTACAACTGTACACTTATCTTGATTAAGTTGGAGAAAGTAGTTTTTAAACCATATCACATGTGATAACATATGATAGTTTATGAATAAGTTAAATTTTTTTTATGTGATGCTTATCCAAAATCACAAGAAAAGAAACTGTTGGGAAGTTGCCTTAGTTTCTTCCGGATTTTGAATCATACAGCATACCAATTGGATTGTCCTTGCAATTTGTAGGATACCGTAAAATATTTAATAAAACAAAAATATTTGATAATGGCATTGCACTTGTGTTGGTGAGATGCCACCACCCATGGGTGAGTGTAAGATTCAATTTAAGAAAAAGTAGTTTGCTGAAGCTTTTCATTTAGTAGGAAAATGAGTGATAAAAACGTGCACATCCACCAAGTGGTCTTCGGCTCATTGGCCACCAACTCTACAATGGGTTCAAGTTTCTTTGAAGACATCACTATACTCTTTATTACTCCTATGAAGTTACATAAACACTAGTCTTCTGACATATTTGGCACTCGTTATTATAAACTTTCTATCCAAGTTTAATTTGAGAGTGACTTAATCATGCAGGAATTATCTGAGGAAAGTAGTAATCCATTGAGCTCACATGCATCCCAGGGACCAGTTGATCTGTTTGCATTTTCAAATGGAATTCCTGGGGGATTACACAAGGAGAAAAATGAATTTGACTTCAGTCAAACCTCAGTGGGTCAAAATGGCGTTACCTCTGATCCCTTCTCTCAAAATGAGTATAATGAAACTAAAGGTGACTCAGACTCACAACCTCCTGGTGGGGATGCTGATGATGAAAATTTTGGAAACTTTGAAACGACATTTGCAGAAACTGGATTAAAGCCAGAGGTAGATTTAATCTTATTATATTATTTATTTACGTTGTTTCATTTTTGTTAATGGTATTCTACCATTCTTTGCTTGTTCCAGGGTCTGAGGCAAGTTCAAAGAATTATAAAGAGCCTGTGCCTCTTTCCATTTTTGGCATTGAAGAGGAGCCCCAGACTGATGATTCCTTGAATCTTCAGCATGATCTGTTTAAATCATCATCCCAGGGGAAGCATACAAGAAATCTGAGCTCAAATTTGTCGATCAATGATATTTTATCAGATCTGTACAGCCAAGCAGGACCAATTAGTTCTGCTTACCATGAGCACAACCCCGATGAGAAGGAAAATGCACTGCATTCTACCAGCAAGGAATCTACTTCTCATGTAGACGATGATAATAATGATGATGATTTTGATGACGGTTCATGGGAATTCAAGGATGCTTCCATACATCCAAGAGTCCAAAAACTGAATTTGTCTTTTGAAAAGAAACTGAGCAACTGCATGGATCTTTATTCTAATTTAAAAAACAAGTTATCTGTTGTTGCTAGACGCCATCTTCACAGTCTAAAGGTTGGTGCTCTAATTTATTAAATATTATTCAGCTCAATTTTTATAAAAAGGAATGTGAATATACACACGTACAAAGTTGGTGATATCTGCATTTCTGTCTAGAAAGCTCAAAGTACTGCTACTCATGTTGGCGATGAGATGAAAGTAACATCCCTCAATAAAGAAATCCAGGTTTGCATTTCTTTGCTTTTGCTTACGATCACTCTTCTCTGTTTATAATTTTTAGATGACACTTGAGTAGACTTGTTAATTTTGCAATATTATCTGTTCCCCTATTGCAGGAGGCCCTGGAGAAGCTTCACCAAAAAGATATGATATCCACAGAACTCGAGTTAGATGATCATATGGAACACGATATTTCTTTTAAGCAATACATTGAAACTCTTCTTGAGCCGGATTTTCAAGTACTCGAGTCAGAATATCACATATCAAGAAGATTGTCACTAGTATGTACTTTACCCATACTTTACCCTTTGGATTTGTGTATTCATCAGTTAGTTGTCAATTGCAGATTAGTTCTGTATTATTGTTTGCACTCTAAGTACACTCATATGGAAGAATCTCATAGGCCCCAAAGTTATTTTGGTCATTGTTTTGTGGGTGCTGCCCGTCTTCCCTGGGTTCTGAAATCCCTTATACTATATTTATATAAAATTAATGCAGGTAACCAAAACATGTACATGAAAAATAAAAAAGGATATTGGTATATTTTGCTTTTGTGGGTTTTAGAATTACTTTCTTTGTTCACAAGTGACTTGTGTATTTAGAAAGTTCAAATGTATTTCTTGTTTCCTACAAGAGAGGGAAAATATATGCTAAATACGCATGTTAGGCTTCAAATGTCTTGTATCACTTCTTATTCTAATCTAGACTTTATAATATATAAGAGAAGGTTGAAGCTTTTGTGATTTTTCTGGCTTATTAGTTTATAAGATCATGATTGAAGTAAGAATATGTTACAGATGCAAAACAACATTTTCGCTTTTAGGACATGACATTACTTTTTAGGAATTGATATCAATAAAAACATTACTAACCTTTTAATTAATTGCATAAGAGGATTAACAATCTAAATTTCTTCTTGTGATTAGGCAGAATCAGATTTTCAAACGATCATTGACCTCATCAACCATGTTACAACAGTGCTAAAGATTCTAACACTCGCTCCAAAGGGCGAACCAGCTGATTATGTGTCCCTATGGTTTAAGGTGATTTCAGTTTGCTCTCAAGAATTAAAACATGGCACATGGATTTGGAAGCAATCTTTAGAAAAGAATGTTCACAGTGAAATACTCTATGAGCCACAAGGTACGGTGCTATAATGATTATTTCACATGTGATCACACCATTTAAAATAATCTACTCACTGCAGTCTCTCTTTTGTATTAAATAGCCATTAACTTAAAAATGACATTGATTTGTTGCAAGTCTTTCGTCATTCAAAGTTCAGTTATATACTTACGAAGAAAAAAAATGTTGGTTTTGTGCTTTTGGAATTGTATGGACCATTTGTTTAGGAATGTGATTCAGTCTATTCTGTTGATTTTCATTCCACGGGCAGGGGGTTCCATACCATGGAATGGATAAAATATTCAAACGTAACCCATGTGATGTGTAAACAATTCTTTTTTTAGCTGTTTGGGGAAGTATAATACAATTCCTTTGAAGTAGATATGAAACTTATATATGCCTTGTTTTTCTAAAATAATAACAAAAAACTTGTATGTGACAAGCTTTTATAATTTCTATATATTGTACTAATTTTGCACCAAAAAAAAAAAAAAACTACAAATTAGGGATGAAACTACACAGTATGTCTGTATATAGCATAAAGAACTCAGATGTCTGTATATAGCATAAAGAACTCAGATGACCCATTCCATTCCTTCATGCCAACCAAATTGGATAGTGGAATTTAATGACCCATTCCATTACCTAGCTTATTAGATTTCCCCGTTCGCTCTGTTCCTTTCTCATTACATCCCATCCAACCAAACAGACCAACAGTTCATAACTATCTTAAGTTAAAAAGTGGCGTGCATGGTCTCAAAAGTCATATCTGGCCTTCTTTTTCTCTGAAACACTGGGATTATTGTAGTGAATTTTCATTAATGTACTTGTAACCAATGTAATCTTTATTTGTATATCTTCAGGTAAACAATTCATTATTGCCCTTGGAGAGCTATATAGAACAGTTATTATTTTGGGAGCAGCAGTCAAGATTTATAAACCCTGGATACTGTTGAGCGGTGTAGATTTGGAGGGAATTTGTGGTCTTATAGAAGAATGCCACTCCCTCTGGTCAACATCAGGACTTGAGGAGGCCATCCCTGCCGAGTCGGTATTGGAGTCCATCAGGAATATTCGAAACCTTGATGAACTTGCAATCGCAAATGAAGTTCTTTCTCAAGAGGAATCTCGATGTGGGTTATCACTTTTATCACCGGGAGTGGTGCCAGGTGTGTTAATCTATACTTTTTAATGGAATAAATCACCATATAATGTGAAGAAACAGTCTAGCATATTACGTATACAAAAGTTCTCATGACTTCAGGAGCCAACTGAATTAGGGTGGTGTTGTAGTTGTCATTCATGTAGGCCAACATTTACATGTGGTTAGTGTATAGTCCTTATCATATTTGGGTTATAGCTAGAGATCTATTCTGTTTATAAATTTCCCCATAGTAAAATTGACTATTTTCTACCCTAAAATCTACATGACATGAGCTTAGGCTTTAATTACCAAAATCCTTGGTATTATAGTTATGTTGCTAGACCTAAGGTCTGTCACTCGTTGCGTGTAAAACTCGTGTTTGTATCGGCTTTAATTAGGTTCCTTGTATAGTTAATCATATTCTCCTCACAAGTTATACGTTTCCTTTAAGTCCCAGATATCAAGAGATAATAAAATTATTTTATGATGATCTAATGGTGATAAAATAGTTGATGGGAGGAAATTAATTGGAAAGCAGTTTTATATCATGGGTTTTGCCAGACTCAGATGAGGTGTATTGGTTTTGATAGGGGAATCTTCATTAGAGAATATAACATCAATCCCCTTTATTAGTGTGGTTCTTTTATATTGGCTTCAAAAGAAAAGTAAATGATGAAAGATAAATAGGTGCTAGATAGTCATCAGAAGTACAAATCCTCATGTGAAGTTTGTGGCCTAGAGTGGGTATTGACAGGGGTGTGTATGTGGGTGTGGGTGTGGGTGTGGGTGTGAGAGAGAGAGATTGACGCTTTAGAATCAAAGATAATTAGGGGTGGATGATTGAAGGTATCCTGAAATAGCGACTCTCACTTGACTTGGTGAGCTAGTGATGCCTTTTCAACCTAAACCATAATTCCAGCCTCAACTTGGATGATAATGCCATCATCTCAAAGTAAATAGCACTATACTAAAGCATGAAATTTGATAGAATCTATTTTCAATTTCCCCTGGTTCTCTTGACATGACTTTCAATATATGTTACTAGACATTTTAGATGATTGCCGTCAACTTGGCAAAATAGCACAATTAAATAAAATTTGTAGCGAGTTCCCTTTAACGGCTGAGGAAGCACAACCGATAAGCAACAAAAGCATGGTGTAAATACTGTTTGGAAAGTTTAAAGTCATTAAAGTAAACGGTTCTCTTTTCCTTGTTGGCATGCTAATGTGATTGCTTTTTCGGTTCTATGCAGAAATGAAAATGGTGATATGGAATGGAGATAAATATTTTGTTGCCCTTGCAAATTTATGGGCGAATTTAATAAGCCCGGATCCCCCAAAGTTGTCTATTAATGCTGGCTGACGTACACGGATCACGTCCAAACCTACAAACAAACCTTGCCAATTCCTGTGTGAATGAATGCATACGCTCACTTGCAATTTGTTGGTCTCCCTAAATGAGCTTCCAATGACTGGAATTACTCAAAGTGCCCTGCATTGTTATGAATGGCATCCGGAGTCCTTCCAACACAATCAAGGTACGTGGATGAAGAACGTTATAGAGTATATATAATAGCCATTGTTTGATAGTTCTGCAGCTTGTTATGATCTATAATTTATAGTGTGTGAGAAAATTAGTCGATGCTTAAAGTGTCGTTATTTAGGAGCTGTTTGGTCTATTTATATCAAAGTTTTTGTCATTTCTTTTGTAAACATCATAATTGGAAAATGAAAAAAAGAAAAAAAAAGAAAAGCTTTATGTAGCTCATAAAATGTCAAAAGTGACTGTTGTAATGTTTAGGTGGGTAATACTCTTCAAGAAAGTATTGTTAATGCAGAAGAAGTAATGCAATCATAGACAGACAAAGTGTTATTATTTAATATTTATCGATTTGTTGTTGTCAAATACTTTTTTGCCAGCGTTATTAATAATTTAGTATTCGTTCTTTAGCTATTGTTCCATAGTATTTATCAGTCATGTTTTTGCTGTTGTACATTTCATGATTTTACTGTATGCATTTGTCTTGAAGGCTAATAATTAACATTCTATGGAGGTATAGGTTGCGTTTAGTTGAGGGAAACACCCTTGTTTTCTACAAAATGTTCTGTAGAAAACAAGGAAAACAGAGATCGTGTTCAAATCAACGTTTTCCAACAAAATGTTTTGCAAAACACAAATTCTCTATTTCAACTTAACAGGAAAATTACAAAACAAATTTTAGTTGTTTTCATTTTCTTTTGAACCTCAACCTCCTCCCTTTCTTCAAAAAAGAAAATAGACACATCAACTAAACGCTTTTATATTTTCAAGTGTTTTGTGAGATTAATTCTCCTTCCTAATTTTTACAAAACTAGAAATAGAAAATAAGAGAATTTGTTCTCCAACTAAACGCACCCATAGCATTGCATGACCCTGCCACTCTTTTTGTGTCAAACGACTGAGAGACTTGAATGAACACTTGTTCTCGTATATGTGTAACAAATTAACAGTAACGGAGAACAATACTGACCTCTTTTCAGTGATCATTAGTGAGATTTATTGTTTCAAATGTCAACAGTCTTTTTTTGCAGGACCGTTCATTTGAATTCCAAACATACCTTTGCGCATACTACTCACTATTCAGTAACTTTGAAATTTTGACCATGCATTATGATAAAAGAATGTATTCTTGTTTTGTCAATGTTGTCTCTACAGTCTACACGATGTAATAAACTGACGTCTAAACTATATACGATCGTCTACGTGCTATGGACTGTTATTTGGTTACAAGTCACCTTAGGCTGGGGGTGATGGTCATCTGACCATCGCTTACACCTCAGCGTCACATTAGTTTTTTAACACACCGCCTTACCATCACCTTTAAAGGCGTAGTGGTCACCACCTAACCAAATATAAAAATACTCTACTTTATATAAAATACCCCACAATATACCCTACACACACTCGCAAAAAAAAATGCATTTCGTTAGGTGGGCTGCACAACCTAACCAACACGAAAATGGGACTTTGGTGCGCGAAGGTTGCTAGGTGTCATGGGGGACCGCGTGTGCAGGTGGTCCTTTGCGTGTGAAGGTTGCCTCTATAACGCGCAGTCTTAGAGGTATAGAACAACTTCAACCATTGGTATAGAGAACTTTAGACGAGCCATGCCAAGGATATCTTAAAGTTAAAATGATCATAAGTAGAGCGATGATTGACACCTGAGGAACGCTTGGCAAATGAATGAGTCACAAGGTGTAATTCTCTACTACAAAAGAACCGCGCGGAGCATTTTTGTGGGCTTGATGCAGATTTTTATTCCTTTCTAACCGTAATATATAAGGCACAAACAACCCTAACGGGGTATTCTCACAATTTTACACTAGAAGCATAGAAGACCGAGACGTACACAACACACAAGGAGTGAAAGCCGGGATTACAGAGAACCCAAGCCTTAAAACTTTGTTGCTTGCACGTTAAATAAACCAAATTAAAGATTCTTTGATGGTGATTCATTTGTTGGAAAATTCATTTTGGAAAATGAGTTTTTGCAAATTTTGGACACTATTTAATATATGTATATGGAAAATTCATTTTGGAAAATGAGTTTTGCAAAATGAGTTTAATACCTGACACGAATGCAGCCCAAACCTCGTGACATATCTTTTCTTTATGATTTCGTTGTCATATATTTCAGATTTTGTGTCCATTTAATTTTGGGCCGATTTAAACTTTGTAAACAAGTTAGATGAATCGGTTTAAATAAATGGAAGATATTGAAATCGTGTTTAATATTTTGCTGCAGATTTCGTTGTCATATTTTTCCGATTTTGTGTCCATTTTAGAGTAAATTGCAAAAATCATCCTTAAAGTTTGGCCAAATTGCAAGTTTCGTCCCAAACATTTAGAAAGTGCAAGGATCGTCCCTGTGGAAAACTTTTGGGGCAAAAATCGTCCCTCGTCAACAACAAATGACTAAAATGCCCTTTCTAAACGTTTGGGACGAAACTTGCAATTTGGCCAAACTTTAAGGACGATTTTTGCAATTTACTCTTTTTCTATATTATTTTCAGTTTTCTTACATAAATGATCCTTGTCTTGTACAAAGTTTTACAATGTTAGTCCCCATTTTTTTAACCATTGCCACCCACCGCGACCCACTTCCACCGCCACCCGCCACCACCATCTCCACCCCACCACCGTCACCCACTACCACCACCCCTATCCACCACCACTCATAGCCACCACTGTCACCTACTACCACAACCCCATCCACCACCACCCACAACCGCCACCGCCACCCACTACCACAACCCCATCCACCACCACCACTACCCACCACCGCCACCCACCGTCACCCATCTCCACCCCACCACCGCACTACCACTACCACCGCCATTACCCCGTCTACCACCACTTGCCCACCATCGCTACCCTGCCGCCATACCACCACCACCATACCGCCACCCCATCAACGCCACCACTACCACCACCACCGCTACCACCACCACCATCGCCACACCACGCCCAGCGCCACAATCGTCGCTCGCGCGCGCCCATACCGCGGCCATCTGTCACCACCACCACCCACCAACGCAACGCGGTGGGTGGCGGTGGTGGTGGATGAGGTTGTGGTAGCAAGCGGCGGTGGTGGGAGTGGAAGATGCGGTGGTGGCGGGCGTGGTCATGTGGGTGGTGGCGGTGTGGTTGTGATGTGTAGTGGATGAATGGTTGTGGTAGTGGTGACCATGGTGGCTATGGTGGTGGTGGACGGGTGGTGGTGAGTGGGATGAGCAAGCAAGGATGGAGATGGTGGTGGTGGCTGGTCGGTGGTAGTGGGTCGCGGTGGTGGCGATGGTTAAAAAAAAAAAAAATCGGGACTAACATTGTAAACCTTGTACAACACATGGATCATTTATGTAAGAAAAGTGAAAGTAATATAGAAAAGAGTAAATTGCAAAATCGTCCTTAAAGTTTGGCCAAATTGCAAGTTTCGTCCCAAACGTTAGAAAGGGCATTTTAGTCATTTGTTTTTTTGCCAGGGACGATTTTTGCCCCAAAAGTTTCCCACAGGGACGATCCTTGCACTTTCTAAACGTTTGGGACGAAACTTGCAATTTGGCCAAACTTTAAGGACGATTTTTGCAATTTACTCTTTAATTTTGGAACTGATTTAAACTTTGTAAACAAGTTAGACAGAATCGGTTTAAATAAATGGAAGATATTGAAATCGTGTTTAATATTTAACAGATTTATGATCTCACATGTATATTCGAGCAAATATCTTTTCTTGGTGACCAAGATAGGTTTAGCCTATATATTAAACACATCTCATTCGGTTTTACACACGTAAAAACGCAACTCTGCTGCAGGCAATTCCGCAATCTCATCGATCGAAACACGCAAGCTTCGTGATCTTTCATGCAAGTAAGTCTAGTCCTACTGCAACAATGACTTTGAGCGTTGTACCACAGGAAGCAGACGAATCTGTTTTAAGGGAATCGTGTTAACACGAGCCTTGTTCCTCGCTTTTCTTGCTTTGGTTAATTACCTATATAGAGTCCGCTACCGCTTCTACACCTTTACATGCATTTTTTTACTTTTAATTTATTTATTGTGATTATAATCGATTTTTATAAATAAAGTGTGCACCGCTTCCCACGGTCTTAAAAGCAGTTCGGTTTAACCGAATTTAAAAACACTTTGTTAAAATCGGATTAATTATTAACAGATTTTATAAATTGTTTTCTGTCGAAACCTTGTTGAGTTTCTTTGGAAATCAATTTCTATTAAACAGATTTATTAATACAGATTACAGATCTATAACGTTTTTAAGCAGTTTTATTATCAGTTTATAACGAAACCAAGATTGAGTTTCTATTAAACTGATTTGCTTGATTCATCAAAACCAAGCTAGAGTTTTGTTGAATCAGATCTGGTACAAGTAGATACCATTTAAAACAGTTTGTTTAACTGTTTGTGTTTGATTTTCAGGATGACAAACACTACTACCCCTCCTGTGACTACTCCTGTGAACGTAACTCGTGCGCCATTACCAACACTTGCTAATCATCTTTGAAACCGAGAGAAATTCAATGGGCGAGAATTTCAAGAGGTGGCAATGTAAGATGTTTTCTATCTCACTACTTTGAACCTTGCGCGGTTCTTAAAGAGAACCCACTAATGTGGAACCTCCCGCGAAGGTCAATCCTCTAATCAACAATTTGTTCAAGCCTTGGAAGCATGGAAACATTCGATTTTTGTGTCACAACTATGTTCGAATGGTTTGGTTGATTCTTTGTACAACGTGTCTTGCAAGACCAAGACCGCCAAAGAATTATGGGAGTCATTGGAATGCAAGTACAAAACCGAGATCTTGGTACAAAGAAGTTCGTGGTAGCTCGTTTTTGGATTACAAGATGGATGATTCAAAGAATGTGATGAGTCGGGTTCAAGATCTGCGGTTTTGCTACCGACATTCATGTTTGAGGAATGACTTTGAGTGAAACTTTTCAAGTTGCCGCTATTATTGAAAAGTTACCTCAGTGGGTAGAATTCAAGAACTACACGAAGCATAAGCGAAAGGAGATGAGTGTTGAAGACTTAGTTGTTCGTCTTCGTATTGAACAGACAACAAGTCGGCTCGAAAAAACACGTATCGCTGATTACGCAAAGGCAAATATGGTTGAGCATGTTTCATCATCTTCATTAGGAATTAGAAATTCCGTATTAAAGAGTCGGTCACCTCAAGTATATGTAATCGTTAGAAAGCTCGTAGTCGTAGTTCCTTTAAGTTAAGTAGTATTTAGTTAAGTAACACCGTGGAGGACGGACGGGTCTTTACCCAGCTGTATGCCCGATCCACACCCGATGTGTGGCGATTTATGTAAGACTATAAATACTCTCTACCTCCCAAGGTAGAGTTGGAGCTCATAATAATATCTTTCACTTTCTCTCACTAAGTTCCCTAAACCTCTAACTTTCTCTCTAGAATTCCACTTATTCGCCACCTTGTTGTTATGGCTTGATGTGTATGTGAAAACTAATATCCTACAATTGGTATCAAGAGCCATGGTTAGATCATATCTTGCACATCTTTGGATTTCTAGTGGTTTTAGGTGGTTTTGAGTTTGAAAAGTTTAGTGGTTTTGCATCATTTGGTTGATTTCTTGTGTTAAAGCTTGGATTTTGTTAGTACTTTTATGTTTAGAATCATCACAAGTGTTTAGGTTTTCATTTGGTAGCTTGAATCATCTTGGTTGGGTTGTTTTTGGATTAAAAAGTGATGTTTATGTGGTTTTCTTGCTAGCGACTTGATATACGGATTTATTTCTTCGTAGCGACTTGCTTCACAATTTTGTAGCGAGTTACGGTGTTGGAGCTAGCGACTTAGACCTAGCGATTAACGGACAAGTAGTGGACTCTCCACTCTGGGTAGCGACAGTGGTAGCGACTTGGTGCATGCGAGTTGCTCTTTAGCGACTTGTATCTCTAGCGACTGAGTGGCAATTCGCCAAAATTTTGCTAGCGACTTGAGGCTTAGCGAGTTACTATAGCGACTTGCTTTTGTCTAGCGACTTGGGACTCTAGCGACTTAGTGGTGTAGCGAATTAAGGGTTAGCGACTTAGTGCATTATCTTCTAGCGACTTAGTGCATTATCTTCTAGCGACTTAGTGCATTATCTTCAGCGACTTGAGTGATTGTTTACGGTTTCTCTTGATTTAGTAAAATCCCGTGAAAGAATCTATTTCCGGTTTAATCATAGAGTTATAAAATCCCGTATAATCTGTTAACATGTCTACCAACGTCCCTACTATCATCTCCACTTGTTGAGGATGTACAAGCGGTGGCTCGAGATACTAAATCCACCCATGCTTGACAGAACCGACTACGATTCTTGGGCTCAACGAATCGATTGTATTGCCTTGGAAAGGAAAATGGTGTCAACATTCTCAAATCCATTGATGAAGGACCATATCGAGTTGAGGCGACTAGAGACATACTTGATACTAATGAAGATGGTACTCTGCTTACGGAATGGACAGGACCTAAGATGTATGATGAGCTTGATGATAAGGATAAAAAGAGATTCGATCACGAGATATCGGGGCTTCAAACATTGTTCTTCAAGGTCTTCCTAAAGACATCTACAAGTCGATCAATCATAACACCGATGCAAAGGCGGTTTGGGATAATGTTAAGATGCTTCTCTCGTGTTCGAATTAACTATGGAAGACAGAGAATCCCAACTCTATGATGAATTGAGCACTTCAAGATGAAACCAGATGAGAATGTCTATGAGTACTATGTAGATTTCATAAGTTAGTGAATGACATGAGGAACATCAAAATGACTATGCCTAACATTCGGTGAACTCAAAATTTGTGAACAACATGAATCCCGAATGGCACAAGTTTGTCACCGTGAAGCTCACTAAAGGATTAAAGAATACAAACTATGAGCAACTCTATGCCTTCCTCCTTCGAATGAGAGACATGCTATGTTTGAAAAATTGATTCTCAATCGGTTCAAAACCAACCGTGGAGAGACAAGCTCGTCTAATGACTCAACAACTTTCTACTCAAACATCGAATCACAACCAAAGCATCACAAGTCATACCCTTGGGTAATGGTAATCACAAACTCATTCCCGATCCTATGTTCAAACAAGTCGATCTTGATGCTCACGTGGTAACTTCATTAATCAACTAGCTCTTCTCATTAGTCAAAACATGAATTCTCCCCTGAACCAACAACAACCTCGAATCGCATCTAACCCACACATCAAGCCACTTTGTTAAAGATGGAAGGATCGTGGTGCAACCAATCGGGAAAGACAAGATGATCGGGAAGAGGTGGAGCTGGGAGGTTATTTTGGCAACCGTAATCGAGGAAGAAATGGTAACCAAGGTCAAGCTAAGCCAATCAAATGTTATAAGCGTGGTGGTGAAGGACACATTGCAAGGAACGCACATCTCCAAAGCGTCCATGAATCCGATTACCGTAGATAAGATCTCTTGGCACAAGCTCGTGACAATGGTCTTTGCTTTGGATGAAGAGGAATTCTTTTCTTCTTGAGGGCAATGCCAAGACCTATGATGCATATGTGGATGAGCGGCTTATTCGGAGATAGGTCACAATCATCGAATGCCTTTCAAGTCGTTGACCGTGATGCATACGACTACGATGTAGATGATGGACCTCTGCACATACAATTTTTATGGCTAGCATTTCTCAATGGTTTCTCCCAAGATCTCTTCTTCACCACAAGTGGCCCATCCAAGGACAAACTCATCTCGTAGGTATTAAAACTATACGATGAGGTCGATGTGCAATGATGCATGACAAAGTACAATCAATCGAAACTATTGAATCAAATGTTGAAAATATGGGTAATAACAATATTGTCCCATACGATCAATACGTGAAACAAAGTGAAAGTGAAGTTGTACCAAGTGATGCATCTTCTGCGATCAACAATGACTATGTCTTTGATGAATACACCGCATGTGCTCCGATGATTCCGTAATTTACGAACTAAATGCCTATAAGGAACGTGTTGCTATTTATGAACAACGTGCAAAATTTGAGTTGACCACTCGAAAGGAAATGGATGACCAAGTGAGTACGATAATTAGAAAAGTAAGTTTAGAGAAGAAGTATTGAAACAAGAATTACATTCCTTGCAAGAAAAACTTTCTAAAACAATAAGCAAAAACAAGAACTTCAAGAAAATGTGAAAATGCTTAAGCAAGAATTTAATGCAAAGGAATCAAAACTCTTGAGAGATTTTTCTAATCTGAAAACTTTGAAAAACAAACTTGAAAACAAGTTGTACATACAAGGAAACACCATTGATTGCTTCACATGGTCACCAAACATCGTGTCTTAAGCGATAAGCATAGCATTCCCTTGTTGAGGAACCAAATCCGGAGGTGATTAAAAAGGCTAGAAATGCTCATAAGGTGCTTTATGATGGTAATGAAATCCTTAAGCCTAGGCGAGAAACCTAGTTGCGTTGAGTGCACCGAGGAAGATAAGAAATCAAATGAAATCACTAGGAAAAGATGAATAAGAAACAAAATGATCCCAAATGCAAAGAGAAAAACATAATTATCACTCCTCATGATTACAAGAAGGAAAACCGGATTTCATTGAACAAGTTTAAGCCTCGTGACATTGTTGACTCCGAACAAGTCTTCGGAAAAGGATTTAGATAAGCGAGCGGAAAATATAGTTGAAACAAACCCTCCCTTTGGAAAATGCCTAGAGCGATGACTGTATCCTCCTAATACACCAATGCATCTTGTACCTAGAACAATTGCCACTAAAAGCAAGACATTAATTAGCCAATACGTTATATTTCAACTATTTGTTGATTTTGAGAAAACTTGCAAGAAAAGGATCACACCCATCGGTATAATCAAGGAGAAAGGGTTTTGAACAAATGAAAGAATGTTACTTAACGAGGTCATGCCCTTCTTTAAACTTCTAAAAGATCACTTTGAGAGTCTTAAAAGGGGATAGAAACCGATATTAAGGGAATGGAAAAGGAATTTGATGCAATGGTTGTTGAAGTTAGTGACTATGAGCGTGCAATCGAAATATAATGAGATTGAGAGAAAGAACTTGCATACATTAAATGAGAATCTTATTCTCGAATGTGTTGCTCAAGATGTGTTTTTCAACGCTTCAAATTGCTCTATTAATGCTTCCAAATTTCATGAACTATCTGTGGCCTCGAAAGTCTCCCATGATCGTGTCATTGAGCTTGAAAAACTAATTCTAAACTAAGCGAGAAAATTGAACTGGATGATCACGACAATTTCGTTAAACATTTTTCTAAACTAGAAGTTGAGCATTTTAATTTACAACTAAAATATCAACATCTTAAAGAAAATGTCAAAACTTCAAATGTCAAGACATCTTCGATGCTCGAGTTTGATGCGATTTTCAAATTAACAAACGTGATGAAGCGATTCAAGCTCGGTGCAACACGATCGAAAGTTGAAAGCCCAAATCTCTCAATTAAAGGGTCAAACAAACAATATGACAGGCTCCCAAATGCCTCCTCCTTTAGATTCTCAGAATTCTCAAACGTTTCATCTTCAAAACCTAGTAAATGCTTTACAAAAGGAAAGCGAAAGTTTTCTAGAAGAAAATGAAAAGGTTAAACGTCATTTCAATGAGTTATTTGAATCAATTAAAGTCACTCGTAACAAAAACAACGAACAAATAGCTTCATTGCAAAAGGAAATTGAGAATCAAGAGTCGTAAAGGGAAAATGCCAATGACCAATGGGGAGAATGTTGTATCAAAGGTTCACTCTTGTAATAAATATGCTTTATCTGTGACATATGTCCCTCCTCATCTAAGGAACAACAAACTTGCCATTCAAACATACTTCTCATCCCTAAGGATTGCCTAGAATGTCTGCGTGAGATTGTTGAAGAGGATAAGCTAGAGAAACCTCATGATAATGCAATTGGACATGCATGCTTATATGCCAAACAATCTCAAGAAATATTAGAATGCTTGATCACAATATGCCCAAAGTCATTAGGTGAGAGAGTTAATCCTTTGATTCCATGCTCAATGCCTAACACTAAGTATGATATGCATTCGATTCCCAATCGTAGTGTGCCTTTAAGTAGTTCAGATTCCAGATCTGTCAATGCTAAGAAAGAGAACTCAAGTGTGCCTTCTAGGAGTACAAATCACAAGACTCTAGTTTTAAGAAAGTGAACCTTAGTGCACTGCATGTAGTTCGGATCCCAAAGACTTCTAAACGGTGATGCAAAGAGTAGTAAAACCAACTAATGTTCCCATTCCCTACAGAGTAATCGGTGACATTAAAGGGAGCGGTCAAAGTCTCAAGACAATACAAGGAATGATAGGACCTCGCAAGCTAAGAATGTGCCTTTGGAAAAGAGTAGAAGAACAATCTAGGAACTTTAAGTTTGAATCGAATAAAACGAATCGTGTTGATTCTAGTATTATCCATAAAGCGTCTTCGTAATTAATTCGAATTCGATACTATTTGCAAACCTTGTCTTGATGTCCGCTTGAATTGCTTCTAATCATGAATGTGGTGTTAATGTTCGCTAATGATGTTAATTGTCCGATTAATATTGTTAATGCTAAAATTCATGCTAAGAAGGCTAAAAGGCAAAACGAAGAAAGTTAGAAAACAAAGTGGAAACCCACAGAAGAACATTCAAGAAAATAGGCTTCTATTGGATACCGTTGGTCATAAGACTAATCGATAATGCCCACTAGAAAATGGATGCCCACCGGTAGAACTATTCCTTTAAGAAGTGATCACACCGTGAACAGGCTAATACGACACTAGTATCGCATCTATTCACAATGATTCCATTGCCTCACTTTTCGATATGAATGCTTCTATTTACGATGTGGGTGTTCCAACCATTGTAACTAACCAAATGGAACCCATTCTTGCATGGGGATCCCAATTATCCAGCTTATCCATTCTTGTTCTGTGTTCAACTGCAGATCGCTCAAATCGCTCGTGGTACCGGACTCAGCCGCTCCAAGCATATATTTGGAGACCGGTCATGCTCATGAACTTTGAGCAAATTCATCGGACTGTTAGATTTGGTAATGATCATTTCGGTGCTATTATGGGTTATGGAGATTATGTTGTTGGTGATAGTGTCATCTCTAGAGTTTATTATGTGGAAGGTTTAGGTCATAATTTGTTCTCTGTTGGTCAATTCGTGATTACGATCTAGAAGTAGCCTTCGAAAACATACCGCTTTGTTAGAGATCTTAATGGTAAGGAACCGTTAAAAGGAACTCGTGGCTCAAATCTTTACACCATCTCTATCGATGACATGATGAGGGCCTCTCAATCTGCTTGTTATCAAAGGCTTCAAAACAAAGTCATGGTTATGGCATCGTCGTCTAAATCACTTGAACTTGCACCATCAACGATCTTTCCGAGAAAGGACTTAGTTGTAGGTTTACCTAGACTAAAGTATGAAAGGATCATCTTTGTTCAAAGATGTCAATTGGGAAAAAGCAAGAAGTATGCCCATAAACCCAAACCTACTAACTCATCACGTAAGCTCTTCATATGATTCATATGGATTTATGTGGACCAATGAGGGTGCGAGAATATCTTTGGAAAGAAATATGTGTTAGTTGTGGTTGATGATTACTCTAGATTCACCGGTCAAGTTCTTAAGGACAAAGGATGAAACTCCCGATATCATCATCAAACTCATCAAACATTGCGAGTTCGACTAAACAAAGCCGCCGTAATTATCGAGCATAATGGAACCGGTTTGTCAACAAACAACTTAGTGAATTCTATGAAAGCGTTGGAATCGACCATCAAAGAAGTGTTCCACGAACCCCTCAACGAACGGTGTAGTTGAAAGACGAAATCGTACTCTTGTTGAAGCCGCTAGAACAATGCCGATCTACTCAAAGGTTCCAATGTTTCTACGGGTCAAGCCATTGCCACTGCATGCTACACACAAAATCGTTCCTCGATTCACACTGTTCATGGAAAAACTCCATATGAACTTGTCCACAAGAAAACCTAATCTATCTTTCCTTCGTGTTCGGTGCATTGTGCTATCCAACTAATGAGGTCAAGACTTGGGCAAACTTAGGGCTAAAGTCGACATTGGAGTATTTGTAGGATATGCACCAAACAAAAGGGATACCGAATCTACAACAAAAGAACCCGAAATATCATGGAAACAATTCACGTTCGTTTGATGAGTCGACCGGTCAAATGGCTCTGGACACTCCATTTCAGACCCGCACTTCAAAAAAGTCCATTGGTTCATCCCTTGTTCCAAACTCCTCTCAAGAATCTCCATATGTACCCCATCCAAGATGATGTAAAGAAATTGTTTGATCCTATGTTTGATGAATCGTATGATTCAATTACTAATGAGGTCTTGATTCCTACAACAGAGGATGCTCATATTCCGATGAATGAAGTCAATCCCTCGGTCTCAATATCTTTAAGTCAAGAAGCACCGTCACGATCCTTGATCTCATCAACAAATCATCATTCTTCAAATGTACATCATGGAAATGTTTCGCATCAATGATGAAGTTAATCCCTTTGCGACTCTGAAGATGCTCCATTTGAAAACATATTTGCTACTCCCACGAATCATCATCGAACCATCTTCTTCAGAGACATCGACTCGACTACCTCGGTTCCTCAACAACCGCCACATGAACACCTCGGAAAATGGACTCACGATCACCCTTAGACAACATCATTGGAAATCCTTCTCGTCTGTATCAACCCGAAACAACTTGCAACCGATGCCTTATGGTGCTTCTTCAACTCCGTACTATCTAAGATCGAACCAAAAGATGTTAAACCGCCATGAATGAAGATAGGCGGTTCAATGCCATGCAAGATGAAATTCATGAGTTTGATCGTCTTGATGTATGGGAGTTAGTACCGACTCCAGTTGTGCTATGATTATAGCTCTCAAATGGATCTTCAAAGTAAAACTTGATGAGCATGGTGATGTGTTGAAGAACAAGGCTCGATTAGTTGCTAAAGGATATCGTCAAGAGGAGGTATAGACTTTGAAGAATCTTTTGCTCAGGTTGCTCGAATCGAGGCAATCGGAATCTTTCGGCGAATCTTGCTAGTAAGAACATGGTAGTATATCGGATGGATGTAAAGACGGCATTTACGAACGGAGATCTTAAAGAAGTCGTCTCGTCGCCCAACCCGAAGGATTTGTGAATCAAGAGCATCCTACTCACGTTTATCGTTTGAAGAAGGCTTTTACGGTTTAAAGCAAGCTCCAGGGTATGGTATGATACATCATCAAAGTTTCTTCTATCAACCGGATTCATCAAAGGAGCAGATTGATCCTACATTGTTCACCGGAAGTCGTGCAAACATTTAATTCATGTTCAAATTTATGTTGATGATATTATTTTTGCCTCGGCGCACCCAATGGAATGTGATCGTTTTCAAAAGAAATGAGTTCAAAGTTTCAAATGTCAATGATGGGACAAATGTCATTTTTCTTGGGATTACAAATTTCACAAAGTCCGGAGGCATTTTCATAAATCAATCTAAATATGCAACAGAGATTTTAAAGAAATTTGGATTTGATTCAAGTGACCTGTTGACACCCCATGATTGACCGAACCAAACTAGATGAGGACCTCTCGGGGATCATGATTGACCAAACAAAATATCGTAGTATGATTGGATCCTCGATGTACCTCACAGCTAGTAGACCGAGACATCTTGTTCATTTGTTTGCATGTGTGCTAGATACCGAGCTAAGCCTACTAAAAGCACCTTGAAGCGGTTAAGCGGGTCTTCGGTATCTCCAAGGAACCATCAATATGGGTCTTTGGTACCCAAAAGACACCGGTATGTCACTAACGACATATCATGCGTATGCGAGATCATGCGGTGTCAAGATACTCGTCGAAATGCGTCGGGAGGTGCTCATTTTTGGGTGATAAGCTTGTGAGTGGTCTTCAAAAAGCAAATGGTACTTATTTCCTCTACAGAGGTGAATACATAGCCATGTCATCTTGTTGTGCTCAAATCTTATGGATGAGATCTCAATTATCGACTATGGCTTTGTATTCAACAAAATCCTCTCATCTTTGTGATAATAAAAGTGCTATTGCTCTCTCATGCAACAACGTTCAACACTCAAGAGCAAAGCATATCGACATTCGACATCATTTCATCGGGAACAAGTGGAAAAGGTGTGGTGAAACTATATTTTGTGAGGTCCGAATATCGGTTAGCGACATCTTCACCAAAGCTCTTCCAAGAGAACGTTTGAGTTTATTCTTCCACGACTTGGTTTGAAAAGCCTTCAACCGAAACTCTCAAACGTCTTCGGGAGGAAGACGAGGAGTAAAGGTCTATCTTTATCTATCTCTTGTATATATATTTATTTGAAAAACAAAATACAAAATTATAAAACTTTCAAAATCCATAAAAATTTGAAAAATTGAAAAATCTTCAAAAATATTGTCATTTTGTCATGTTTTTTCAGTTCGATAATATCACGGTCTTTGTGATATCATTCAAAGAATGACACGGGACTTTAGATGTTGTTCAATTCTTAAAAAAAAAAAAAAAAAAAATAATAATAATAATAATTTGAGAGAAAGAGAAATGGTTTATTGTCATTTTCGTGCAATAACCCGGTTTTAAAAGAAAAACGAGCCATGTTTCACCATGTTTTCAAATTCCATGCTCGATTCTATAAACATTTATCTGTGAAAACCAAATGCTTTGAAAATTAACTTTCGGTCTATTTTTGATAATCATCGGGACTTATTTGTCAAATCTCCATCTCTCAATCAACAACCTATGTCATTGATTGAGGGAGAATGATTTCAATTAAATTAAAAGTTATTTGGCATTAAATTGTTTTCAAAAGATATACATGCATGTTTTATCAATGGAGTTTAAAGTCTCAAAATCCGATCATTATCAGTTCAAACGCTTTCACAATCAAGTCACTATTCTCCTTAAAGCTTTCAAAATCAATTTAAATCTATACGAGATCATAAATCTCAAATGTTTTGATAATTGTGATCGGGGAGAATGTGTGATTTAAATTGGATTTAAACCGATAATTCGACAAATGGTTTTATAAGAATGTACATCTTGTCCTTCCCACATGTGACAAACGATTTCAAATTTTCATGCGCATGTTGAGGGGAGCATCTATCTTAAACCTATGATTTGAAATGTGATCAACTTATCTCAATGTGCAAGTTCCTCTAGTATGTGCAAAACTCTTTCCAAACCTCGAGGCACATATTGAGGGGAGCAAATTATGGAAACCTCATCCTTCCGGAAATGCTATATCTACTTGATTTGATGTGGGAAGTGATGTTGATATCTTTAGAAAATGGTAATCAAAGATGTTAATTCTTTCTCTTGCCTCCGTGTGCAAAAACATTTTCAATACTTGATGCACATGTTGAGGGGAGTTCTCGTTCTAAAATATCAAAAACAATTCGGTACAAAATGCTTTGATAATATATCACAAGTATCCGAATTGATTTTCAAATGGTTTTCAATTGGATCCAATGGCGATGAACAATACCAAATTGACCGACCAACTTTACTTTATGTATGGTGATATAAGGATGATAAGGTTAGGTATGTGTTCCCATGATCCGCCGAACCGGAGGGATCTACCAGTGGACAATCCACTAGTTAGTGTAGAAGTCCTTAAGTATGATGATAAAAGGAGAAAAGTGAGATATGGGAAGAGTGCGGACCGAGATAGAGCAAATCTTGGAACAAACCCAACAAGG
This sequence comes from Chrysanthemum lavandulifolium, assembly GCA_022545495.1. Lineage (NCBI taxonomy): Eukaryota > Viridiplantae > Streptophyta > Magnoliopsida > Asterales > Asteraceae > Chrysanthemum > Chrysanthemum lavandulifolium. The sequence continues at coordinate 157,296,875 of CM040245.1, read as the reverse complement.
TTCTTGCTATGAAGTCTCGGTAAGCCTTGAATCAAGGGTTGAAGAATTAAAAAGAATTGAATGAGAAAGGGTGAAAACAAATAGCCTCCATTTATTCAACCTTAGGGCGTAAACCGGGTTCACTTCATATGCTATGATGGTAACATCGGTATTGAAGACAAGGCGTCATGGACCCAGTGACGCTTGCGCACTTCAACTTTCCAAACCACTCAAGTTTCTCTTAAAAGGGCTTGTTTCATTCTCACGGGAACCGACATTATCTATCGACTTTCTCTTAGAGATTGTTGATATTGAAGAAGGAGACCCTCTCCCCAGTCTCCGACGGGATCCAAATATGCACAAATTGAGTCTAGAGCCACGAGATCATCAATAAATCTCATTAGGACACTTTCAATGAAGACTCTGTTTCACACAATGTGGAAAGAGATTATATCTGAGTCCCACGCATTATCCTTGTGGTATTGCCGAACACTTGAGTGATGTGTTTGCATATTCACAATGAAGATGGAAAGCCTTCGAGCCAACATCAAACAAGCTCTGGTAGGTGGCATGTGAGATCTATTATATAGATCAACCATGTGACAACCGAGCGAGAAACAATGGGCGATTCAATCTCTTGAATCAATCACGTTCGAGTTATGGATTGACGGATACCTTTGAAAAACCGCCGTTGTGCTTAAAACTCTTTTCTTTAGCACATCGACCGTGTACTCATTTTCAAATCAAAAGGTATTTTATGATTGATAATTGATTTTCAATAAAATCTTCGTTGTATTGCAAAACAACTTCTATTGAGCAATACACGATTGTTCTTCAAATCTCTTTTCATCAATCGGTGGACTTAAATTACCGGTTCACTCACTCCGTGTTGTCTTCTTTGAGATGTTCCGGTTTGAGAACAAACTAGAGCAGCAAGCGAAACCACATCAAGGAAATTCTTCGAATTATACCGATCACAGCAAGACATGTATCGATCAACGGGAACCGTGGGCCGTGTACCTCGATTCAACGAAAGTGATCAAAGACACTTCGTGCGATTTATTGCTAGCTGTTGTATGCGGTACACCGACGCTTCTACCGATCGTAATGAAGCGGTCAATCCATAGCCGCATGCTCACTTAACACATTCATCTCAAAAGAAATCATGATTAGTGCATCAATGACTCGATATTTTCACTCCATGCTTCACCTGGCTGCCGCCAATATCATGATTCAACTAAAGCTTCCGCTACTCTGATGAGAATATTTCATGATCCAGAATGTGAGCATGTCGGTCCTAAAGTCACAACATCACATTTTACCAACACCACAAAGGATATCTCAGAGATTTTTTATTGCTAATGATCTCAAAAGATGGCACAAAATTATTATCACGTGGATCAGTGAAAGACCTCCACTTGAAGTAACCAAACATGCAATGTGAAGAATCAATGTCTACGAGCTTAGGAGCAAAGGACTACATCAAGAATGCAAGATCAATGGTTAATGTAATATTTATTTGTATTCAATGTAAGTTTGGTACATGATTGAGGTGACCTCCATGGGGAGATTGTTAGGAATTAGAAATTCCGGTATTAAAGAGTCGGTCACCTCAAGTATATGTAATCGTTAGAAAGCTCGTAGTCGTAGTTCCTTTAAGTTAAGTAGTATTTAGTTAAGTAACACCGTGGAGGACTGACGGGTCTTTACCCACTGTATGCACGATCCACACCCGATGTGTGGCGATTTATGTAAGACTATAAATACTCTCTACCTCCCAAGGTAGAGTTGGAGCTCATAATAATATCTTTCACTTTCTCTCACTAAGTTCCCTAAACCTCTAACTTTCTCTCTAGAATTCCACTTATTCGCCACCTTGTTGTTATGGCTTGATGTGTATGTGAAAACTAATATCCTACATCTTCAAAGTCTAATGTCAAAGCTAAAGGCAAAGGAAAAGGAAAGAATGACAAGAAGGGCAAAGGAAGTCTGAGTACCTTGCTCCTAAAGGCGCAATTGTGAAACGAAGTTCCAAGGGTGTGTTTCAAGCATGACCAGACCAGTCACCGTCTTGCTAATCAGAAGATGCCGAAGCGGGTGACTCCACGCCAGGTGAATATGGTAAATGAAGATGTGGACATGATTGCTATGGTGTCGATGTCATTGCCATGATCTCCGAAGTTAACTCGGTAGGTTCCAACAACGTGGAATGGTGGGTGGATCTTGGGCTACCCGTCATGTGTGTCCGATAAGAGTATGTTTCACTCTTTCGGAGCGGTTGATAGTGGAGAGAAGTCGTACATGGGCAACTCGCAATCTTTGAAATCAAGGGCGAAGGAGATGTAATCTTGAAGATGACACCGAAAGAGCTCAAGTTGACTAATGTCTTGTATGTTCCGAGATTCGCAAGAATCTTGTGTCCGTTGGTCGTTGAACAAGTTTGGTTTTCGTCTTGTTTTTAGTCTGATAAGTTTGTTCTTTCTAAGAATCAAGTGTATGTTGGTAGGGGATATGCCCTCAATGGTATGTTTAAACTCAATGTAATGGTTGTTAAGAAAGATATCAATAATATGAATTCTTCTGCTTACTTGATTGAGTCTTCTAATATGTGGCATGGCCGTCTTGGACATTTATATTTTAATTCAATGCGTCGTTTGATTAAATTTAATTGCATACCTAATTTCCATATCGACTCAAAATATAAATGTGAAACTTGTGTTGAAGCCAAACTTACAAGAGCATCTTTCAAATCGGTTGAACGAAAAACCGAACCACTTGATATGATACACACTGACATATGTGATTTGAAATCACTACCCACAAAAGGTGGCAATAAGTACTTTATCACGTTTATTGATGATTGTACAAAGTATTGCTATGTTTACTTATCGAAAAGTAAAGATGAAGCTATAGACAAGTTTGTTCTATACAAAAACGAAGTTGAGAATCAACTTAGTAAGAAAATCAAGGTGGTCCGGGTGATAGAGGAGGTGAATATGTGTCTCCATTCGCTAACCTATGTGCAAAACATGGAATTAGACACGAGTTCACCGCTCCCTATTCACCTCAGTGACAGTATTGCCGAAAGGAAGAACCGTAAGAAATGGTTAATGCCATGTTGATAAGTTCGGTCTAAGCCGGGACATGTGGGGAAGCCATTTTAACGGCTACTTATCTTTTAAATAAGATACCTCGTAAGGAAAAAGAAGAGACCCCTTATGAATTATGGATGGGAAGAAAGCCATTATATCAAGATTACGAGTGTGGGGGTGTCTAGCAAAGGTAGCTATATCGACTCCTAAGGCCCAAAAGATTGGACCTAAATCTGGATTGTATATTCATCGGATATGCTAAGAATAGCAGTCTTATCGCTTCATTGTACATGATTCAAAAAACCGGATATACAAAAGGGTACTTTAATGGAATCAAGGAATGCTTCATTCTTTGAAACTATATTTCCTTGTTTAATGAAGGAAGCGGAAGTTCATCTAGAATAGATGAAGAAGTTGTCCAAGATAAGAGACAACGAGATGATAATGATCTCCAAGATGAGAGACAAGATCAAACTGAGGAAGAAGAGGTTGAACCTAGAAGAAGCAAAAGGGCAAGAACCGAGAAATCATTTGGACCCGATTTTGTTTCTTTTATGGTTGAAAACGAACCTACTTCATACCGAGAAGCGGTTACTTCCTCAGAAGGGCCTCAATGGAAAGAAGCCATTAAAAGTGAAATAGATTCTATTTACAAAATCATACTTGGGAGCTCGTAGATTTACCTCACGGTTGTAAACCACTAGGCTATAAATGGATCTTCAAGAAGAAGATGAAAGCCGATGGCACCATTGACAAGTATAAAACAAGATTAGTAATCAAAGGATTTAGACAACGAGAAGGTCTTGATTACTTTGATACATATTCGCACATTACGAATAACCTCGATTAGGATGATACTTGCTATTGCCGCTTTAAGAAATTTGGAAGTTCACCAAATGGATGTGAAACGGCATTTCTAAACGGAGATTTAGAAGAAGAAATCTACATGAACCAACCCGAGGGTTTCATGGCTCTGGACAAGAGAACAAAGTTTGTAGGCTTGTTAAGTCATTATATGGCTTAAAGCAAGCTCCCAAACAATGACATCAAAAATTTGACCACGCCATGCTAGAGTGGATTCAAAATTAATGAATGCGACAAATGTGTTTATGTCAAAGACACAAATAGTGGATATGTAATCTTGTGTTTATATGTTGATGATATGCTTATCGCTGGCGATAACGACAAGATGATCAAATCTACTAAAGACATGTTGAAGTCAAAGTTTGACATGAAGGATATGGGTTTGGTGATGTGATCCTTGGAATAAAGATCATACGAACTCAAAATGGACTTGTGTTAAGTCAAGCACATTATATGGACAAAATTTTAATACTCATAATGCGGGGATTCCGCCTAGCTAGAACTCCAATTGACACCGATGGCATCTATCTAAAAATAGAGGCTTAGGTGTTGCCCAATTAGAGTATTCAAGAGTTATTGGCATGTTAATGTACTTAATGACGTGTACCGACCGACTTAGCATATGTCGTTAGCGTGCTAAGTAGGTATACTAGTAACCCAAGCTATGCACATCGGGCAACTATGACTAGGGTACTTCACTATTTGAGATACAATCGCGATTATGGATCGCATTATGATCGATATCCAATTGTTATCGAAGGATACGATGATGCAAATTGGATATCTGACATAAAGGATTCTAGATCGACTAGTGGATATGTGTTGGTAACGGCCATTAGTATACATTGTGATAGTCAATCGGCAATTGGCAGAGCTCATAGCATAATGTATAATGGAAAGTCCAGACATATCCGTCGTTGACATAATTCGATACGACAACTACTCTCAACAGGAGTTATCTCAATTGACTATGTGAAGTCAAAGGATAACATCGCGGATCCGCTACGAAAGGCTTAAGCGAGAGAGTTAGTTAGTAAGTCGTCTAAAGGAATGGGACTAAAGCCCTTGAAGGAATGAGTTTCTATGAAGGAAAACCTAACCCAGTTGATGGAGATCCCAAGATCCGGGTTCAATAGGACAACCTAATCATAGAAATGTGGGGAAGTCACGTCAATGCGGGGAGTTACTAAATATTGTAACTTTCCTAGTCCATTCCTATAACAAATGTGACTTGTTGAGAGGTTAAACATATGGCTTTAATGATTCTGGATGAAATCATAAAGCATAATGATTCAAGATGAAATCACAAAACATATGTTTTAATGATTCAAGATGAAATCACCTATGTGAGAGAAGTGGGGTCGCTCAAGGAAATGTGGCAATTCCTAAGAGCTCTTGCAGAACCAGGCTAGTGTTCATGACCATAACGAACACGACTACGAGGACTTGACGATGTCGGGAGAGTCTTGTGTGAAGTGTAATGTTGTTCACGTAAATGGATGATGAGTTCAAGGACATCGCGCTCACTCGGATCTAGGAGACTAAGTGCATTGATTCGTCCCAATCAAGTTTTCTCACACAAGCCGCCACTTGGAATGGCCGATCGTAAGAAACTTAAAACGGTTCGACACAAATGCAATGAAGATCTGAGGAGTATAGTGTTTCCCGTCGTTATGTCCCAAATGAGCTATGCGAAGAATCACCAAACGAATAGTGATCGAGAGATTTGAGCGGAAAGAGTTTGAGAATGATTATAACTACGAAATAGCCTATAAACTAAAGGGGCTTAAATGCAAATTAAAGGAAATTAAAAGATAAGAAATATTAAATAAACGCTATCACTATTTTTAAAATGATGTTTTGATTTTATGTTTTATAAAACGAATTAAAAACTACGTAACGTCTAAATGAAAATGTGAAACTTACACAATATTAATCCTAAAAATATGAAATGATATTTTACAAACCTAATGATAAAAGAAAATTTATAGAAAAAGAAAATTATTTTTAAATCTATTTAACTAATTATTATTAATTAAAACTATTTCTAACTATTTAATATTAACCTAAAATACAAGAAAATAGGAAATAAAGCTAGAAAAATAAAATTATGACTTGGAAAATCTAAAATAACAAAATAGAATTCTCAAAACTATTTTGTATTTTTACGATTATTTTGGATTTTCTAGGAATTAAAAACTATTTAAAACTACTTCAATTATTTAAAATACAAATTTAACTAAGAAAATCTAGAAAATATTTTTTGACCTTTTATATTTATCTAAACTTAAGAAAAATAAAAAATTATTTTTTTGAAACTTTTCTTAATTAATTGTATTAAATGCTAATTAAAAATGCTTAAAAACTGAATTAAATCAAGAAAAATACTAAACTGACTTGGAAAAATCTGAAAATTTCAGGAAAAGTCTAAAATAATATGAGGAATCTAGGAAAAATAGAAAAACAGAGGCTTGTGTGGAGGAATATGAAACTGCTATGTAAAGTGCTTATGAAATAAGCACTTCAAATAAGCCAAGTACCACAAAAAGCCACCAACTGATAACAAAGGCTATAAACTGCTAAAAGTACTCAAATGACACTAAGAACAACAAGCCTAAACCACAGAATTACAATCTACAAAGATTTGATGAGTTGAGATCATAAGCTAAAATCAGTGTGAGGGTACCATGTTTAAGCAGAAGAATAAGCACTCAAATAAGCTGGAAACTAAAGAGCAAATGTTGGAACCTCAAGATAACCTGGCTAGGAACTTGCAAACCAAAATACAGACCTAGAAAAGCTCTTAAGAGCTTTGTGCAAGAGCTGCAAAATCTGCACAAGACCTGTGCAGTTTAATGCCCTGTGCACAGGGCACATAAGCCTGTTTTGACAAGCTCATTTGGGACTTATAAAAAAATGACAAAATTTGACAAAAATGATAATCATAAAATAGACCAGTAGAAGTTCTTAAATCCAAAGTTTAACATGATTAGGCTTAGAAATGAATCCAAGAAAATTCATCCCATTTGAGCCCAAAATGACTTTTTGCAAATTTTTGACTTTTGACAAAACTGAAAAGTTGACTTAATGGAACTTTGATCTTGATTTATAGACTGAATATGATGTTATAGGATGAATGAAACCTAATGCAAGATAAATATATAATTTCCTAACACAGTTAAGCTTTTGCTTGAAGCAATTCAACAGATTAAGTCAGATTAAGACAGATTAAAGTGATATTTGACTTTTGAGCTTTTATAGATGCAACATTAAGACATCGCATTGAGTATAATAGAACTTAACAAGCATGGAACAACTGGTCTAAACCACTGAAATAACCTTAAAGACAGAATTGACAGCAAATCCAAACATACTTTAATTGACTGATATGAACTGAAAATGAAACTAACCACTTAACTAGCCAATGCCATAGATCAAACTGAGCTCAATTACTATAATGACCACTAAATAAACAAACTTAAACCATTTCTAACCACAAATACAAAAACAAACACAAAATGCAAACTGAGTAAAAAATTGAAAATAGGAATACCACTCACAAGTGTCCAGCTGGTGTTGTAGGCTAAACCAAACCCAAACCTGTTCTAACCTAATCTATTCCAACCCCAAAGCAAGCTGCATCAACCCCATTTCATGCTCAATCAAATGAGCTTAAACAGTTGACTTTGTTGACCAATTCACAAATTTGTTTGAAAATGATTTTAAGCTTACAAAAGTCAGAATAACTTACCTAAACTGTTTTGAACTTAAAACAAACCATTAGAAACTTGGACAAGAGAATTTAGAAACTGAAATTTCAACAGTCAACATGAAACTTGGAATTTATCTAAGAACTTGGATTGATACTTCAACAACTCTTTATAATGATAATTTGACTTAAATGTGATACAAAGAAAGTGAAATTACAACATTTTTACTTAAACTAAAACATTAATTTAAAAAAACGACATTAGGAAAAACTAAAAAACTAACTACTACTTCTCTTTTCTCTTCCTTCTTCCTTTTATACACCAACTCTGCATCATTTCTCTCTCTGAGCTAATCCCACATTGTTTTGAGACCATTGGATGGCTTGGAGAGTTTTTAGCCATTGATTTGGTTTTTGGCGGGAAAGGTGTTTTTGACAGTTGGGTTGAGTGCAAAGGTGGAGGAGGCATTAAATGCTATTTGGAAGGGTTGTTGAGGAGGGGGGAACAAGAAAAGTGGAAAGGTGAGGAGGGGGATGGGTTGTCTGGGTTGTAGGGCTAGATGTTGGGGAAGAAGAAAAAGGGCGCGTAGGGGTGTTTGTTTGACTGGTGAGTTGACTGGTTAGATATCAAAGGGAAGGGGGTCAAATGAAGGGGGTCCAAAAGGGTTGGCAGGGTCACAAGTGTTTTGACAAGGGTCCAAGAGGTTTAAAGGTTTTAATAAACAAGGACTAGTTGTGTAATTTCTGAAAATCAAGGGACCAAGGCTGCCATTTATGCAAAGTTATTCCAAGGGACTAAAAGTGACAAGTTTCAATAATGCAAGGACCAAACTTGACATTTTCAATTTTCCAAGGGCCAATTTTGCCAATTTTGAAACTTGGAGGACCAAACTTGTAATTTCTCAAAACTTTTGATATTTTTCACCAAAGGACTAATTTTGACAAGTTATGATTAAAAAGGACCTTTGGTGATTTTTCTTTGAAATTAGGACTCGGGGACTATTTCGACAATTTTAGAAACTTGGGGATCAAAGCGCCAATTATGCAAACTTAGCTCATTTTTCATCGATTTTGAACATTTTGCATCCGAAACATATAAAATGCAATTTTGGAATATTTTCGATATTTTGATGCATTTCGAGCATTTTAAACGTTTTGCGATTCAGATTGACCCAAAATGATGAGTATTTACACACTCATCAATCCCCACACTAAACTATTGCTAGTCCCTAGCAATCTTTTGAGAAAAACTTAATGGATTTGAATCTCTTTACCAAAAGCCATTACTTCGGAGTAGCCAAATGTTTCGATTCAAGTAAGAACCATGGTACACCGATAACCATGTGATTTTGAGCAAACCACCGACTTCAACGGATTTGATTTGTCTTTACCGAAGCCGTTTGCTCGGACTAGCCAACTCTTAGATAAATTATCAATATTATCTTTGGTGAGTGATTACCAATTATGGTTTTCCAATCGCCTTTACCACAAGCCATAAACTTGCGGGCTAGCCAACTCTTCACTTTTAAGGATATGGTGAAATGAATACCATACAATTTTGGGCAAATTGCAAGCCGTCAACGATTTGAGATATCTTTACCAAGAGCCGTTTGCTCTGGATTAGCCAATCCTTTTGTTTTTTAGACATGGCGGATCGATAACCAAATGAGTAAGTGCAAAACACTTACTCCAAAAAAATTTTGGCTAAAACGGGAATTAGGCGGTATAATTACATGATAAAATTCGTGAGAATTCCCCACACTTAGAAATGAATATTGCCCTCAATATTCAAAGTACCGCGGTTATGCGAAACAAAGAACGTGAAAGGAAATACTACGCCATTATTTAGAAATGATTTTTTTTTTTTTTTTTTTTTTTATTTATATATATACATAACATGTGGGCAACTCCCCCACACTTAGGTGGTACACACGGGTGAAAACCCGTTTAGCTCTTGTTTTGGATTACCGAGTCGCTAGCTTGACTCGACCCGAATTAATTTGTTCATGGGGAAGTAAGTGGAAGAGACAATCTCCTCGGACTTTCATTCAAAATGTTTGGACAAACATTTGAAACGCGAAAGTTCCACACCGATGAGATATACATAGAACCGGCTCAAGATATTGGTACATGGAAATGCCGGGATCAAAGATAATGTCTTCATTCCGAAGGAGTGAACAATGAGGAGAAGTGATGAGAATATATGAAGAAAAGAAAGAAAATCATGATAGAAATCATGACTAACTCTTCGTCCTCAATAGGAGAATTCATAGTTTCATGAATCTCATCGAGTTAAGCTTGCTTGATCAAGACATATTATGGGAGTGTCTAGATCAAAGTAGAAATTATCATACTCCGCGGAGATATGATATGAGTGAGTTCATCCGAGAACTCCATGAAGGTGAATGAATCATATTCGAATTGATATGAGTGGGTTCACTGGTGAACTCCTCTAATGTAAATGATTCATAATTGGGAGAGAATTATGAGAATGAAAAGTGAATCGCCACTAATCTTCTCTCCCATATTATCGAAACAGAAGGCTTTCATTTCGGATTAGAATCATCGGAAAGAATGTCACTACCCTTAATGGGGTAGGAGATGAAATTGGTTTCTCTTTGAAAGCCTCGATTTTAGAAATGAGAAGATCGACATTCAATAATGTAAGACGAAGAGCTTCATCTTTGATTTCGATGTCGTAACTTCATCATTCTCTTCTTCTAAGCTAACAAGCTCGTAAGGTAAATCTTCCATATAAACGATGTCTCCACAAGATAACGAATCGTCATCATTAGAATCGGAGAACATCTCAACATGATCATTTTGGAAGACAAGAGGAGGAGGATATCACACATGATCAAGAATTCCTGTGACTCTCTTGGGATTGGGACAAGGTTCTCAACACTAGACTTTATGAATTCGTCCGATTCCTTTTCGTGAACAGTGTCGAGATGCTCGTCCCCATGTTCGGAGAGTGAGTGGGAGCTTGGTGTGATAGCGAGTTGTTTGAGATGGAATCTCAACTGCTGGGATATCAACCGATCGAGGGAGTTGAGAAATATTATCTTTAAAGGATAAAACTCTCCTCGCCATCGCTATATAGAGCGCCTTGAGAAATTGGGAACGCATTAGAGCCGCATGCTCTAGGACTAATAATTCTTCCCTAGATTTGCGAGCCTCTCGTTCTTCTCGTTCTTCGGCCAGCAATTCTCCCATGGTCTTTTCACCACTCACTTGATTCTTAAAGTTACGAATCATATCATCAAGTGTTTTCATTGCGGTTTCAAGATCTTGGGAAATTTCTTGAGACAACGGTTCAGGCGGAGTTTGAACCGTATGGTGCTGTGGAGGTTGGCAATTGTCAAACCTGTGAGAGTCATGATTGTTACAAGGAAATGGATTCCCTATTTGACAATCAGAGCTGAAGTGGGGACCTCCACGGTACTCACAACAAGAAACTGTTGAGTCGGACCGTGAATTATATGGATATTGGTCATAACCAAAGTTTTGAGCATCACCGAAAACTGCTCATAGACAAACGTGTTTCCGATTGACAATCAAATTCTAGGTAAGGACCTCCACAAAATTCACAGCAGTATGTTGATTATATGAAGATAAGTCGGGTGTGGTGGGTAATCGGAAAAGTTTGAGGGTCGTTAAATGAGTTCGGATTAGGATCATAATCAAATGAATTCCTCGAACCACAAAACAAACAACTCCGTTATGAATATCATTACCACATTGTACACACGTACACCAACGACGAGGTGAACCAAAAGAGGCTCACCACAACCGACACAAGGAATAAACGATCTCATTTGAGAGTTATGAAAAGGAATCGGTTTATCCAAAGAATCAACAAAACCAACATGGTGATCCGAATGACTATCAAGTCTCAAAGAACATTTTGAAAAATCGGGAGGTGGGACAAGTGGTGTGCTCGAGAGCTAGCAATTTCCACCACTTCCGTTATGGTCTCCGGTTCGGTTCTTGAGAAACGTGAAGATTAGGCAAGTCATTCTTGCTAGTCATCGGTCTCAATTCGCATGTTTGCTTTTAACCGTAAATCGTGAAAGTTTAGGATCAATTCTAGACGGCTTAGGAGCAATTGAGGGTTTAGATCTTTGGATAACCGTAGGTTGGACGTATTAGCACTTCCATTATCGAGGAGGAAGTACTTGGTCCTTGTCACCCCGCTTTCGTTTCAATTCTAGGCGGCTTAGAGCAATTGAGGTTTAGATCTTTGGATAACCGTAGGTTGGACGATTTAGCACTTCCATTATCGAGGAAGTACTTGGTCCTTGTCACCCCGCTTTCGTTTCATTTCCCTACGCGAATTAATGGATCATCACGAACAACACGAATTCTTGACATTTGCGATAAAGTCCAAGTTTTCAACTTCGTCCCGCATCTGTGACTCGAGATTCCATGAGAATAGAAGAAGTTAGAATCAAATGGATAGAGGGTAAAGGGATAAAGAATCAAAAGGGTAAGAGGGTAAAGAGGAATATTTTGGTATTTTTGAAAACATGATGTAAAACAAAGAATGAAAATCTTTTGGATTTTTGATTTTAAAAGAAAATATAAACACATACAGATGGTATAAACAAGGAGTGAATATTCAAATCACTAATCGCTAGACGGAAGATAATCAAGATGACTCCAAGTGGCGCCAAAAATTTGATTCGTCCCGACAAGTCAAGTTTTCTCACACAAGCCGGCCACTTGAATGGCCGAATCGTAAAAACTTAAATGGTTCGAAACAAATGCAATGAAGATCCGAGGAGTATAGTGTTTCCCCGGGTCGTTATGTCCCAGCGAGCTATGCGAAGAATCACCAAACGAATAGTGATCGAGAGATTTGAACGGAAAAGAGTTTGAGAATGATTATAACTACAGAAATAGCCTATAAACTAAAGGGGCTTAAATGCAAATTAAAGGAAATTAAAAAGATAAGAAATATTAAATAAACGCTATCACTATTTTTAAAATGATGTTTTGATTTTATGTTTTATAAAACGAATTAAAAACTACGTAACGCATAAATGAAAATATGAAACTTACACAATATTAATCCTAAAAATATGAAAATGATATTTTTACAAACCTAATGATAAAAGAAAATTTATAGAAAAAGAAAATTATTTTTAAATCTATTTAACTAATTATTATTAATTAAAAACTATTTCTAACTATTTAATATTAACCTAAAATACAAGAAAATAGGAAATAAAGCTAGAAAAATAAAATTATGACTTGGAAAAATCTAAAATAACAAAATAGAATTCTCAAAACTATTTTTGTATTTTTCTGATTATTTTTGGATTTTCTAGGAATTAAAAACTATTTAAAACTACTTAAATTATTTAAAAATACAAATTTAACTAAGAAAAATCTAGAAAAATATTTTTTTGACCTTTTATATTTATCTAAACTTAAGAAAAATAAAAAATTATTTTTTTGAAACTTTTCTTAATTAATTGTATTAAATGCTAATTAAAAATGCTTAAAAACTGAATTAAATCAAGAAAAATACTAAACTGACTTGGAAAAATCTGAAAATTTCAGGAAAAGTCTAAAATAATATGAGGAATCTAGGAAAAATAGAAAAACAGAAGCTTGTGTGGTGGAATATGAAACTGCTATGTAAAGTGCTTATGAAATAAGCACTTCAAATAAGCCAAGTACCACAAAAAGCCACCAACTGATAACAAAGGCTATAAACTGCTAAAAGTACTCAAATGACACTAAGAACAACAAGCCTAAACCACAGAATTGCAATCTACAAAGATTTGATGAGTTGAGATCATAAGCTAAAATCAGTGTGAGGGTACCATGTTTAAGCAGAAGAATAAGCACTCAAATAAGCTGGAAACTAAAGAGCAAATGTTGGAACCTCAAGATAACCTGGCTAGGAATTTGCAAACCAAAATACAGACCTAGAAAAGCTCTTAAGAGCTTTGTGCAAGAGCTGCAAAATCTGCACAAGACACACTGCGGTTTAATGCCTGCAATGCATTGTGGCACATAAACTGTTGACAAGCTCATTTGGGACTTATAAAAAATGAAAAATTTGACAAAAATGATAATCATAAAATAGACCAGTAGAAGTTCTTAAATCCAAAGTTTAACATGATTAGGCTTAGAAATGAATCCAAGAAAATTCATCCCATTTGAGCCCAAAATGACTTTTTGCCAAATTTTTGACTTTTGACAAACCGAAAAGTTGACTTAATGGAACTTTGATCTTGATTTATAGACTGAATATGATGTTATAGGATGAATGAAACCTAATGCAAGCTAAATATATAATTTCCTAACACAGATTAAGCTTTTGCTTCAAGCAAATTCCAACAGTTAAGTAAGGACAGATTAAAGTGATATTTGACTTTTGAGCTTTTATAGATGCAACATTAAGACAAGATTGAGTATAATAGAACTTAACAAGCATAGAACAACCTGTCTAAACCATCAAAATAACCTTAAAGATGCAATTGACAAAAATCCAAACATACTTTAATTGGTGATATGGAAAATGAAACTAACCACTTAACTAGCCAATGCCATAGATCAAACCGAGCTCAATTACTATAATGACCACTAAATAAACAAACTTAAACCATTTCTAACCACAAATACAAAAACAAACACAAAATGCAAACCGAGTAAAAATTGAAAATAGAATACCACTCACAAGTGTCCAAATGGTGTTGCAGCTAAACCAAACCCAAACCTGTTCTAACCTAATCTATTCCAACCCCAAAGCAAGTCGCATCAACCCCATTTCATGCTCAAACCAAATGAGCTTAAATAGTTGACTTTGTTGACCAATTCACAAATTAGTTTGAAAATGATTTTAAGCTTACAAAAAGCGTAAATAACTTACCTAAACTGTTTGAACTTAAAACAAACCATTAGAAACTTGGACAAGAGAATTTAGAAACCGAAATTTCAACAGTCAACATGAAACTTGGAATTTATCTAAGAACTTGATTGATACTTCAACAACTCTTTATAATGATAATTTGACTTAAATGTGATACAAAGAAAGTGAAATTACAACATTTTTACTTAAACTAAAACATTAATTTAAAAAAACGACATTAGGAAAAACTAAAAAACTAACTACTACTTCTCTTTTCTCTTCCTTCTTCCTTTTATACACCAACTCTGCATCATTTCTCTCTCTGAGCTAATCCCACGTTGTTTTGAGACCGTTGGATGGCTTGGAGAGTTTTTAGCCATTGATTTGGTTTTTGGCGGGAAAGGTGTTTTTGACAGTTGGGTTGAGTGCAAAGGTGGAGGAGGCATTAAATGCTATTTGGAAGGGTTGTTGAGGAGGGGAACAAGAAAGAGGAAAAGTGTGAGGGGATGGGTTGTCGGGTTGCAGGCTAGATGTTGGGGAAGAAGAAAAAGGGCGCGTAGGGTGTTTGTTTGATCGTGAGTCGATGACTAGATATCAAAGGGAAGGGGTCAAATGAAGGGGTCCAAAAGGGTTGGCGGTGGTCACAAGTGTTTTGACAAGGGTCCAAGAGGTTTAAAGGTTTTAATAAACAAGGACTAGTTGTGTAATTTCTGAAAATCAAGGGACCAAGGCTGCCATTTATGCAAAGTTATTCCAAGGGACTAAAAGTGACAAGTTTCAATAATGCAAGGACCAAACTTGACATTTTCAATTTTCCAAGGGCCAATTTTGCCAATTTTGAAACTTGGAGGACCAAACTTGTAATTTCTCAAAACTTTTGATATTTTTCACCAAAGGACTAATTTTGACAAGTTATGATTTAAAAAGGACCTTTGGTGAATTTTCTTTTGAAATTAGGACTCAGGGACTATTTCGACAATTTTAGAAACTTGGGGACTGAAAGCGCCAATTATGCAAACTTAGCTCATTTTCATCCGATTTTGAACATTTTGCATCCGAAACATATAAAATGCAATTTTGGAATATTTTCGAGATTTTGATGCATTTCGAGCATTTTAAACGTTTTGCGATTCAGATTGACCAAAAAATGATGAGTATTTACACACTCATCATGCATCTCACAAGGGAAGGTAAAAAGAGTTACACCTACCTATCCTATGCAAGACTTAACCGCAGAAATTTCGCCGAAACTTTCGTGTGTTTTCGACCGATCTCCATTCATGTGGGATTGTTGGAAAATTCATTTTGGAAAATGAGTTTTGCAAATTTTGGACACTATTTAATATATGTATATGTTATATATATTTATATTTCTTGGTAGCTTTATGCTCTCCTCGACGAGAGCTTCATAACGAGCTAAAGTATGTCCAAAATAGAGTTAATATGAATGAGATATCGTGTCTCAAAGTGAGACTGAAACATAAAACTTGGAAAATGGGAGAATCCCACATCGCCCAAAACAAGGTTGGATGCTTGTTTATAAGGAAATCATAGTGTTGGCTATCAAATTCCTTTAGGTTGGTTATGCTCCCACTCCTACGCCATGCTTGTGCAGGGGGGGGAGTCGAAAATGGGATTTCCGGTCAAAATGAGTTCAAGCTTCAAGTCATGCGAGACGCCATGACCATGGATACGAATGCAGCTTCAAACCTCGTGATACATGCGTATCTTTTGTCATAGATTGTCATATATTTCCGTGATATTGAAATCGTGTTTAATATTTAACAGATTTATGATTCGTATATTCAGCAAATATCTTTCTTGGTGACCAAGATAGGTTTAGCCTATATATTAAACACATCTCATTCGGTTTTACACACGTAAAAACGCAACTCACGCTGCAGACAATTCCAAAGAATCTCATCGATCGTAAACACGCAAGCTTCGTGGTCTTTCGTGCAAGTAAGTCTAGTCCGCCATGAACAAATTTGAACGTCAGACTTTTAAATGCATCGCCGAACTGCTTTTAAGGAATCGTGTTAACACGAGCCTCGCCTCGCTTTTTACCGCTTTCGCCAATTACCTATATAAGTATCGCCTTCTCGCTTCTATACCTTCTCTACATGCTTTTACTTTATGTTAATTTATTTATTGTGATTATAATCTGATTTTTATAAATAAAGTGTGCACCGTTTCCCACATACGCATCTGAGATGTAGATCGATATATACATTCACTTAACTTTCGATGATGATGAACCATTTAAAAGAAACTCACAAAACGTGTTACATATATAGAGTAATACGTTCTAAGGACAACTCGATATCAATTGTTTGCCATAATTCTCGCTAAGCAGAGTAGCAAACACATTTAGGTAAGAATTAAGATTAATATTGATCATCTCTATTTTCCACGTAGTACCATATTCACCATCACGTGTTAAATACCTCGAGTCTCAAATATTACGATAGTATAAACCATGTATCTCATACGTCATTCTCTATATATATAGTTGGTTATAAGTGCCCATTTAAGAACAAAGGGCTTTAGTCACGCAGACTCACCGAAAAATTCTCGCTTTGAAAGCAGCAGCTCGAGTCACTTTTATTCATTTCATTGGTGCCATCTACCTACAGAGAGTTCTTGGAGATATTCTTTATGGGATGACAACGATCACGCTAAAAACACTGGCGTCGGCCCAACCGATTCACACCTTTTGTGGATAAGTGCCCATTTTAGCTAAGGTAGCGTTGCCATTACCATTTTTTAAAAGAAAACTAAATTTCTGATTTTAAGAAGTTGAACATACGTCTATATTTTGAACTTTTCGGTTTTGAATGATAAGTTTTTTTTTATAGAATTTTCTATATTTTGGACAATTCTATGTTAAAAGACAACTTCGACCCAAATTCAAAAATGGTATATATTCAAATAGAAGAATAATCGCGTTATGTTTGGTCGGTTGTAGTTCACTCGTCTTTTAGTGAGCCATCATTTTCATGCATGTGTAATGTGTTTAATTATGCGAATATTTATAAAAACATCCAACGTCCACAACTTTATGTATTTGACATGATTGATTAACATCATTATACTCTTAAGGTTCGTTTGGTTGAAGTAATTTAAAGTATATAGGGGCATTTGAAGTAATTTACAATTTCATGAATTGTCAAAATGAAGAGAATTGAAATGCCTTTAAAAGTGAGAAATTTTAATTTACTTGAAAAAAAAATTATAAACTTTTTTTCTTATAGATTTTTTATAAACTTTTAAATAGAATATTTATGAAATTCTTTTTATAAACTTTTTTTTTATAATTTTTTTATAAATTTTATTTATAAACTATTTATAAATTTTTTATAAACTTTTTTTTATAAATTTTTTGTAAACTTTTTTTTGTAATTTTTTTATAAATCTTTAAATAGAATATTTATGAAATTTATATTAAAAAATATATTTATAAATTTCAACAACTAAACACGCGAAGGTATTTTAAATTAAATTTTAAAATCTCAAGAATTTAAATTTTTAAATTTAAAATTCTAATTTCAAATTACCCCAACCAAACGCCCCTAAATGTATTTAAAACGACTAAAATACACACTGGTCCCTAAACTCGACATGGTGCGTCGCGATGAGATTTAAACTCGCCTTTTCATCGTCGTGTCCCTATTTCAGCTGCCATCACATAAGTCCTTTGACCAAGTCAAAGTCGATTTTGTTTTGTAGTCGGGGTATTTTAGTCCATACACATTTATACTTTTATAACAAATTTATATTTTACCCTTCATCTTTATATCTTTTATCGCTTTAGATTGGATCGCATTTCAAAAATAGCTTCAAAGATTAGATTATTTGGCCACATTTGATTCATTTGATTACACATACTCCTTATTTCACTAATACTTTATTTACTTCCATGCATTTTATTCTCATTAAAACTCTTTAGAAACAGTCATACACTCTGTTTTTTTCTTTAACTTTGATTTTTTCTTCACTTTTTTTTACATCAATTTTTGCTTAAAAATGGTTTTGTTTCCTTGCTTTTTGGATCAAACCCATTTGTTTTACGCGTAAAGCTGTAGTTTGATCCAGTTTGTTTCGGTTAATTTGGTAGTTTTTAAGTGTCATGACTTCTTAGCGATCAGAATGGAATTAGTTTTTAAGTGTCATGACTTCTTAGCGATCATAATAGATTTGTTAGTGCAGCTACCTTGCTCCTGAGATTTTCTTGAATGGTTTGATTGATGAAAAAACTGATGCATATGCTTACGAGGTACTGTTATTAGAAATTATCACCGGACGTCCTGCTCTGGATGAGTCACAGAGGGGTCTGGTTATGTGGGTATGTCTTAATATGTTGGTTTTTGAAATTTTGAAATATCATTAAGTGGCTAGATTATAGTCTTGTTGTATCACTTGTATGTTAAACTTTGATCTATTACTTGCAGGCTAAACCTTTAATAGCTTCAAAAAACTTTGAAGAACTTCTTGATCCACATCTTTCAAGGCCAGGACTTAGAGAAGTTGAATCGCATTGTGTCGGTTGCTTCCATATGCATAAATCATGTTCCAATGAACGTCCTAAAATGGGTCGTAATTGTTTTAATTTTCAAGAAGGAAGCTTAAATAAATAGTTGTTTTCATTTAAGATATGTGAATCTTTGTCATTCTATTATGCATCCGATGCGGTTTCTGTAATGCTAAAAGGTGAAGAAGAAATACCGATCCCACCAAAAGTTTCGAAAGAGGCCCGCTTTCGTGAAAGTGGAAATCAGTGGACCTATGTGATGAAGACTATGATCCATACTTGCTCGAAGATGATCTAGATCAACAAAAACAAATAGTGTTGGAGCTTTAGAATACTAGTCACTGGATTATATTAACCCAAGGGGGTAGTTTAACACTTTAACTAGCCTTCGGATGCCGTTGACTTGTGTCATTCTATCTGTTCTTATGAAGAAAATAACAAATGAATGGAACCTAGAATCAACAACACGTGTTGGCTCTCGGAGTTGAAGAAATTGACACAAATAACAGTTATTCTGTAAATTATTAGGATACCATGTGTAGTTGTGTATGATGGAATGTTTTAGATGGATGGTGCTCTAAACTGATCTTTAATATCGTTACGGTATTATGCTTAAATTACTACTGTAACATGTAAATTTTCTGCTGTCAAAACAATAAATGTCCATTGCTAAAAGTAAATACATGAACCAAATGTGTAATGTTTTTCAAGAACACAATTAACCTTGTCATATCTACAAAGGACACTATCGGTTTTGCAAGAACTACAAGTGCAGAAAACAGCAGAGCAAATCTCATTACATACATTAAGAATTTGGACTTGCAATCGTCAAAATTAACCAGCTGCAACAAACTAAGGACAAGGAAAAAAAAAAGAGACCATTCTTGTTTCTCGTTACATAATAATTCTGAATATATATTTCTTCTACAACACAGACATCACTATACTACTTTGATCAAGATTTATGAATAACAACTTTCCTTTTTTCGAAACTTGATGTTGATTATATATATATTTATGAAATACCAACTTAATAATTCTGTGATTAATAATTAACTATCTGCTGGTTTCTTGGAAAAAGTGACAAGTGTATCTCATCGTGTTGTTGCTATGAGTTTTGCTGCGAGTACCAGAGCTTCTTCTTGCAGATCAAAATCTTTGAACACAATTAACCTTGTCATATCTACAAAGGACACTATCGGTTAGATTACTGCTAGTGCTTGATGTGGCCAAATAATCTAATCTTTGAAGCTATTTTTGAAATGCAGATCCAATCTAAAACTGATAAAATGATATAAAGATGAAGGGGTAAAATATAAATTTGTTATAAAAGTATAAATTTGTATGGACTAAAATACCTCGACTACAAAACAAAATCGACTTTGACTTGGTCAAAGGACTTAGAATGATGAAACTCGAAATAGGGACCGACGATGAAAAGTCGAGTTTCGTCCCATCGCGACGCACCACGCCAAGTTTGGGACCAACGGTGTATTTTAGTCTTTAAAAACTAACGAGTAACACATGCTCACATAAGAGCACAAGATATGGGGTCTTGGTGGTGGCAATTGGTAGCCATTGGTGTCTTAACCCTTCTGGCTAACATGCCAAACTTGTGCCAAATGCACATTTTGTGTGTGGTGGGGTATTTTGCGGGACCTACACGTGATGTTAGTGGTGTGTTATGAGAGAGGGTTGTTTGAGTTATTGGTGTGTTATTGAGAGGTGTATGATGTGACGCTGATGTGACATACTAATAACGTATTATTGGGTCCTTGCATACCTTGTGCTCTAAGACCTCAAAAATATTTGAGGGTCTTACTTTGTCATTATCAAACCATAAGAAGATTAATACGAGTACTTTTCAATGTCTAGTTTTACATCCACATTTATTAATTCTTTATCACGGCCAAAGTTGTAATGCCTTAAGTATAATTTAAAAATAGTCGCTTCTATTTTAGGTTATAGCAACGAACTTCATCTAAAGTTTTATTTTAGTACATAAAATATAAAAAGTATTATTAATTTGCAAAGAATTTTCATAAAATATTTTGATATACATATTTTAATGTGTTGTCATATAAGAATATATTGACATGTGTTACTATTTTTAACATGTCAATACATCAAAATATGCATATTGCAACATTTTATGAAATTTTGTTGCATTTAATAATTTTTTACATAAGTCACTTACTAAAACAAAATTTTAAAAAAATTTGCTGTTATTTTGTGACGTAAACCGTAAATTATGCACATGTGATACTTGTCTACTTCATTTTCTAAAGGTGGCCACGTGACTTTTATGATAGTATTAGCCCATACATAAAGTTGTTATCATTACGTGATACACGTGATTCGCAAATTAATTACAGGTACGAGGAATATCCTTCGAAGAGAGTTATTTTTTAAATTAAATGTATGCAGTTTAATCTAATTTTATTTTTTGACAAGTGCTTATAGTTTTTCTTTTTCATCATTTTCTGCCGATGAATTTTTCAAATGCACCAATCATATCTTTAAATCTAATTTTAGGTGTAGGTTTTAGACATCCAAATTATTTTTTTATTGTTATCATTTTTAATCTCGTGTATCTAGTTAGGTTTTAGACAAAAATCTAAGTCTCCACTCACTATTCATTGCAAGTAAAATTCGAATTTCGGCTCGATTAAGTTTAAAAACACACTAAACAGAATTCAAATTTTGGACTGTCATTATGAATCAAAACAGAACCAATAAAACAGTTTCTGGTTTCTCGTGTTCCAACCCAAGAATCAAACACCAATAACTTAACAATGTGGTGCGGAAACATAGAATTTTATACCATTTACTCGGTAGCAATAATGTAAGAAGTTGTTCAGCAATTACAAAGTTAGAAATCAAATTCATATGAGCAAGTTTCGTGGTAAATTCAAATCAATACATAGAAAACTTGGCTTTCGTTTTCTCAAAGACTTGTTCAGCAATCATGGCTCCATTACCATCGGCTTTCTTGATCTCCATGGAAGCCTTCTGATAGAAACCAGTACCCCTCAATGCATCAGCAATAAAATCATCGAAACCAATTGCAATCGCTGCTTCAGCTTTTGCACCATATACCAACCTCTGCCAACCAAAATGAGAATAAAGATTAAAAAAACCTGAATATTGCAAAAAGGACTTTATGGCATTGTTTATGGTTAATGATGCCCTACTTCTTACAATTTTAGTACACACGGGATAAAATAATCAGTTTGGAAAAATAAATGCACACGAGTTTTAACAATATTGATTACCTAAGGGTAGATGAACAAGAGCCCTGCTTAAACAAACGTGATTTTTGGTCATTTTTATCGATTAATTCCTTAGATAGTCATAATTTTCTAATTGTTTGATTGTTCAACTGTAGGATAGTAGAAACATGTCAATATAGTAAAGGGCAAATGACAAAAAATACATCGAACTTGACATTTTTATGATTGTGTAGCTAACTATTTTTTTTCTATTGTGTCTTGAACTTTCAAAATTCGATTATTGTGTGTATTTTGTGACCATTTTACACTTAATTTTTCAAATTTTGAAGGGTAAAATGGTCATTTTACATGGCGTAATAGTCACAAAGACACATAATGATCGAAATTAGAAAGTTCAAGACATACGATAAGAAAAAATAGTTACTACACACAATCACATAAAGTGTCAAGTTCGATCGATTTTTCATTATTCGCCCTATAGTAAATACTAATTCTCGTTTAGTACAAATCATTAACTACTTCTGGATATCTGATATCATACAACTTCAAATTTTATATGTAAAGAACGTGGAGGAAGAACGGAACCTTAATTCTTGACAGATGAATGGCGCCAAAGCACATAGGGCAGGGCTCACATGAGGCGTATATCTCACAGTCTGAAAGCTCAATTTGGTTCAGCTTTTACACGCCTGAGACCAACATAAACAAGGATTAGAAAGAGGAAGATAATTTGATCAAACTATCAACAATAATTACTCTTAACACAAGACTTTTACCTAAATATCATGGAACAATATTGTACAAAACATAACACAAGGTTTCTAACCTCTTATGGCAGTAACTTCAGCATGTGCAGTTGGGTCAGTGTGGTTTAGAACCATGTTATGGCAACTCACGACAACTTCATCATTACGAACAATAACTGCACCAAATGGACCTCCATCTCCATTATCAACTCCTTTGTACGCTTCTTCAACAGCTCTTGTCAAGAACTTGTGGTCTCTATCTTGCACAACTGCGTAATCATATCGAAAACCAGAAAATCAGATAATTAGAGCTACATATATGCCTAGGTTATTTTTTCTTCAATATTCAGTAACTTACTGAAATATGACACCTGATACTCAAATCCAACTACTATTTACCCAAATAATCAGAAAACCACAAGTATAACCACTTTTACCCAAAAAAATAAGATTGATCATTATAATTGTCATGATAATCAGTTTAGACGCACATCCAAACACCCCCTATCTTAAGTTCCAAAAGTATAAAAGCAGGGGAGCATTAACACATTTAAGGTTGTACGAGTAAATTCAAAATCCAAAACAAAAATACGATAGATTAACATAAAGGTCTAGTGAAGCTTTTGATCAACATATTTACTACAGACGTTTATTATCAGATCTTAGCTTACCATCCTGGTGGCCAGAAAAAGCAGTAGCAACGGCAATTGTTCCGTCCTTAGCTTCAACAACTTCAACAACTAAACAAAAAGAACAAGTACAAGGATCAGTGATCTGAATCATTAATCACATAGCTGTCCAATGGATTTCGGAGGCCCTGTGCGGTAACGATAAATAGGCCTCCATGTTTGACGAATTCTAATGTAAAAAACAAAGAATGGTCACTTTTTTCATTCTGAAACATGCAATCGCCACTTGATGGTTTTCTGAATCTTGTATTTTGGCTGTGATCACATAACATTGTTCCATAATAAACTTAACCAAAGACTTAAATTCATGCATATGTAACTATATATAAAAGGGAGGCCCCGTAAAATTGGTGCCCACTTGCACAGGGTGTTCGCCGGCACTGATTAATCAAATGTAGACATAAGATCACATTTAAACTAGTGCACTAAAAGGGTCCAACTTTTTAAACTAGTTTATAACAAATGAATAAAAATACATCAAAAGAGAATAATCAGATCACAAGATATATAAACTCAATTAACATTAAGATCCATATGTTGACAATAAAATGTCAAACATATCTCAATTCCAACATCAAAAACTGACATGGGTATGCATAACAAAGCCTCAATACAAGATTCCAACTCAAATTCTTGAAAAACACATAATCTATACTAGATTTTCCCCACATCATTGACTTTTACCTTTGACTTTTTACCCTTTATAGTAAACACCAAAATGGGGGATGATCAAGATTCAGTATTTAAGATTGATGATCAAGATATGAACATAAAAACAATATATAAAAATGAGGATCATCAAGTTTCACATAAAAAAAAAAGGATTGATGGATGAAAATAAAAATAAAAATTGAATAACCACCCACCGTTGGTATCAGCCATGTGTGAATAGGTGAAAGGGTGACTTGGCGTTAACGAATGAGTTTTTGCGTGTTATTATGAAAAGATAACGTGAATGAGAGTTGTTATATATAGAGGCAGCGTGACAGATACGTGGTGAGATGGGGGACGGACGTTTAACCTCGTTACCCTCTCG
Organism: Chrysanthemum lavandulifolium; assembly: GCA_022545495.1. NCBI lineage: Eukaryota > Viridiplantae > Streptophyta > Magnoliopsida > Asterales > Asteraceae > Chrysanthemum > Chrysanthemum lavandulifolium. The sequence goes on along the minus strand of CM040245.1, from coordinate 157,272,131 downwards.
AACCCGAACAAGCTCCTAATTTTATTTATTTTTTTATTTTTTTTAAAGGCAATTTTACAAATATATCACACATCTTAAATAGGACTTAACTCATAAACATTTGATTAGGAGCTTCTGACATAATATAATATTGTACCAGTCTGCTGGCGTAGCGTTCGCACAGTAAAAACACCGGGGTTCACTCGAATGGGTTAAAAATCTTGATCGTGAAATTTAATTATGCAAACAGATATACCACTAATCATAACCGAGTAGTGAGCTTATGTAATCTGGAAATGTGACACACTCCATACGCAATCATCAAACTAAATTTTTTGAAAGATTCTTGGACAACAAGCCCAGCGTTCTAGCGGTCTGCAGATGTTCATCAATGATTTTTTCGGGATGATTGTTGGGGAGATGATGATGTTGGGGAGATGAATGATTTGGGTAGATGATGAAGAGGATGAAAGATGAAGGGTAAAATATAAATGTGTTATAAAAGTATAAATGTGTATGGACTAAAATACCGCGACTACGGACCTTGAAATAGGGACCCGACGATGAAAAGCGAGTTTAAATCTCATCGCGAATAATGGACTTTTTGATTAGTTTATTATATATTTTCGACCAAATAAATTTTTCGGTGAATAATGATTTTAGTTTATTATATATTTTCGACAATAAATATCGATGATCAAGAATTTTGTTTAAAAATGTCGGTTAATTTACCGGTTCGTTAGTAGTTCGTTCGAGTTCGACCCCACTGACCGTGATCCGTTCGGCCTCGGCCCATCAGATAACGCTTTTATTCAGATTAGTGACATTTAACGATTTAATTATGTTTAAGTTGGTTGTACAATATGTTTGATAATTTGTATTTCACAGAAGTGATTTTAATGATTGCATTAGTTGTATTTATTGATCAATTAATTAATTGACTACATTAAATATCTTGACCACATTAATAGTCTTTTGTATTTTTATGTACATTAAGCTTTAAGACTTGTAAGTCTTAAAATTAAGATTTGTAAGTCTTAAAATTAAGATTGATGAAAATATCATTAATAGTGGATTGTGTATTGTATAATAAATTTATATTTTGTAAGTCTTAATTTTAGCACTATGATGAAAGAGATTCATTCTCTATTATAAGTAGTATATATATAGATCTAATTACACATGTTCCTTAAGATTCTTTTAAGATCTATACCGCTTATCTCATAATATATTTCACATATGCTTCAAGAACGCTTGAACTAACAACCTTAAGTTATTGGTCAAACTCACATACCACTGCATCAAAACCTTGGGTCCCGAATAAACTTATTAGAGTTGCGTTTTGGATGTATAACATGATTAACCCGCTCGCTTGAACCCGATAAGCTTATTAGAGTTGCTTTTTGGATGTATAACCTCATTAACCGAATAGCTAACAAGATAATTTTTTGTCATTTTGGAAAAATTTACATTTTTTTTTTCTTTTCAATAAGGCTTATTTAGGTAAAAGAGAACCTGACTAGCCCGTATCTGGTTAACCTGAGTAACCCGAATTCTTAGTAGTGTCAATTACGAGTAAGGTTTTTCATCTTCGAAATCCGAATAACACGATTCAAATAAATCTTATTTTGTTCGGGTTAACTTGAATAACCACCTTATCAACATCTTTTATTAAAGTTGTTATCATCTTTAGAGAATGTATTAAGCTTTTTTATGTTTTCACAGGTTATAATAAGCGTCGAGCATAGCTACCTAAGAACCACATGATTTGAGAAACAAAATGAACCGACTTAAGCACAGACCGGTCCACATCTCGGTTTATATTGTTTGGGATTTTTTGTTTAAGGTTGTTGATGTGCTTCTATCGTTGTAGGTATAGATTACGTGTATTCAAGTTTTAAATTTATATTTAGCCAACTTAACCTATAACAAACACTAACGAGCATTATACCCGATCAATGTAGCCAAGTTGGTAAGTAGAGTGTCGATCACTAAGAGTGGAACGTTAACACTTATATGTCTATCAGTATTTTAATCATAATGTTAGTTTAATTACACTAATCTAACACAAGGGGGTTTTCAGCTTGTGAGACTGGCACGATTTTGTAGATTAATAAAACTAATAAAATAAAAGTACAAAGGCGAAGGACACACACACACACACACACAGACAGAAGACAGATGGCAGATAAGAGGTCAAGCCGATAGTAAGGAAGATATGCTCGTTAATCGTTTAGCTGCATATGATGAGTATTAACTACGCTCTTTATCTATGGTTGCTAGTGTAAGTGTATTCGTTCCTACGTTTAGCTTAACTAAATTCCCTAGATTTCTTTAAGTAACTAATAGAGAAAAATCCTGTCACGACTAATCAGAAATTCGATCTGAGTGTTACTTAGTTAAATTATTTATCTCGTTAGGGCTTACATTAACTATGCAAAGATGTTAATGAAGTAATTGTGCGAGCCGAGTCGACAAGGCACGATAATCAAGAGGTAATCAAAACATACACATAGCAAACCAATAAAACATCATATACACTTTAATGAGTGAAAGCAAACACAATATTTAATGCGAGTCTGAGACATGGCAACTAACCGAACGATTAAAGCTTACTACAACGATTAAACGAATCTTCCTATGTAATTATGCACTAGCAGGACCTTCTTATGCTTCTGAATTCTTCCTTCTGATCGTGTCTTCGTGTGGTCACACCTTTTGTTCGACTTTGGTATCTGGTAGTGGTATATTGTGTGTTGAATGAAAACAATCGACCTCTATTTATAGTTTCTGGAAACAACATCAATACGGCGTATCAGTTTACTCAATACGCCGTATCTAGGCAACTTCACGTGGGGTCTAAGATTATTATATTCTAAAATATTCATACATTGTCATAGGATACTGCGGATCTTCAATGTACATACGGCGTATTTCTTCTTCGTAATCTTGGAATGTCTTGGTGAAGTCTTCAAGTTGATACGCCGCATCTCTTGGATGTCATGCGACGTATCTGGAGTAGAATAAGTCAGATCTTCTATGTTGACCAAGGTTTCATATATGGCGTATGGGAGAAACCCATACAGCGTATTCTTCAAAGTCAGGCAATGGTCTTCATATTTGTCTAAGTCTTGATGTACGGCGTATCTGTCTAGAATGATACGGCGTATCTACCTTCAGTTCAGTAGACTTTTCCATCTTGATCCATTTAGCTTCAATTTGCGTCCAAAATAGCTAACTTTCTCCAAATGCTTGTTTATAATTGAGATTTATAAAAGTAAGCGATTAAGTATCAATTCTCATAAAATAATACAAAACAAGCAATATACATAGGATAAATAATGCTAATAATATGTTTTTATTTGATATCATCAGTTGTCGATTTCGTTTCAATTATCGATTGGGGCATTTCCTACTTTATATATACGGTTTGGTTCAACTTTGACCCGCAACCTTTATATTTATAAATGATTAATCTTTAACTACATATAAAAGGAAATGTTTTTTTTTCCTTAAAAGTGACTAATGTGTTATTTCAAAAATACCCTTTTCAGCTTAATGTATTAAATATAGAGTTTTAAATTTTGAATTTTTGTTTAATAGCGTAAAAAAATAGTTGACTTACGTTTAAATGAAGTTGTCAAATGTTGCTTGTTTATGTTGCCGGAACCATACACGATTAAAGTTAAAATTTCTCTCATTTTCAATTTCACTATGGTTGCGTTTGTTTTATGTCTAATCTACAAAACCATGTCTGCAAGAAAAGAGGCGGAAGGGGTCTTTAATATACAAAAAATGATAATAAGACAAAAAACTACAAAATTGAAGAGGAAAGAAGTTATTTTTGCCTCTATGTCTAAAAATAAACTGTTAATACAAATAATGTGTAAAAACGTTATTTATGTATTTCGTATCCTTTACGTTTTGATAATAACAAATTCTAAAAACATTCTACGTCAAATGCAACGTAAACAAAGTTTTAGTCGTAAATTTCAATTTCGAAGTCAAATCACTAAAGGTATGAATAATGAACATCAAACTTGATGGATAATCAAAAAAATATTTTTTCATACAAACGGGACAAAACATTTTCAAAAAAATATTTAGACAAATTATTTTTGATATTTATAAAATGTTTTATTAAAAATTAAACTAAAAAATCTGGTTTTCCTCCCAAAAAGAATCCACCTTCACCAGATTTTGAGTGCACCACTAAAGGACAAAACATGAGCGTCTAACACGTTAGACGGTACCCTTAATGAGGGATGACACCCTGATTTAATTAAGGGCACTGTAGTACCGTCTGTACGCTCCCAGGAGATTTTTGTTGCCTATAAATAGTGGACTGTTTTACATATTTTCTCACCTTTTTGCACACAGTTTTTTGTTTATTTTCAGTAGCATACATTCTCATTTATTTGATCATTTAACTTGTTTGTATTCATTTTAAAGTGATCCAAACATCCTTTCATCCTAAATGTAAGAGAAGAACACACATAATCGTAAAAATACGAAGTGTTATAGTATAGTTAGTGCATTCGTAACATTGGTTACGTTCTTGTTGTATTTTGTTTTACATCAAGTTCATAATCTTGAATCTTGTGTAGTTGTCAGATCGAGTCTGTTAGGAATTAGAAATTCTATTGTGAAGAGTCGGTCACCCCAAATATAATCTAGCATAAGTCAGCTCGTAGATATATCGTTATTTACGTTATTTAGTAGTTAATTAGGTAGTTATTAGCTTAGTTATTAGTTTAGAGTAACACCGTGGAGGAAGGACGGGTCTTTACCCATTGTATGCCTGATCCACAGTCCGACAGGAGGACGAGTAGTCTAAAACTATAAATACCCCTTCCATCCTTGGAAGGGGTGGAACTTCTTAATCTAACCTTGCATTTTCTTGTTTATCTCTCTCTCTAGAATTCACTCTCTACTCTCTTCATCTCTCTAAACATGGCACTCTTGTATCATCATAATCCTAGACCACTCGAATCATCAAACAACATAAAAAGTGTGATCCTAACAGAGTCAGTATTTTAGTCCTGAAAATATGTAAGTGATTGGGTTAGTATTTTAGTCCGAAAAATACGTTTGTGTGTGAGAGATTGGTTCTAGATAGATTAGAACTTGATATTTAGCTTTGTGTCAGAAATTGGTGTTTACATTGTATGAATTTCTCCACCTGAAGGGAGCTTGTTGACATAGTGAAGTGAACTCTCGAGTTGGACACTCGGGGAGTGTAGTAGGGCGAAGAGGAGCTTCAGAATCGAACCACTATAAATCTTGGTGTTGTGGTTTGATCTTTCTAACTCTTTACTATTATCTTGCATTTTATATTTTATCGTTATTATTGTTTGTTATCTTGTGTTTATTTATATAGTGTTCATATTGTGATTGTTTTATCTCCCGTAAACACGGATCTATAAGTTTTTGAAACTATAATTTTAATACGATAAAACAGTAAGAAATCATAATACAAATAAACCGTAAAAACGTTTATCCATATTTAGCGATCTCTTTGTGTTTTGTTTTTAACAAATATAAAGTTATCATAAGTAAAATTATAAGGATACATGTTATTTTTGTAAAGTATATACATTTTGTCATTTACATAAATATGTTGTAATTCATTTGTTGTAATAGTTTAATAGGATGGATATTATCCAAGACCCATGACCCATACCCATGGAGCAAATTCATAACCCAAGACCCATGACCCAATGTCTAAATACATTGTACCTTGTTGGGTACCCAAGGCTCATACCCATGACCATGACCCGGTTTGCAACCCAAAACCGGACCGGTGCAACCTGCATTGCGGATCCCTTGATTGCATCGACGGATCCCAAGTGAGGATCCGAGGAACCGGCTATGAGAGATTTTTGCCTATAAATAGCGAGCCATTTCTTCATTGTTACTCACCCTCTTCTTACAAACTCTCTTATATTACTTCTCTTCTAATCTCGATCTCTTGATCTATCTAGTAGTTCTTCTTTCTTTGTTGTGATTCTCATATAGGTCCTTCTCAAAGGTGAGATCACGATACACTACAAGTTATTCAAGCAAGGGGTCCTTGATTGATTTGTTCCTCCACAAAATTTCTGTAGCAAGATATTGTATTTCATATTTCACATAGTTGTTGTGTTATAGTTGTGGTGGTTTGGTCCGCCGTGTTAAGGATTCGGTATTTAGCTTTGTACCGGATAAAGTGTGAGCGACGTTGCGAGGCTTCTCCGCCGTGTTGAAGAAGCTTGTTGACATAGTGCTTGAACTCTCGAGTGGGGAACTCGGAGAGTGGAGTAGGGCAAGGAAGGTGTCCTTGTAGTCGAACCGCTATAAATCACTTGTGTCATTACTCTCTATCCTTTACTTTACTTGCTTTCATTATTTACTTTACTTATTGCTTTATACTTTCTATCCATCCACACGAATTCACATAAGATCGAATCTTAAGTTTTTGAAACTAAACTTAAAATCGGCAAAACTATTCAACCCTCTTCTAGTTTTCCACAATTGGCATCAAGAGCAAGGTTTACAAAAGTTTTAAAGTAACTTGTATTTTAAAAACTTTTCGATCACAATGAGTTTTGAAAATTATAAAGAAGGGCAATCTATGCAACGACCTCCACTACTTGAAACAAATGGTTTTATTTATTGGAAAAATAGATTTGAAACTTATGTGAAATCAAAAGATATTGATCTTTGGTACATCATTGTTGAAGGTCACTTTCAAGCCACTACAAAAGGGTTTAGGTATTCAGGAACTTAATGCATCAACTAGCGAGGTTAAAGAAACATAATTCGTTAAAGCAATTGAAAAATAAGCTATCGTAGTCACGGATCCCATGATCCTTGAAAAGGAACCGTCTAGTACAAATCCAAGGATCCGTGGGTCTCGTATCTAACAAACAAGAGAAATAATGTAACTACATCATCTAGAACCGACTTTGTTATTGTTAACAAGAAGAAACCAACCCATGTTATCAAGTAGAAATGTCAAACAACCACCTCCACTAAAACAAAATCAAAGTTTTATGAAAAACAAAGGTCCATCGTTTTCTAAACCAAACACATTTATAAGAAGACCAAATAATGTTTATCCGAGAAGTAACCACCATCTAATGGGATGGAATCCTAATGTACAAAACGGATTTCCATTTCAAAACTTTACACCGTGGAATGCTTTCTCACCTTTTTCATATACGCCTAACATGAATGAAATGTATAACACTAATGGACCCATGAACAAATGGGGACCAAACTTTTGAGTTAATTGTTTTCTTAGGTGTGCTTAAAGGTTGACCTAGATCCGGATGAATGGATCAAGGATAGCGGTGCACGAGGCACATGATCGGTAACAAAGACTTGTTTTCCACATACGAATCCTTCAATGGAGGAAATGTGGTGTTTGGTAATAGCAAGAGCAAAATCATCGGTAAAGGTACAATTTCTCACAAATCCTTAACCATTAAAGATGTTTGTCACGTAGAAAACCTAAACTTCAATCTTCTAAGTTTAGGACAAATATGTGATAAAAAGTGCAACGTACTTTTTAGTGAAACCGGTACTAAAATATTGAAAAACGGTATTACTATAGGAAGAGGCATTAGAAAACATGGAGTCTATGTCATTAAAATCGGTAATGAACCAAAAGACAAACTTTGCCTTACTTCTATGGATGATAGTTTGACCTTATGGCATCGAAGATTGGGTCACGCCAATATGCGACTTCTTCAATCGCTATCATCTAAGGAACTAGTAAGAGACCTACCCAAATTAAAATACGAACATCATTTCTGTGATGCTTGTAATATAGGAAAGCAAGTCCATGCTAGTTATAAAGCTAAAAATATGGTCTCAACAACTAAGTGTCTAGAATTACTACATATGGATTTATTTTGTCCATCCGCTATACAAAGTTACGGAGGTAACTTCTATACTTTGGTTATAGTGGATGATTACTCTAGGTACACATGGACAAAATTTCTAAAGAATAAAACTGAAACGTTCAATTACTTTGAAATATTAAGTAAGAAAATACAAAGACAACTAGAAAGTCCTATAGTGTCAATTAGAACGGATCATGGTAGAGAATTTAACAATGAAATGCAATTTGGAGCTTTTTATGATGCTAATGGTATTACTCACAATTTCTCAGCTCCTCGCACTCCACAATCAAATGGGATAGTTGAAAGGAAAAATAGAACCTTACAAGAAATGAGTCGCACCATGATTAATGAGCAATCTATTACTCAAATATTTTTGTGCAATACCGTCGACATATCAACCTATATACTTAACCGTGTCCTAATTAGACCATTCTTGGGTAAAACTCCATACGAGTTACTTCGAGGAAAAAATCCTACTCTAGAACACTTTAGAGTTTTTGGTAGTAAATGTTTCTTACTTAACACTAAAGATTACCTAACTAAATTTGATCATAAATCAACCGAAGGTATCTTTTTAAGTTACTCTCCTAATAGTAAAGCTTATGTTATATTAAATAAAGAAACCATGAAGTTTGAAGAATCCTTAAATGTAAGATTCGATGAAAGTCCACCCAAACCTACCCTACCTCTTGTCGATGACGAGTTAATCGAAAGTGAAGCCATAGAAATCAAGAAAAATATAAATAAAGAAGATGAACCATTAAACAATGAAATCATCAATATTAAAGAGTCTAAAGATCATCCCGTAGAAAAAGTTATAGGAAAGTTAAATGAAAGAACCTTAAGATCTCAAGTCCAAAACCAAAGTAGTTTATTTTGTTTTGTCTCAACCATAGAACCTAAAAATACGCAAGACGCCATAAAAGATGAAAGTTGGGTAATGGCTATGCAAGAAGAGTTAAATAAATTTGTTACTAACAATGTTTGGACACTTGTCCCTCCATCTAATAACCAAACCATAATCGAAACTAAATGGGTATATAAAAACAAGTTAGATGCAAACGGTGTAGTGTCTAGAAATAATGCTAGACTTGTTGCCCAAGGGTATAATCAACAAGAAGGCATAGACTTTGATGAGACCTATGCTCCCGTGGCTAGATTAGAGTCTATAAGAATACTTCTTGATTATGCTTGTGCTCATGATCTTAAGCTTTTTCAAATGGATGTTAAAAGTGCTTTTCTAAATGGTTTTATTAATGAAGAAGTCTATGTAGCTCAACCTCCCAAGCTTTATCGATTTGAAAAACCTAAACACGTACAAACTAAAGAAAGCTCTTTACGGTCTTAAAAAGCTCCAAAGGCTTGGTATGATAGACTCAAATCATTTTTAATCAAAACAATTATACCATGGGGTTAGTTGATAATACACTTTTCACGAAGAAAAAGGAATCACATATAATTTTTGTTCAAATATACGTGGACGGTATTATATTCGGATCGACTTGTCAAGACATGTGTGATGATTTCTCAAAAATCATGCATAATGAGTTTGAAATGAGTATGATGGGAGAACTAAGTTTCTTTCTTGGTCTACAAATCAAACAACTAGAAGATGGTATCTTCTTTAATCAATCCAAATACATAAAAGAAATGTTAACGAAATTTGGTTTAGAAGAGTCAAAACCTCTAAGAACACCAATGTCATCCGATACTAAACTTACAAACGATGAAGATGGTGAATCCGTTGATAACACCAAATACCATGGCATGATTGGTAGTCTTCTCTATCTTACGGCTAGCCGGCCGGATATCGTGTTTAGTGTTTGTCTATGTTCTAGGTTTCAAGAAGACCCTAAAACTTCACATCTAGAAGCCGTCAAAAGAATATTTAGATACATTAAGGTTACGACTCAATTGGGATTATGGTATCCTAAGGGAACGGGGGTAGAAACAATTGTATATGCGGATTCTGACCATGCAGGTGATTATGTTGACCGAAAGAGTACAAGTGGTGTATGTACTTTTATGGGATGTTGTTTAACATCTTGGTTCTCAAAGAAGCAAACGGCATTAGCCATATCAACAACCGAAGCCGAATATGTCTCCGTCGGCAAAGCATGCCAACAAGCATTATTTTCTCTATAAATAAGGTTCCAAAATGCTTGCATATACATCACTCTCAACCTCATAAACAATCATCATCATGTCATCCAAAAGATCTTCCAACATTGATGAACCACCTAGTGAAAACAATCCTTTTCAAGAAATCCAAAACTTCATCCTACCACCTTCCGTAGTGCCACCACCCAAATCTAGAAGAACCACACGGATTAGCATCCGGCCTTGTTGTTTAGCTAAACCATTGTCAAAAGGTCCATCACCAACTACTCATTCACCACCAAATGATTCCATTGTAGCACCTCCATCATCTCCAATAAGCTCATCACCACATTCACCTACCAAGTCTTTACCTAATACTCAAATCACACTATCGGAACTCTTTAAGAGTCCGAAAACAATTCCACTACCCGTGTATAGTCCACCACCCACACCATTCCAACCATCCAAATCTACCCAACTAGCTTCCAACTTTAACCCAAAAGAACTAGTCTTTTTAACGCCACCAACATATCCAAACACACTTTACAAAGATCTTGCAACTTCACCACTTTTAGCTCCCATTATCTTACAAGAACATCTAGGTTCTTATCCTCCACCACTGACCAACATCATGGAATTTGATCCATATTTTCCAACATTTCCACCACATACTTCGCCTTCCACAAATCAAACTTACTCGGAAACTATCCACCAACACTACCGTCACCACCTACATTGCGAACATTGTCAATCCACTAGGGAACTTGCAATGGAAATAAGGGACGAGATGCGTTTCATACTTAACCATATCCTTGATCGCATTAACATCATCACTCACCAAAACTTCCATAACTAACCATATGCAAGCATGGAAGGAATGATATTACCAGTTTTTCTATTTTTTTCTTTGAGTCATTTTCAAGAACAAACCTTGTTCTTAGTTTTACATTTTGTATGTGGCCTATATACCACTACAACTTTGATATGTTATTACAAGGCTTTGTTTACATACCTTGGCTCTCCATCTTGTTTCTCGTCCCATACAAGATTATATTACATGTTACTACTAACAATTTTTTTGTATGTATTATATTTTCTCACTTGACGCCATATTCTAGGGGGAGCTACCATCAAGGGGGAGTTAGTGCTTTGTGGATCATACTTATTTTTATTCCACAATTTATTTCTTCGTTAGGTTCGCTTTTTATTTCGACAAAAAGGGGGAGAAGAAGTAAAACTTATGTATGCTTTCAAAACATACATCTAATCTTAAGTTTTACTCCTCATAACATTATATTTTGTCATCAACAAAAAAGGGGAGATTGTTAATACAAATAAACCATAAAAACGTTTATTCATATTTAGCGATCTCTTTGTGTTTTGTTGATAACAAACATAAAGTTATCATAAGTAAAGTTATAAGGATACATGTTATTTTTGTAAAGTATATACATTTGGTCATTTACATAAATATGTTGTAATTCATTTGTTGTAATAGTTTAATAGGATGGATATTATCCAAGACCCATGACCCATACCCATGGAGCAAATTCATAACCCAAGACCCATGACCCAATGTCTAGATACAATGTACCTTTTGGGTACCCAAGGCTCATACCCATGACCCATGACCGGTTGGCAACCCAAACCCGACCGGTACAACCTGCATTGCCGGATCCCTTGATTGATCGGAAGGATCCCAAGTGAGGATCCAGAGGAACTGGCTACATGAGATTATTGCCTATAAATAGTGAGCCATTTCTTCATTGTTACTCACCCTCTTCTTACAAACTCTCTCTATATTACTTCTTCTAATCTCGGATCTCTTGATGTATCTAGTAGTTCTTCTTTCTTTTGTTGTGATTCTCATATAGGTCCTTCTCAAAGGGAGATCACGAGTTACTACAAGTCATCCAAGCAAGGGTCCTTGATTGATTTGTTCCTTCACAAGATTTCAGAGCAAGATCTTGTATTTCATATTTCACATAGTTGTGTTGGTTTGGTCCACGTGTTAAGGACTCGGTATTTAAATTTGTACCGGATAAAATGTAAGCGACGCTGAGAGGCTTCTCCGCCGTGTTGAAGGAGCTTGTTGACATAGTGCTTGAACCATCGAGTGGGAACCTGGGAGTGAGTAGGGCAAGGAAGGTGTCCTTGTAGCCGAACCACTATAAATCACTTGTGTCACTACTCTCATCCTTTACTTTACTTGCTTTCATTATTTACTTTACTTATTGCTTTATACTTTCTATCCATCCATACGATTCACATAAGATCGAATTTAAAGTTTTGAAACTAAACTTAAAATCGGCAAAACTATTCAACCCCCTTCTAGTTTTCCACAAAAACTATTCAACCCCTTCTAGTTTTTCACAATTGGCATCAGAGCTACGTTGACCAAGATTTTTAAAATAAATTGTATTTTAAAAATTGAATCGATCTATGGATTCCGACAAATATCTAGAAAGACCATCTATGCAAAGACCGCAATTTTTTGAAAGCGACAATTTTATTTATTGGAAAAATAGATTCGATACTTATGTGAAATCAAAAGATCTAGATCTTTGGTATTTTATTAATGAGGGTGATTTTAAACATATTCAAAAGATTTCGGAAACTAACAAGAATGAAACTGTTCCTTATGAAAAACAAAGTGACGAACTTAAAAAGAAACTTGCTAAAAATAATAAAGCTAAAATGGTGATTTATAATGCTTATTAAAAAGGAATACTGAAATAATTTTTATGTGTAATACGGCAAAAGAAATTTGAATTTTTTACTAATCACTCATCAAGATAATAGTCAAGTCAAAGATAAGAAAAAAAAATTGAAATTTTTACTAATCACTCATTAAGGTAATAGTCAAGTCAAAGATAAGAAGATTGATCTTCTTGTGCAACAATATAAACAACTTACTATTCCCGAAGATGAGTCAATAGATATGCATTTTCTAGATGTAACACTATTATTACTGGTCTAAAAGCTCTTGATGAAGGTTAATCTAGCAAGAATTATGTTAGAAAGTTTCTTAGGGCTCTACATCCTAAATGGAGAGTAAAGGTTACCGCGATTGAAGAATCAAAGAATTTGACATCACTATCACCTGACGAACTAATGGGTGACTTGAAAGTTCACGAATGAAGAAAGACTTCAAATAGTTTTAGGCAAAGGAGAAAAGGGTGAGATCTCTTGCCTTGAAAGCTAAGAAGGAGTCTAGTGATGATGAAGATTCGACATCCGGGAGTGAAGACCAAGAATATGCAATGGTGGTTAGGGACTTTAAGCTGTTCTTTAAAAGAATAGATACGTAAGACAACCGCGGGATGAAAAGAAGTCCTTCCAAAAGAACCGAGATGACAAGAAAGGTAAAGGAGATAGCAAATATTTTAGATGCGAATATCCGAATCATCTTATTGAAGAATGTTCGAAACCATTGAGAAAAAAGAACCAAATGGCGTTTATTGGAGGTTCTTGGAGTGATAGCGGTGAGGAAGATGAAGAAAAGCCCAACGATGAAACATGTCGTATGGATCATGCATCAAATGAGCTACATTTCAATTCTTCTTATTATAGTGATGATGTTTCTTTGATAGATAATGGTACGCCACAAAATGAATATAATATATTATGTGACGTTAGCATAAAGATCATAATGAGAAATAAGATGTTAAGAGTTATTAGAACTAGGATAAAAAAGGAAACTCTCGAGTTAAAAGAAAAAGTTAAAAAACTTGAGAAAAGCAAAGAGATTAATGTCGGTTGTAAGTCGTGTCAAGATCTTAGGTAGAAAATGAAAAACTTAAAGAGGAAGCAACTAGGCTCACAAAATTTGAAAAGAGTACTTACTCTCAATGGCGGATCTAGCCGAAAATCAAGGTGGTTCCTAGTTTTGTCAAAACAAAAAAAAAAATTTGGTAAATTATTTAACGTGTCGGGTCGGGTTAGGTTCGTTTTAACATAATTTCATTATAGAACGTTTACAAATGATTCTTTAACTCTCACCGTTTGAAAATGATTTATAATTGATACATTTTTTATATATACGACAGGAAACAATCCTTTATAAAGTCATTACAACACTACCCAATTTTACGCACAAATTACTTTTTATGCCATATGTCTTAATAGTGCAACAGCACATAACTGTCTATTTACATTTAACAGATAACTTAACTAAAGAAACTTTTTACATATTTAAACTTAGTACCACTTGTAAAACCAACTCATATTATTACAATAGAGTAATTTGAAAAAGTGTTGTAGAACGAAAAGAAATTTTGGATCATTGGTAAAACTAGGAATTTAGCAATTTATCAAAAAGTATTAGAATAAGTTAAAATAAAATTAAATATTTTAAAATTAAATGGCATACATAAAATAAGGAAAAACTAGTTCTTAAAAATTCACGGTAAATAAGAAATGAAAATTTGTTTGACGTAACCTTTTCCCAAGAAAAGGCTTATCGGGCTTACAAAAAACTCTTATAATCTTGGACCCCACAAGTTTGGACAACTCTTCTAATATAACCATAGTATCACACTACTACATTAAGGACCCACATAAGTTTTACCAAACTGTTTATCATCTTCTTCTTCACAAGTTCCTTTAAAAATGTCCGACCATATTTTCAGCTCATATATTTTCTCTCATTTCTTCCTTTTTTCTTCCTTCAAATGATTCTAAGGTAGTTCCTCGTGCATTTCTAAGGTAGGTCCCAAAATATTTTTAAATCGCCTAAACATATTTGGTATCTAAGGTGGTTCCCTGACACCACCTACAATGACCGAGGTCCGCCCGCCACTCTTTAAAAGAAATGTTAGTCACGGACATAAGTGACGCCGTCGCAAGGTTAACGTGCCGAACAAAACCCACAATGGCGACACTCACGGCGATCACTAAACATAAGGTGACGCCGTCGCAATTGTAATCTTATATATAATCCGAATTTTTCGATCCATATGTGGAGAGTCTTTGGAGTAAAACCTAAAACCGAACCTAAGGTGTCTTGTAAGATTTTAGGATTTTAACCTATCTTACACCAAGATAAGTCTTTGCTTCATTAATTCAATTATGTCTTTGATTATTTGTGTGTATGCTTGCATGTTCTCCATGTCCAATTAATTTATTTGTGTGTTTGCTTAGGAAGTATGAAACTTAATTATTAAATATTGATTGGTTGTTTCTTATCTTAGTTGATTAATGACACCATAGAATAGCTAGTTAGTAGTCCACCTCGTTTAGGTTTCTTTGTTTGATTCCTATCAAGTAAACTTTTTTTTTTTTTTTTTTTTTTTTTTTTCTCATTTTAGATTTCTCTAGTCTATCCCCTTCTTCGTGACCTTTGTTAGTAATTCCATCACTTTTCATCATGGAAGGTGATAACCCACTACCATTCATCAACCCACCAAATGACCCGCCAAGAGCCCGTACTCTTGGTGAATACTGAGACCAAGCCACCTAGGCTATAGGAACACCATTGAGCTTCCCGACCAAGCCCAAACTACGGCCTGCGATCCGACACCATCCGTTGGTGCAAAGCGGATGTGCATTCCATGGACTTCGTTCAGAAGATCCAAATCGACATCTGAGGGATTTCTCAAAATCGTCGATTCCATCGATCTTGATGCTACTACTCGGAGACTTAGGTCATCTTTCAAGTTGGGATGATCTTACTTCTCGCTTCCTTGCTCAATTTTCCCACGGGAGAACCACTAAGCTTAGGAATGAATCTTGATGTTTCAACAACGTCAAGGTGAATCTCTGTATGGGCCCGATTCAAGGACTTACTACATAAAGTCCTCATCACGGCATCGATCTTTGGCTCCAAGTCCAAATTTTTATGATCATGTCAACTTTCACACTAAGCGATCCATTGACCAAGCGGCGGTGGAAAACTTAGTGATCTCACCGCGAGAAGAATCATGGGAAATAATAGGACCTCGCCTCTGAAAACGAAAGTAGGATGACCCCGTGAGCTGCCCAAAACCGTCAAGGCAATCTCC
This sequence comes from Chrysanthemum lavandulifolium, assembly GCA_022545495.1. NCBI lineage: Eukaryota > Viridiplantae > Streptophyta > Magnoliopsida > Asterales > Asteraceae > Chrysanthemum > Chrysanthemum lavandulifolium. Next base: position 157,256,161 of record CM040245.1, on the reverse strand, counting down.
TTGCCTCCTCCCGACAAGAGGATGATCGAACTTGAAGATCAAGTTAAATTCCTCATGAGTTCCTACGAAAATCCTAAATCTTCACACCATGTGAACAAAGCTTCTTCCTCATGCGAGCCGTTTGTGATCCTCATAACATCGCATTTAGCACCCGATCCCCAACATGCTTCAGATTGACTATGCATCCGCGTATTAATGGATTGGAGGAAGGTTCCCTACAACACGGACCTAGGAATTTCAATGAAACCCGTGAAGCATGGAAAACAAGCCCGACTTTTATTGGGGACAAACCAAAGAATTCACTTCTAATGATTTCTCATGGCCCTCCTAACGGTCCTAACCAACAAAACATCGAAGGATGTTGCAAAACCTAGTTGCATCCCAAGAAACCCAATGGCTAAGCTCTCGGACCGCTTTAATAATCAACAAGCCGAGATGGATAGGAAAATAGACAACCTTTTGAAAGCCATAGCTAGTGATAAGAAGGTTAGTGCTATCTCAACTCCAGAGCCTTGAGCATAGAGATTAAGGATCAAGCAAGCTAAAGTATGTCCAATTGGTCAATACCATCGCCTTAGTTGAACCCGATGACCGAAGACTATACACTAGTGGATGAGGAAATACCCGAGGAAGTAGATGAAGTAGACATTGACTATTTCAACAAATTTCCTACGGAAGAAGAACTATCTCGCCACCCTCATTTAGTGCGTGACCTCCGTCACATGTATGTTAGAAAAGTCCTCGAATTAAGTTTGGGAACCCTTGGAATCTTAACATACCATGTGTCATAGGACACCTTTTTGTGGCAAAAGCTTACATTGATCGCAAGTCCCCAATCAATATAATGACTAGCACCTACTACAATTGGATATTGAAGAAGCCTATTCCAACTAGGCAAGACCCCAATGATCTAATGTTAGTTGCAATTTTCTTGGTAGAGTTAAGGATTGCCCGTTTATGTAGGTAGTTTCACGTTTCCTACGGACTTCATAATTGTGGATGATATTAGCACCGCCATGACCCTAGCTTGTCCCATGTTATTCTAGGAAAACCTTTCATAGAAAGCAAGGGATGACCTATGACCCTCATTAGGAGTAGTGCGGTTCAAGAATAAGACCGATGACATAGCTTACCAAATGCCGTTTAAGATTGAGAAGTTTTCATCACTCTCTAATGATGAAAAGGAACTTAAACCATCGGTCTATTATAGGAATGATGAGGATAGGAGAAAAGGTATTGATTATGTTATGGCTAAGATTTTCTGATTCTACAAGGATTGTTTGAGCCTAGGACCGAATACAGGACCGAATGGGGAGAAGATGAACTCTTAGAAAGCGCATTTTAGGGTACTTCTACAACATGGAATCCCCATTGAGGCCATGAAGAGGCGATGGTGAGAAAACGTAGAGCACGACTATGAGTCTAGCTACAAGACTCTTAAATAAAGAAAAGCGCTTCGTGAGGCAACCCATGCTTAATTGTTTGCTTGTTAGTGTCATATATCTTTTATTAATTGTTTATCCTCATGTTTAAATTTGTAAAATGCTTTATTTTGTTTTAACCTCGTCTTAATTGCATATAAATGTATTTTACATAAGGGATAAGTGTGGGAGGATTACACACGTTTAAAAGAAACGTAAACATGAGAATAACAATTAACTAAAAGATATATATGTTTGTTTGTTTGAGTCAAATGCTTGTATCGAGTCATAATGGATGTTTTGCGTAAAATTTTCCAGATTCTAAAGATGTAAATTTTCCGAATTTTTTCAAAAATCGCAGCACCGCTTTTTTGTCGGGATAACTTTGACGGCCAGCTCTTTAAAAGAAATGTTAAGTATTCCAAAACCCTCCGGTGATAAAACGAGACTAGGTTTTAATTTAGGTGAAGCATCAACTAGCGGAACTAAAGAAGTACAATTTGTTAAATATGTTTGGTCCATTCAGTACCCACGTATCCTTAAATAAGGATTTGAATAGGAAATACCCTAAGTGTCGTATACCCTTAAACAATATTCAAGTTACTGATTGAATTGTCACTCAGTGAGTCATCTTCAGGATTCTCAGGACATGTCTAAGAAGAAAGACGTTCCATTCAGTGAGGCGGGACTTAGTGAATGATACCTGAGCCAAAGAAGAAGGTGATGGGTTCAGTGAGTGATGACAATAACTCACTGAATCCATCACCTTCTTCTTTAGTCTTCTTTCTTAGTCATCTTTTGTCTTTTTTAATAACTGTTGTAAATCATTTTGTATAAATAGGACCATAAGTAGGAGTAGAAAGGTTGACAAGTTTGTGCACTTAATGCGTTGACATTAACAAACTCCTTTCTCTCCTCTAAATACATCTAAGTCCCTAAGAATAGTTCAGTTGGTTAAGCATAGTTCTACTTAAGCTTAGCTTAATATTAGTGAGGAGAATTACCATACTTGTCATTCAATCCCAAGTGTTGTTCCACAAACACTTGGGTATAATTCTTTGTTAATTGGAAATATAATTAAACGTTGAAAAATTGTCTCCTTTTTACTTTATGTTTATCTTTTAACAAAGTATTTTCATTACATTTCTAAGTCATGGAGCTTGGATAAATTAACTTTGTAGTTAATTCTAACCAAGTTAACGGGAACAACAAGTGGTATCAGAGCCTCTGGTTTATAAAACTTTTAAATAACATAGTCTCAAAGTTTTAAAATCAAGATCCTACCATGGCTGATATTGATGTCACCAACTAGTCTACAAAAATGGATGACGCTATTCAGCTGTTGCTCCCCGACTTGAAGTTGGAAAATTCAATAAGTGGAAAAAGTGCATGCTTTGCTACTTAAATGAAATGAAACCATACTACATTAAGTGTATTAATGATGATCCTTTTGTCCTTAAACCGCTGTGAAGGTTTACCTGCACGAAGCCCAATGGACCCCTGATGAGAGAAGGGTGGTCAATCAGGACCGACACCTCAAAAGCATCATTATATCTTGTCTCCCTGACGATATAATGGAATCAGTCATTAAGTGTAAAACAACCAAACAAACTTGGACTGACTTGGTTCATAGCTTTGCGGGTCCCTCAGATGCCAAGGAAAACAGGATAATGGACCTGAAAGTTGAGTATAACACTTTCAGAGCCAAAGATTTTGAAAGTCTCTCATAGACATATACCCGTTATAAGACATTGCTTAATGAGTTGTCCAATGATGATGTCACCCTGTCTAAGCATGAAATTAATGTTGGCTTTGTCAACAGTCTCCCTGAGAAGTGGTTAAGCTTCTCTTAGGGTCTTAGAAATGTTAATCACATTCAAATTATTGAGCTCCCTGAAATCTATGGGAAGTTTTTCTATGAAGACAACTTGATCTCTAGGAGATACCCTAATTCGAAAATGGCTCAAGAGACTAAATAGGACCTCGACTATTGAACCCATATCAACCGCATTCTTTTCTAATGGTGTTGTGCATGATTTCAAGAAAACTCGATAATGAGGTCATGAGAGAACCAAAGAGGAATACCTAAATAATTTGCAAATTGAATTTCAAGAAAGCGCAATCCTTGAAAACTCAAAATGTTTTATCAAAAGAAACAAGTCAATTTTTTCGGTTCTAAAGAAAATGATAGCACTAAATGTTTTATATGTGGTAAAAGGGCCATTTTGCAAAATCTTTGTTTCTTAAAAATACCTCGTAACCCTCATATAAATTTTCAGGAAACAATTCTTATTTAGGAACTAGCAAGTTTCAACCAAAAATGCTTCAGTCTTGTCAACATTTTCAAAAAAAAAAATAAAATAAAATAAAAAACTAATCAAAAGGATCAAAAAGATTTTGAAGCTAAGTATAGAAAAGCTAAAGCTAAAGTTGCAATCCCTGAGGCAAAACTGTCTACTCTTCAGGCTACACAGACCTCTAAACCTTCTCAGTCAAAGAATAAAGAGCTTATAGCTGAAACCTTCGATTGAGATGAGGAAGATGTCTCCTCAGATGATGAAGTGAAAGTCAGTGCACTGATGGTACTTACAGAGGGTGAAAAGCTGACTGTTGAAAAAAGTCATGCAAGGAATGGATAATGGGTCAACATCACCATGAGAAAGGTAAATATCCTACTATCTATGGATGATGATCCTGATTGGCAATCTTATTTGAGTTACATTAATGTGGATCTTAAGGTTGTTGAAGAGCAAAGATTAAATTTGTTTTCAAAATATAATAAACTTACTTTTGAATTGAATAAGTGTAGATATGAACTTCTTGCTTTAAAACAAGCCAAACTTGAAGCTGTCACACTTCAAATCAAAATACTGAACTTGTGAAACAAAATCATGCTCTTCAAGAAGAACTTAAGAAAGAAAAACTCACTATTGAAAGTTGGACAACTAAAAATCCTAGAGTTTATGAGTTTTTCCACAATCTTATTCCTAGCACTATAAATAAAGTACTAGGAGAAGATCAACTCATTGAGTCCACAAGTAAGAATAAAATTGAAAAAGCTTTCACTCTTGCTGGCATTTTATTTGAACAAGAATTAAAACCATAGTAAGTTACCTAACTTTAACACTAGAAAAGTCTTGGAACCTGAAAGTTAGGCTATCAAAGAAATGCTTGGAATCACTGATGATCCCAGTCACACTGAGTCCATCAATGAGTCTGAATCAGAAACCCACACACCATTACCTCCACTAAAAGTCCTTCAGGGATCCTAACCATGTTCATACCTCACACTCTTAGTCTATTCTCAACACTCTCCAAAAGAGAGATTAGGACTAGGATGAAATATCCTGAAAAGACCTTCCACAAACCAAAACCAAGAAGAATCGGTTCCTACTGAATCTTCCAAACCTTCGATCCCTACTGAAAAAGGACCAATGACACTGATTCTAAAGTTGATCAATTGACTGAACTTGTTAGAAAGCTGAGTGAGAAAATAGAATCATCTGAAAAGCATCCTCAATATAAGATTAAGGAGTCCAAAACAACTTCCTCAACCAATACCAAACCTAAAACAACACCAAAACCCACAATGAGATGTGAACTATGAAATTACACAAATTACTCAACTGATGATTGCTATAGGATTCTGTTTGGCATGATTTGTAAAAAGAAAGATGACAGAACCTCAGATCACAAATCTCCATCCCCGAGTGCACAAGTGAACTACAAGGCTCAACCCTTTCAGTATGCTTCATCTTTCAAGCAAGCACTTAGAAAAAAGGCTAAGCCTTTCCACCCTCAGACGCACCGTGGATTCAATGACCATCATACTGATGACTGTCTAATGTATCCCTATTGTGATATTTTGTGGTGACTCAACACATGAAACCTCAGGACATGACATGATTATCCATGCTGGGAGAGGATTTGCCATTGAATCCTATCAGTCAAATGAGTCATCTTCTAACTCTAAATGCAAAGCATGTGGAAGCACTATCCACTCAACCGCTGACCATGAATCTGTTGAAAGATTTAAAAAGACCTACAAAGCTAAACCCACCAGAAAGTGGGTTCACAAGAAAAACTAACTCAATTTACTATTTGTGCAGAGACATGCTAGGGAGCCTGTTTGGCATCTAGACAATGGATGCTCAAGGAGTATGACTGATGTGAAAGAATATCTACACAAATATGTGGAAGAGACAGGACCAAAGGTAGTATTTGCTGATAATTCATCATGTACTACTAAAGGTTATGGTTCAGTAAACTGTAGTAGAATAGTTTTTAATAGAATTGCTTATGTAAATGGTCTTAAGTACAATCTGATAAGTGTCAATCAACTATGTGATACTAAGTACATAGTTCAGTTTATTGATAGTCAGGACACAATCTTCAATGCTAACAAAGAAATTGTTCTTATAGCCCCTAGAAGAGAGGATGTTTATGTACTAGACATGTCAACACTGACTCAAATTGGAACCTGTCTATTTGCTAAAGCTACTGAAACTATGAATTGGCTTTGGTACAAAAGACTCTCCTATCTAAACTTCAAAAACATAAACAACCTTGCCAAACAAAACAAAGTCCTTGGCCTACCATCTCTTGTGTTTTCAAAGGATAAACCTTGCTTTGCTTGTGAAAAAGGAAAATATCACAGAGCATCCTTTAAAACAAAATAAAATTCCTCTATAAGAAGCTGCCTTTATCTTCTTAATATGGATCTTTTTGGATCTTTCAGTCCAATGTCCATCCATCATGAGAATATACCATAGTCATAGTTGATGAATACTCAAGATACACTTGGGTTTACTTTATCACAAAAAATGGTCAGTCAATAAAACCATTATGTACTTTATCGTAAATATTGAAAACCAAAATGACATCAAAGTCAAACAAATCAGATCGACAATGGATCGAATTCAAAATCAGACCTTGAGTGTTTTTGTGATGAGAAAGGAATATCTCAAAACTTATCTTCTCCTTACACTCTTGAACAAAATGGAGTTGTTGAAAAGAAGAACATGACACTCATTGAAGCTGCAAGAACAATGCTGAATGGTTCAGTACTCTCTAAGCACTTCTGGACTAAAGCAATAAAAAATGCCTATTACTTAGAAAACAAGTCCATCATTGTCAAAATACGTAACAAAAAACCCTATGAGATATTCAAAGGAAGAATCCCTGACATAAGCTACTTTCATGTATTTGGGTGTCTTGTTTTATTCATAATCACAAGGATCACCTAGGTAAATTTGATGCTAAGGCAGATGATGGATACTTCCTTGGATATTCTCTTGTCTCAAAAGCCTTCAGGGTCTTTTATACAAGGAGACAACAGACTAAGGAAACCTTCCATGTCACATTTGATGAGAGCACTGAAGCCATCAGGTTCCCAAATATGTTAGTTGAGGAGATTGGGATTGATGACTCATCCAGGTACCCTCCTGATGAGTATCACCTAATACTAACTCTACACACAGATCGTCGATGCGCACTTCTCCTACTACATCATTCCGCATAATCTAACTCAACTAACCATCAGTGAATACATTGATGCAAATCAAGTCCTTGATACACACACATAACAACATGTTCAGGAAATAGAATCAATTGTTCAAGCAGAACAACTCAAAACCCTTAACCTTAATGAACCCCAGGTGATTGTCACTGAGTCTCATGCTCCTGAAACACTTCAACCTTCAACTTAGGAACTTACATATCCTAGACCACAAGACACATAGACAAGATTTCAGGACATTGAGCTTGTAAACATCATTGGAGAACCAACTAAAGGCCTACTTACTAGAAGCATGACTACAAAACGAACTGCAACATCAGCCAATGAATGTCTGTTTGTTGATTTTCTCTCTGATGTTGAACCAAAATCTGTCAAAGAAGCCCTAAAATACCCAAGTTGGGTACAAGCCATCCAAGCTGAACTAGAAAAATTTGACAAAAACAAAGTGATGACTTTAGTCAAATGCTCAAAAGATACTCTAGTCATTGGCATGAAGTGGGTCTTCAAGAACAAAACTGATGAAAATGGAATAGTCATTAAGAACAAAGCTAGACTTGTTGCAAAAGAATATAATCAACAAGAAGGAATTGACTATAAAGAAACATTTGCTCCTGTTGCTAGAATGGAAGCCATCAGGATCTTCCTTGCCTATGCAACCTACATGAACTTCAAAGTATACCAAATGGATGTCAAGAGTACATGCCTCAATGGTAAACTCAAGGAAGAAGTTTATATTCAACAACCCCCTGGATTTGAAAGTAGTGAGTTCCCTGACCATGTCTGTAAGCTTGACTAAGCTCTTTATGGACTAAAGAAAGCTCCAAGAGCATGGTATGAAACTCTCTCAACTTTTCTTATTCAAAACAAATTTGTTAGAGGAAAGATAGACAATACTCTGTTTATCTATAGGACTAAAGAAGATGTGACACTAGTCCAAGTGTATATTGATGACATCATATTTGGCTCAACAAATTACAAACTCTGTAAACAGTTTGAGAAATTGATGACAAAGGAATTTGAAATGAGTATGATGGGAGAACTCACATACTACCTTGGACTTCAAATAAAACAAACTGATAAAGGAATCTCCATCAGTCAAGAGAAGTATACTAGAAATCTCCTAAAAAAATATGAGATTTCTGATTGCTCTTTAGTGAGAACACCCATGGTTCCTCCAAACAACTTAGGGCCTGACCTTACAAGAAAATCAGTGAATGAATTATTCAGAGGAGTAATAGGCTTACTGATGTACCTCACTGCCTTAAGGTCTGACATTTTATTTGCAGTATGCTTATGTGCAAGACATCAATCTGATCCAAGAGAGTCTCATCTCACTGCAGCCAAAAGAATCCCCAAGTACCTAAAAGGTACTCCAAACCTTGGGCTCTACTATCCCAAGTGTTCATGCTTTGACCTCAAAGGATACTCAGACTCAGACTATACAGGCTGCAACATGGACAGAAAAAGCACATCAGGCTCTTGTCAATTTCTTGGAGGCAAACTAGTCTGTTGGAGCACCATGAAACATCAATCAGTGGTTATGTCCTCTGCTGAGGCTGAATATGTGGCTGCTGCTAGTTGTTGTGCAAATGTACTTTGGATGAAAAGTCAACTCAGTGACTATGACATCCATTACAAGATGGTTCCCATCTTTTGTGGCAACACAAGTGCAATTGGCATCTCTAACAATCCAGTGCTCCATCAAAGAACCAAACACATTGATATCAGATATCATTTCATCAGGGACCACATCATGAAAAGAGACATTGAGTTACACTTCATTCCCACTGAGTATCAACTAGCTGATATTTTCACAAAACCCTTGGATGAACCCATTTTCACAAGACTAAAAGCAGAATTGGGTATGTTGAACATTAACAATCAGGCCACTGATTGAATATGTTCAACATAGTGGAAATAATCTTAATTCACTGAATAAATAATGGTCCCTGAATGACATCAATGCTATAACAAAATGCCCATCAGTACAAAATTTCCTCAGGGAGTTCTAGTGCACTGCACAAGCCTATGACCCAAAACCACTCACCGATGAGTATGAGGCATGCCCACTCAGAGAACACCTTATCAAGTTCTCAGTGATGAACGGCCAAAGGCCACTGACCCTTGACCTTGCCACCTTCTATTAATGTACTAGGCTAGCCTACAAAAAGAGTAATGCTGCTCACCCTGAGCCTAAGGTTGTAAAGGCTAAGCTAGCTAAAATAGCTCTAAACTCAAGTTACTTGGATAAAACTCCAGTGACTAAAAAATCCTTTCCTGTGACTTGGAGAATCTTATTCACTTTTGTGATTCAGGTTCTCGGCGAGAACTACTCATCAGCCGAGCATGTTAATTATGTTCAGCGATGATGGCATCTTGTCTCATCACTTCGGGACTAAGGTCGACATAAGCGAGATCATTTACATGATCTTGTAACCAGCTCTTGAGTAAAACTAGGGTAACTTATGTATCTTACTCTAGGTTTATTTCTTGTGCCATTACAAGGTTCTTGGGCCTCAACTATACTTAGGATGTATATTTTGGGTTTTACACATTATCACGAGTGCACAAATTTTAAAAGGACCCAACCCAGTCTTCAACATTGAATTGGCGGAATATATGATTCTTTGTAAACAATCTTAAAGACTCGGTGTCCCCTCTTCCTCCCCAAAAGAAGAAAGAGTGAAGTCTTATCTTGTGACCACCCAGTCACAGGCCACGAGGCTTCTCGAACACTGTCTCCAAAAAGTAGAAAGCCCTCGACCAAACAACCAGCCCAGGAGACCAATGTTCTACTAACCTAAAAACAACCGCCAACGGAAGTTTTTGAGAAATCACACTCAGGGTCCTCGGGCAAAACTTCTATTCCCAAAGACTTAGTTGACATAAAAAAGTCAGTTAACTCGTAATCATCTCAACCCTCACATCCTGCTTACGACTCTGGTAAATCACAACCAGGGTCTCAGGGAGAAACGGGTCCTAAATCTTTGGCATCAGCACCACCCTACTGGAATGGGGATCCACTTTGAATCACGATCGATAAGAAATTGCAAATCACAGCCTTTGTCTAAGGGCAAAACTACTGATCCCAAATACTCAGGGGGAAACACACAACCTACTGATAGGGAATTTCCTTCCAAGGTCACTAAGGATAGCACTGGAACAAACCAACCAGTGTTTGAAGGGCCACATGGGGACAAAGACTCAGAGGGATTTAAACCACCCGCTGATACAGAACCATCAACTCTGCGCATTCCTTAGGGACTGGCACTAAGGATCAGACAGAGACAACCCACTATACTGGATTAAAGGGATCAGGCCCTGACCACAACCAAGGAAAGTCTTCTTATGAAGAGGAGACGGCTAAACCTTTTTTGCAGACAGTGGCTGATGTTGAAGCTTTTCTTTTCTCTGAGGAAGAGCTTGTGCAAAGTGAAAACGAAAACTATGATGTTGGTGAAGATCTAGACACTGAGCTCAAACCACTGAACAAGAGCATCAGTCTTCATCACCCCAACCATCAAGGCTTCAAGACTCTCCTTTTCATGGGGGTGATTCTTCTGACTTAGCAGCTTCTTCTTGTCTAGATATTTTGAAGAAGTATGACAACATCCTCCCTCTCACCGAAAGACAACTGGTCAAGGTTCTTCTCAAAGACAAATCTACCCTTTTTAGTGAGCTTACAAGTGAACAATGAGATCAACACACTGAGGCAGATGTCAACTATGCTGATCTCAGAGCCTTTATTAAAGAATACTATAATGCACATGTTGATCACAGAACAGCTGTCGAACACTCCCTAAACACTCTGGATCAACACTTGAGTGGTTTTCTTGACTCTCTCAAAAGGCTTCACTAGTGCATTGCAACAATTCAAGAAGCTGTGAAGGATGATCATACACTAAACAAGAAAGTTCTTGAGGCTCCTGAGGCTTATATGGAAAACTTGAAGGGGGGGTTGAATAGTTTTACCAATTAAAACTTTATTTTAAAGTATTTAGATCAACTTATGTCAATCTATTTAATGTGTGTGTTGGATGTTGATAGATAAGCATATAAACAAGTAATGCAAAGATAAAGAGTAAGGAACACAAAACCACGACACAGTATTTATAGTAGTTCACTACAAGGACATCTTCCTTGCCCTACTCCACCCCCGAGTTCCCCACTCGAGAGTTCGTAAGCACTACACAACACAAGCTCCTTAATGTGGCGGAGAAGCCTTCCAACGTCGCCTACTCTTTGCTCCAGGTACAAGGCTGACACAAGGTTCTTCCACGAGGTGGAACCAAACCTATCACAACGTCGCCTACACTTTATCCGGTACAAGGCTAGATACCTAGTTCCATTACAAAGGAGGAACTACTACCCAACACTACACCAATACACAACAACCCCAAAGGAAACACACTCCTTATTACAACGACATAAAGGATATCAATATTGTTGTTCCCTATTCACTATCTTAAAAAACAGTTAAGTATGTAAAATAAGTTAATAGTGAATTAATGGTGAAAGATATAAGTAAAACACAAAGAGTAATTTTCAACATCATATTCTTATTAGAAATGAATCAAAAGAATCGTTACCTAGTACTTGCGGAGCGATACTAGGGATTGAAATAACAAAGTGTTGGTAACTCTTCTCAGCTCGGGCTAAGTCTGAGCACAACTTCTAGTACCAGCTGAGCTATCTCGGGGATTAAGTTGTATTTGGAGGTGAAAGATGGCTTCGCGTGTATGTGTGTTTCACAGGTTCACAAGCTTAGCCTTTCACTCCATTTCTTATGCTATTTATACAAGTATGAGTTTAACTCTTTCTAAGTGACAAACATTGATCGACAATTTGCGAGAAGACAAAATCGATGTATTTTGTCTCTGTTCTAAAGACTATATTAGGTAATGGGACAAAGTCACTTTCTACTTGTCGATCTTGATGCTAGCCTTTCGGGAAACTTGACTTATTGAAGATAGGCACTCTGTCTTTATCGCTTCAAGCATAACCGTTTTGTCCGCCCATTCTTGATCTTCATAGTCTTTAGTTTCCTTGGTTTGTCTTGATGTTTGTAGTTGGTGATGAGTTTGAGGGATTCGGTGAGTTATTGTCATCACTCACTTTGAATCCACCATCTTCTTCTTGACTCGGTCTTCACTCTTTAAGTTCCGCCTTCTTGGTGGAGAGACTTCTTCTTCCTCATCTTGAGTATCACGAAGATGGCTCATGAGAGACTATGCACTTAGTGACTGTTAGTGTTTAGGATTAAGCACTTAGGTTATTTTCTATTCAAATCCTAGATTAAGGGTTTGGGTATTCTTGAACCAGCGGTCTCCCCTATTTGGATATACAAATAGCCTAAGTGGTTGATCGGTGTAAGTGAGCAAATGGCTTCTTCTTACACTAAATGTACTAATGAATACAATCGGGAACTTTGAGAGTTTAAACAAAACATACATCTTTTATTCATCACATTACATGGTTCCTATCACTAGTACAAAAGATAAAACAAAATGTCGGTCCGGATGGATTCAGTGCTTCAAGCTTTACTTTCTTGGTGATGAGTGTTTCCTGTCGGGATGCTCTCTTATCTTGGCGTTTAAGTCGAACCTAACTGGCGTTGGCGAGTGGAATTTGAGAGGCCAGCGGAATGTAGCTCGATCATTGCGGCCACACCACGATCAATGTCACTCCATCTTTGAAATCTTTGGGTTTCCATAGACATCAATGTGAAATAGACCTCTTTCGGGCTTTTCAATCACCAGCAGTTCATGAACTTTACACCTCAGCTGCTCTGTTGCAATTGAGTCGAGCACTTTGATCTCGGTTGGAACTTAACCTCTTTCTTTTGCCTGTGATGGTTGAGGTTGAGATCCTTGTGGTGCGATTAAAGGCGGTGAATCCCGATTGTCTTGGTGCATCTCTCGATCTTTCATACCTTTTCTTGAGCATCTTCATCGACTCCTTAACCACTTATTTTGCTTCTTTTCAATTAATGGACCAAGTTCGCCGAGTTCGGTGATCCCAAAGTCGGTGAATTTTAGGGGATCATGAACTTTGAAGTGTCTTTATCATCCCACAGAAACGTTCATTGCGGTGCTTTAGCCTTGGATGATTTTGACATCGATGATCTTCTCGGAAGCCTTTTGCTTGTCATTGTCGATTGTAATGATCAATTCTTGCTTTCACGATGGGCTTTAGTTTTCTTGTTCTTTTCTTCCAAGCTGCTTTCTCATTTCGACCATCTTATGACTGGCGTTCTTGAACTTTTGTCTGCTGACCCTTTTCAAGCTTCTTGGATCAATTCCCAAATTCTCGACTTCTTGATGATAACTTTTATCGATGCTTCTTTGCTCTTCCTTTCCTCCTCGGCTAGTTTCTGTTTCCTTTCTTCTTTTGCAAGATAGGAGCTTATTTGTTAATGGTGTGGCGGTATTCAATGTCGCCAATCTTGTAGGAATCTTCTCGGAGCTCGGGAGTTTGCATTATGCCTTTTCCTTTGTCTGGCACGAGGAAGATGATGATGCTACCGATGGTGGTGTTGTTGTTGTGATGGGTGTATGTTGTTGATAGCCATAGTTGTTGTTGATGATAAGGGTGGGATTGATGAAATTGAGTACAGTGGGGATGGTGGTGTTGGCTCCCCCTCGGTGTGAGAGGATGTCTCTTGATGGTCTTCTCCCCTCAGCTGTTGCGGCAACTTGGTGAGAGCAAGAGTTGGCTCATTTCTTGAGGGAGTTTGGGTGGCTTGACCTTTGAAGGCTTGGTAGATTTTAGTGACCATAGCCTTGATATCGGATGTATTCTTTTGAAGACCGGTGACCTTTGTTTCAGTTAGCTTGAGAAAGTTCCAAGGTAGTCATCGGGACCAATATTCCAAGCCATTGATGAGGAAGCTTTAGCTAAGTTGGTCACTTGAGCATCCAAAGAGTCCAGTGTTCCAGAAGAGATTGAGCAGAAGATTGAAGACCACTAAACATTGGCGAGACTTTAGCATAGTGATCGATTCGGTGAGTCGAGGAATTCTTCAAATGCGCCTCGATGGCCTCAACACTTTGGCAGTTGAGTCTTGGGTCTTCTTTGATCGAGTCCCATTTCATCAATTTTGTTCCACATGGTGAAGATGTTTGAGAAACTTAGCAGTTATCATCCATCTATGAAGGTGTTGGTACATAATATCTACGTGCTCATCGGTGTTAGCATTGAAGGTGAGCACATCGGATCTAGATCGGCATAACACTGCTTGACTTGGTATGTTGATCCCAAAATGTGTTAGTGACCCTAGAATATATCTTTCTTGAAGCTTTGGTGATCCACATAACTAGTGTCTTTCGATGATTGGAAGAATATTATCAAACTAGCTGAATTCATTAGAACTGGATGAAGAGGAGTCTGAGTCATTGTCTTTAGGCTGGAAAGGTGACTCTTTAGGCTCTTTTGGATCAGGCTGATGCTCTTATTCAGGTTGAACATCGTCATTTCTTCCTCTGTGATAAAATTTCATCTTCACTTTCGACTGCTATTCATCCTCAAAATAGAATCTCGGTGACATCAACAACGGTAACAAGGTGGTGGTGATGGGTTCCATATCGTGGTGGTATATTTCCTCTGAGTCTTTGTCCCCGTTGACCCCTCGAGACAACGGTGGGTGTTTCCAGTGACTTCTCGGAGTCGAGATTGGTGGTGGGTTCCGTATCGGTGGGTTGTTTCTTTCCTCGAGTCTTTGTCCCCGAGACCCCTGAGACAGATGGGTTTTCCGTGCCTTTGGCGGAGTCGGTGACAATTATATCCCTATCGGTAGGTTGTTTAGTTCCCTCGAGTCTTTGGGATCAATCGGTGTGCCCTCGGACAAAGGCTTGGATTTGCTAATGTCATCCTTGGGCGATGTGGAAGCGCTCTCCTACCCGGTGGGTTGTTTGTTTCCCTACGGATCTTGGGGAGTAGTAGTTGGGACCAAGGGCATGATGTGATTTATCGGTGTCCTTCGTTGTCACCGGGGTGGATGTTGCTTGGTCTCTCAGTGGGTGGCATATCGGTCTTGGGCTTCTTTTGCCTTTTGAGTTGTTCACAAGCCTCGGGGTCCACGAGACTTGGGTTTGGTCTTAGTCGATCGAGACTTCCCTTTCTCTTTTAGGAGGCGGGGTTTGGAGACCTTTGAATCCTACAGTTGTTCTGACAACCATGTGGGCCGTCAATACAATATCGATTACTAAGGATTGGTCTTTTTGAAAATTAGATTGACTCGGGATACTAGGTAAATTTCAATATTGGTACTCACGAGGGTAATTACAACCCAGCAACATTTGTAAAGCACAAGAGATAAACCTAGGATATGAAGCGTATTTCATCCTAGTTTTACTCGGTGACTTGGTTCTGAATCACGTAAATGATCTCTCCCATGTCGACATTGACCCCATTCATCAGCAAGTATGCCATCATCAAGCGAATAGAATTAACTTGTTCGGTGGATGAGTGGTTCCACGAGGACACGAATCACAAAAGTGAGTAGTATCCTCGAAGCCACGGAAATGAACTTTTAGTGGTTGGGGTCTTGTCCAAAAGTTGGATCTAAAACTATTTGTTTTAACCCATCCTTCACATGGTGGGTTCGGGATGGGCGACATAAAATCCCTTGTTGTAGTCTATCCTGTTGAGGTGCAAAGCGTTTTGTAATCTAGGGTGTTGACCTTTCCCCATTAAAAGACTAAACTTAATGAGATACTCACAGAGAGGTCTTAGGTTATCTCATTAGTTGAGGGTGTCGGGTCATAGGCGTGGTGTAGCCCAAAACTCCACGAGGAGGTTTTGAGTGCGATCTAGAGGACACTAAACAAATGTCGTTTTGGTGGGCGATTAAACAAAAATTTATAATGTCCTTATAGGTTGGGACATTTTGAGGGTATTCAAAATTTCCTATGACATTATTTGTTTTAAATTCAACATTGCTAAGATCACCTACCCACTGTGAAGCAAACTGGAGAGATTGTGTTCTAGCCATTTCCATTAAGAAGATTTAGGGTTTTGAAAAAAATATCTTGACAAGAACAGTCAAAGGGTTTTTAATCTCTCAAGTTGTGATGAAAAACTTTTGTAAAGGTTTACAGAGAAGATTTTTCAGAAAAAGATATGAAGAACACAAATATTTCTGGGTTTTGAAAGAGATTTTGTGAGTTTAGTTAGCGAGAAATATTTTGTGTGTGTTTTAAGGATTTTGTGAGGGTATTTATAGAGTGATAAGAGGGTGGTTTGTGCACAAATGTGGATTTGTAAAGTTGGTTTTGAAATCGTTTGAATTTCCACATTTAATGCCACCATTCCACTACCATGATAAAATCCGTATTTCAAGGAACATTTGCAATCTAGGCGAAAAGTGCACTTTAGTAGTAATAAAATATCCTTAGGATATTTTATGTGAGGAGAGGCATTTAATGCCAAGTGAGATAAGGTAAGTATTTGAGGGACCCTTGACATGGATACTCTGACAAAGAGACATATATTCCTTTATTAAATTGGTAAGGTTACCAACCTATGACATTTAAGTAATTGATACTTGGAGCATTTAGTTACTCATTGAATGCTCTTTATCAAGAGTCGGGGACCACGAATGAGTCTTACTCATTCGGTGAAAAAAATTTTGGGTATTCGGGAGGATTGACCATTTCGAGAGAAGACTTCTTTAGGATTGATTTTCAATTCTTGACTTTCAATGTCTAGCATTCCTAATTGACTTCGATCTCACGAAGGTAGGTTCATCCAAGGGTTTGGTGAAGATATCGGCAAGTTGATATTCAATAGGGATGAAATAAATCTCTATGTCTCCTTTCACTATATGGTCCACGATGAAGTGATATCGATATCAATGTGTTTAGTTCTTTGATGAAGGACGGGGTTGTTGGAGATTGCTATGGCCTTGGTGTTATCACGAGAAGATGGGTACCATTTTATAATGGATGTCATAGTCGGCTGAGTTGAATTTTCATCCATAAAACATTGGCACAACATCCTGCGTGACCAAATACTCGCTTCAGCGAGGACATAGCTCTTGTTGCTTTTAGCACTCCAACAAACTAGTTTTCCTCCAGCAATTGTGGGACCACGAGGTACTTTTACATCCATGTTGCGACCATAATCGGAATCAGTACCGCTGAGATCAAACCTTGAGCACTTTGGATAATAGAGTCAAGACTTGGGGTTCCCTTGGTACACAGGTATTCTTTTGGGCTGCGATGAGGTGGGATTCTTTGGGATTAGGCGATATCTTGCTATTAGGCGATGAGAATTGGATGTACGGTCTAGGCGATAAGATACATCGGTGAGCCAACAATCCCTACGAAATGAGTTTGATTGGTGACTTGCCGGTGGGATCGGGTCCAAGGTTGTTGGGAGGGACCATTGGTGTCTTCAACGAGGCACATTCGGATATCTCATGTTTCTTCAAGAGATTTACGGTGTATTTCTCTTGATGATGGAGATTCCTTTATCGGTTTGCACGATTTGTAGTCGAAAGTATGTGAGTTCACCCATCATGCTCATTTCAAACTTCTTTGTCATCGGTTTTCAAGCTTGTTTGCAAAGTGTAGTTTGTTGAGCCAAAGATGATGTCATCAACATATACTTGGACTAGATCACATCATGTTTTGTCACTATAGATAAACAATGTGTTGTCTATCTTTCCTCGACAAACTTGTTTTGAATTAGGAAGGTGAGAGAGTTTCATACCATGCCACAGGAGCTTGCTTTAGTCCATAAAGGGCTTTATCAAGCTTGCGAGACATAGTCGAGAATTCACTATTCTCAAAGCCGGGAAGTTCTTGAACATACACATCTTCCTTGAGTTCGCCATTTAGGAATGCACTTTTAACATCCATTTGGTAAACTTTGAAGTTCATGTAGGTGGCATATGCAAGGAAGATCTGATGACTTCCATTCTTGCAACGAGAGCAAATGTCTCATCATAGTCGATGCCTTCTTGTTGACTATAACCTTTGGCTACAAGTCCGGCTTTGTTTTTAATGACAGTCTCGTTTTCATCGGTTTTGTTTGAAAACCCACTTCATTCCTATGACAATGACATCCACGAGGACATTTGATCAAGGTCATGACCTTGTTTTATCAAAATGTTGAAGTTCTTCTTGCATGGCTGAACCCGGCTTGGGTGTTTTAGAGCCTTAGTGACACTCTTGGGTTCTATTTACGATGAGTAATCGGCATATAGACATTCATTGGTGAAAGCTGCGATTAACTTAGCGACCATGCTTCTAGTGAGCATGCCCTCGGTGGGTTCACCAATGATGTTTACAAGCTCAATGTCACGAGATTTTGTCCACTTACTTTGTGGTCTAGGATGCGAGCTTGAAGAGGTCAATGGAGACTCGGGGTGAGTTCGGTGTATGAGCCGCGAATCATTAGAACATCTGTTGAGATGTCTTGTTCGGTTGGGGTTCATGAATTATAGGTTCTTGAACATTTGGTTCGATGTTACCTATCCCGGTAGGGGCGATTGATTATCAATGAATTCAGCGATAGTTGGTTGAGGTAGGTTGTGAGGTAAGACATAATATGAGATGTCGACATCGACTTGGTATGAGGAATTGATTTGAGATTATACTCATCGGAGGATATCTTGAAGAGTTATCTATTCAATTTCCTCCTTTGAGGTATTGGTGAACTGATGCTTTCGAACTCTCATCAAAGGTGACATGAAAAGTTTCCTCAACTTGTTGTCTCCTTGTGTTAAATACCACGAAGGCTTTGGATATCGATGAGTAACCTAGAAAGTATCCATCATCGACTTTAGCATCAAACTTGCCTAGATGATCCTTGTGGTTATGAATAAACACAGACATCCAAACACATAAAGTAGTGATATCGAAGTCTACCTTTGAATATCTCATATGGGGTTTTGTTATGTCTTTTGACAATGATTGACTGTTTTGAATGTAACAATTTGTTTTAAGCGCTTGATCCGAAATGTTTTGAAAGTGAGCCATTTAACATAGTTCTAGCTGCCTCAATGAGAGTTACATTTTTCCTTCACTACCCGTTTTGTTCGGGGTGTAAGGAGATGAAATTTTTGGGAGATTCCTTTTCATCACGAAACTTCTCAAGCTCTTCATTTCTAAACTCGGTACCATTGTCGGTTCTAATTTGTTTAAATAATGTCATTACGGTTTTCAATGTTCACGATGAATGACATTATAGTGTCATTGCGACTCTTTTGGAAAGAAAGTATACCCAGTATATCTTGAAAACTCATCAACAATGACAATTGTATACTTCTCATCTTTGGATTGATCTAGGGTGGTTGGTCGAAGAGATCCATATGGAGAGGTGAAGGCAACTTTTGATTGAGAAATTTTGTTTTGTTTTGAAGGATGCTCTTTGATGTTTGCCTTTTCACAGTGAGCATGGTTTGTCTTTTGCAAAACCCGTGATGGTAAACCAGGACCTTGTTTTGTTTTGCCAAGTTGTTGATATTTTGAAGTTTAAGTGAGAGAGTCTTTTATGCCACGACCGGTTGATAGTTTCGGTGGCTTTAGCAAAGAGACAAGTTCCATCTTTAGAGAGTGTTGACATTTCTAAGACATAAACATCATCCTTCTAGGAGCTATCAAAACAACTTCCTTGTTGGCATTGAAAATGGTACCTTTTTGTCATTGAATTGCACAATGTACTTAGCATCCACATAGTTGGTGGCCTTGATGAGATTGTATTTTAGACCATTGACATAAGCTATTATAGAAAACTATTCCATTACGATTATCTTGAACCATAACCTTGATGGGACATGATGAGTTATCACCAAATACTACCTTGGGTCTTGGTTCCTTTACATACTTGTGCGAGATACTCCTTAACACCGGTCGTGCTTCTTGAGCATCCACTATCTAGATGCCGGATAGGCTCCTGGCGTGTCTCTGCACAAGTAGTAAAGTGGATTAGTTTCTCTTCTTGACCAACACTAGTGGGCTTGGGTCTAATGGTCTCTTTGAATTTAACAATTGACTCATGGTCGGTGGTTGAGTGCATTGTGCTACCACAGTTTTGCATTTTGAGTCGAGGATGACTCAATGATTCTTGGTTGCTTTGAACTTCTCATTGCATTGATGACATTGTCATCTTGGGATGTCTCATGAGTTTGGATTTAAAATATCCGACATGTGTTCATGAGACAATCATCGAGATGATGATCATTAAAACCGATGTGGGCAAGGAGAAAAGGGTTTTGCTCTAAACTTTTGAGCGATTTTGAGGTTGAAGCATCTTGATGACCAACTTTGGTATAGTTTTCTTGTTGAGAGAACTTACATATTGTAAGTGATCGAGTTCTGATCCTCCTTTTTTGGATCATACAAAAAGGATTCTATACAGTTATCGATTGTATGGTTTGGTATAGTGGTATTGATGCATAATTTGGCGTGGTGGATTCAAGGACTCTCCTTGGCGTTAGTCGTCTTCTCGAGCCCTAAGTAGACACATCAACAAAGAGAACTCGTTAGGAGTGGACTTTGAGGCGTGGCCCCGGGGTCCGCCTCCAACAGTCAAGTTAATGTCGGTGCGATGTGATGAGTTAGGGTTAGAGTAACTTTGTCGCCGTAACAAACTTCAAGCGATGCGGAACCAAATGCAATGAAGATCTAGAGGAGTATAGTGTTTCCCAGTCGTTAAGTCCCAACGGTGTGCGAGAATAATCAAGCGAATAGTGATCGGGAGAATTTGAGCGGGAAAAGGGTTATGATTGATTATACCTAAAGAAAAAGTTTATAAATTACAGGGCTTAAATGCAAATTAAAGAAAATTAAAAAGATAAATTATATTAAATAAACGCTATCACTATTTTTAAAATGATGTTTTGATTTTTCTTTTATAAATTTAAATTAAAAACTACGTAACGTACAAAAGAAAATGTGAAACCGAAACAATATTAATCCTAAAAATATAAAAATGACATTTTTACAAACCTAATGATAAGAGAAAATTTTTAGAAAAAGAAAATTATTTTTATTACTATTTATTTAATTATTATTAATTAAAAACTATTTTTACCTATTTAATAATACCCTAAAATACAAGAAAATATGAAATAAAGCTAGAAAAATGAAATTATGACTTAGAAAAATCTAAAATAACTAAAGAGAATTTTCAAAACTAATTTTGTATTTTTTACGATTATTTTCTATTTTCTATGAATTAAAACTATTTAAAACTAATTAAATTGCTAAAATTACAAATTTAACTAAGAAAAATCTGGAAAAATTATTTTTTGCTTTTTATATTTATCTTAACCTAGGAAAAATGAAAACTTATTTTTTGAAGTTTTTACGATTTAATTGTATTAAAAGCTAATTAAAAATGCCTAAAAGCTGTTTTAAATGAAGAAAAATAGCAAGCAGTGCTAGAAAAATATGAAAAATTAGGAAAAGTCTAAATTAATATTCGAATCTAAGAAAATATAAAAGCAGTAGCTTATGTGTGGGAATATGAAGCTGCGATGACAAGTGCTTATAAATAAGCACTTGAAATAAGCAAAAGGCCACAAATGAGCACCAAATGATCACGAAGCTAAAATAAGCTAAAACTACTAGAAAAGCAACTAATTACAACTATCTTAACCTCTAAAATGCTAGCTAAACAGATTTGATGATTTAAAATTAAGTGCAAAAGCAGTTTTAGCTGCTACTTTGTAGCTTGAAAATAAGCTACTCAAATAAGTTGGAACTCAAAACCGGATGTTGGAACCTAAAGTAGACACGGCTAGGAACCTATGGACCAAATCGAGCACGAGATAAGCTCAATTGAGCTTTTGACAAGCTCTGCAAGAACTGTGTCTGAGACTCGGTATATCTTGAGTCGGTCACTGAGGGACTTTGACCTAATTGACAAGCTATTTTGAAGCTTATACAAAATTACTAAAATTCAACAAAAATCATTTTGTAAACTAGACCAATTGAAGTTTTAAACCCAAAGTTTCACTTGAATTGAACCAATAATGAAGCTATGAAAAATCACCCAAGTTGGGTGGCGAGATTTTCAACTTTTGACTTTTGACACTATTTGAAAAGTTGACTAAAATGAGTTTTGATTACTAATTTATGGATCGAAAATGATGTTTTATGATAAAGTAAAACTAATGCAAGCTACTCTAATGATTTCTAAACACAAATCAAGCTTTTGATCTCAAAAATTCCAACGATTATGAAATTAGGGCGAAAAGTAATGATTTTGACTTTGAATGATTTAGATGATGACAATGATGAAATAATTCAATTCAAGTAAACCTAATTGAGACTAAGTAGAGCGGTTTTAAACACAAACCAAACCTTAAGCTCAAACAAGCTAAGAATCCAAACATACTTTATACTAACTTAAATTGAACTAAACTACTCAAATTGATTTAAACAATGATTCTCACAAATTTCAAAACCTAATATCAAAAAACTATTTGAATCATGCAAGTACACTCAACTATAACTATCATTAAGACAAGCACACTATATTAATGCATATTCAAATAAATTAAAGTGATAATTCAGAAATTTGAAACTCACAAGTTGTCCTAGCAATATGGCTTGCTTATAACTACATAAACCCAAACTATCACTAAACTACTCAATTCAAACCCAAATCCAAGCTCTGCATCAACCCAACATCCATTTCCATCACTTCGGAACCAAATTCTTTTTCTTTAACGGTTTGACTTTTGTTGACCAAACACCAAATATTGCTTGAATATGTTTCTTAAGCTTACTAAAAGCTATAAATAGCTTAAATAAGCTTATTTGAATTGAAAATAAGCTACTTGAAGCTTTGATATAAGAGCATGAAACTAAATTTTTTAACGATGGATATGAAAACATGAAACTTAAATGAACCTTGAATTAATACTTGAAATGAGTTACAATGACTAAGTGGCTTAGGTTTAATACAATAAAGCTTAAGATTACAACTTTAAAACACTAATTGAGATAATTTAATGAAAAGCGACATACAAGGAAATTAAAAACTAAGTACTACTCTCTCTTTCTTCTTTTCTTCTTTTTATACATCAAAGTGCTCCCACTAGTCTTCTGAGCAAATCCACTTGCTATCTTGACCATTGGATCACTTGAGACAATATTGGCCATTTGATGCAATTTTGGCGAAAAATTATTTTGCGGTGGGGTTACGATAACTTGGGCGAGGGGGTTTAATGCCTGTGGCTTGGGGTGTTTGGAGGGTGGAATATTGTAGATGTGATGATGATGGAGTGAGGTGTGAAGATGATGGAGTGGGGAAGGTTGCGAGCAAGTGGTGGGAAGAGATAAGGTGGAGGAAAAAGGTGGAGTTTGACCATATTTTGACTGGGGTATATTATTGGAAGGGGTCAAAAAGGAGGGGGTCAAGGTGTATATGGCGGGGGTCAGTGGTTTTGGCGGGGGCAAGGTTATAAGGTGGGTCATAGTTTGGTTTATTAATATCAAGGACCATTTTGCAATTTCCAAACTTGAGGACCAAAGCGCCATTTTCGAAAGTTTTTCAAGGGACCAATCATGTACAAGTTTCAAATTATACCAAGGACCAAACTTGACATTTTCAATATTCAAAGGACCATTTTGACAATTTTCAAAGTTTAGGGACCTAAGTTGTAATTTTGCAATTTTAAATCTCAAGGACCAATTTGACAACTCATGAATCCTAGGGACTTGAAATGATATTTTCTTTATTTTGATTTACGGGGACTATTTTGACAACTTTTGAAACTTGGGGACTAAAGCGCCAATTATGCAAACTTGATCGTTTTCACAGATTTTGATATTTTGCATTTAAAACACATAAAACACTTATTTGTGATATTTTATCATTTTGATGCATTTACGAGTGTTTTCGGATGTTTTGCGGTTTAAATGGTACAAAATGATGAGTATTTAGACACTCATCAATCCCCACACTAAGATATTGCTAGTCCCTAGCAATGTTTTGAGAAAAATTAATGGATTTCATCTCTTTACCAAAAGCCATTACTTGGAGTAGCCAAATGTTTGAGTTCAAGTAAGAACCTTGGTACAATGATAACGAATGATTTTGAGCAAATCACCGACTTTCAATGGTTTGATTTGTCTTTACGAAGCCGTTTGCTACGGACTAATAACTCTTAGATAATATATACTATCTTTGGTGGTGATTACCAATTATGGTTTTCCAAGCGCCTTTACCACAAGCCATAAACTTGCGGGCTAGCCAACTCTTCACTAATTAAAGATATGGTGAAATTTGAACACCATACAATTTTGGGCAAATTGCAAGCCGTCAACGGTTTGAGATATCTTTACCAAGAGCCGTTTGCTCTGGATTAGCCAATCCTTTTGTTTATTAGACATGGCGGATGATAACCATAAGTTGAGTAAGTGCAAAACACTTACTCCAAAAAAATTTTGGCCAAAAATGGGGAATTAGGCGGTATAATTACATGATAAAATTAGTGAAATTCCCCCACTAGAAATGAATATTGCCCTCAATATTCAAAGTACCGGCGGTTATGCGAAACATAGAACGTAAAGGGAAATACTACGGCCATTATTTTGAAAGATTTTTTTTTTTTTTTTTTTTTTTAAACTTTATATACAACAGTGAGGCAACTCCCCACACTAGGGTGGTAGAAAGTAGAAAGAAGTCGAAATATGGGTGAAAACCCATATGGCATGCTCTTGTTTTGATTCCAGTCGCTAGCTTGACTCGATCCCGCATTCATTGGTTCATGGGAAAGTTTGTAGATCCGGGACAACCACGGGAGGAATGTCCTCTCCAAAATAATGCTTCAACCGATGACCATTCACTTTAAAGTTTGGACCATCGGGTTGAGATAACTCAATGGTTCCATAAGGAAATACTTTAGTGATGGTGAATGGTCCGGACCGGTGGGATTTTAGTTTTCAGAAAATCTTCAATCTTGAATTGAAAAGAAGGACTCGATCACCGGCGTTGAAAGCGGTTTTGATTTTTGAGTCATGAATCTTCTTTGTCTTTTCTTTATAGATCAAAGAGTTCTCGTATGCTTGATCACGGAGTTCATTTAATTCATTCATTTGAACTTTCGGTGATCACCGGTATCTGAATATCGAAGTTGGCATGTTTCAAGGCCCGGTATGCCTTGTGCTCAAGCTCAACCGGCGGATGACATGCCTTTCCGTACACAAGCTTGTATGGAGTACACCGATGGGTGTTTTATAAAATTGTCGGAAGGCCAGTCGTCATCTAGCTTATCCGACCAAGAGGCACGGTTTTAGCCTCTTGTCCTTTCGAATTCTTTTAATCCTCGGTTGGAAACTTCCACTTGCCCACTTGTTTGGGGTGATGCAGCGATGAGAGGCGGTGAGTTACACCATACTTTTGCATGACTCTATCAAGCGGTCATTGCAAAATCGTACCACGATCATGATTATAGCTCGTGGGTTCCAAACCTAGCAAAAGAGATTTTAAGAATTTCACAACAACTCGGGCATCGTTGGTAGGTAAAGCTTTCGCTTCAACCCATTTTGACAAATAGTCAACGACCACGAGTATGTATTTGTTTCCTCGAGATGAAGGAAATGGCCCCATAAAGTCAATGCCCGGATGTCAAAATCTCACACACTTGAATGGCGTTTTGCGGCATTTCATTTCTTTATGAGATATTCCGTGACGTTGACAAGCGTCGCGGGTTTTGACAAATTCATGGGCATCCTTGTAAATCGTGGGCCAATAGAATCGGAATCAAACACCTTCTTGGCGGTGTAGTTGGGGCTATGATGTCCCCAGTGGGTCGAAATGGCAAGCCTTGAGAATGTCATTGGCTTCGACCATACACATCGCTGATGACTTGATCCGCGCAAATTTTGAATAAGTAGGGTCGTCCCGAAATAATGTTTACATCTTTAAAGAATTTGTTTTTGTTGGGACGACATCCCTTTCACCACAAAGTTACCCGCATGGTAATTTGCAAAGTCGACAAACCATGGGGTAGAAGAGTCTCCACGAAAAGAAACCACATTGAGTGTTTCGAGAGGAAATGTTTCGTTTATTTCCTTTTCTCGAACACATCTGGTGAGGGTTTTCTAGGCAGGACGGATGATCGTGACCGGGTTCTCGGCTCCTTTTTATCACGTATAATGATATCAAATTCTTGTAGGAGGAGAACCCAGCGACAATCTCGGCTTTGCATCTTGTTTTGCAAAGAGATATTTGAGGCCGAGTGATCCGTATACACCACGCATTTGGTCAAGATAAGGTATGGCGAAACTTCTCAAGCGCATACACCACGACTAATAATTCTTTTTACGTAGTGGTGTAATGGGTTTGAGCTTGATCATAGTCTTACTCGCGTAGTGGATAAATGAAAATGCTTGGTTTCGTTGCCCCAAGGCGCACCGATAGCAAAATCACTTGCATCGCACATGAGTTCAAAGGGTAAATCGATCGGGGCAACTAGAATGGGTGCTTCCGTAAGCTTTTTCTTTAATGTTTCAAAAGCTTGATGCACTCGGTGAGAAGATAAAAGGAGCATCTTTTTCAAGAAGATGGGTCATAGGCGGCGATTTTAGAAAAATCTTGTATGAATCTGCGATAAAACCGGCATGACCTAGAAAACTCCTAATACCTTTGGCGGTAGTAGGATGAGGCAATTTAGCAATAACATCAACTTTTGCTCTATCTACCTCAATCCGTTTTTGAAATCTTATGGCCAGGACTATGCCTTCTTTGACCATAAAGTGGCTCTTCTCCCAATTTAGACAAAGATTGGTGTCTTCACACCGTTTAGCATTTTATCTAAATGGGAGACATGTTTGAAATGAGTCCCCAATGACCGAGAAGTCATCCATAAACACCTCCATTGTTTCCCGATCATGTCGTGGAAAATTGCCATCATACATCGTTGGAGCGTGCGGGAGCGTTACATAGGCCAAAAGGCATCGTCGTAGGCAAAAGTTCCGTATGGGCGGTGAATGTGGTCTTTTCTTGATCCGGCGGATCAATGGGGATCTGAAAATAACCCGAAAACCATCAAGGAAACAATAGTATTCGTTCCTGCTAATCTCTCAAGCATCGATCCATGAAGGGTAGAGGAAAATGGTCTTTCTGGTGGCTTCGTTTAACTTGCGATAGTCAATACACACGCCATCCGTAACCAATCGAGTTGGAATTAACTCGTTTTCTTCATTGTGACAACATTATGCCACCCTTTTTGGAACACGGTGAATGGGGTGACCCAAGGACTATCGGAGATCGGGTAAATTAAACCGGCATCAAAGTTTGAGAACCTCTTGTTTGATAACCTCATGAATCTTAGGATTCACCCTTCTACGATGTTGAATTGCTTTGGTTTGAAGTCATCCTCCATCAAGATTTTGTGAGTACAAAACTCGGGGTTGATACCATAATGTCGGAGAGTTTCAAGCAATTGCTTGCTTGTGTGACTTCAAGACCTTTATGAGGCGATCTTCTCCTCCTCGGTTAAGTCTTTAGCAATTATGACGGGTAATTTATCATCACCTCAAGAATGCATACTCGAGATGAGGAGGTAGGTCCTTAAGTTCAACCTCGGAAATTCTTGATAGATGTTTGTCTTGATTTGATTTCCTCAATCGTGATCTCTTTCGGAGGAGTGAAGGTAATGGATCTTCATTTAACAATTGCTCAAGATAAAGGATATCTCCTCCGAATCATAAACACCATCAATTCCGGTGAATTGATTCATCAATAACAAGAAACTCATCGATCTCTTCCAAAAAGTCACCTCCCTCAAGCGGGTGAGAGAGGGAAGAGTCGGCAATGATTGGTTGAGAAGATGTGGTGGAATCCCCACTCACGAAATTATGAAAATAACCAAGAAACTCTTGAGAGTACTCCTCGAAGCAATATCAATTAAATCGATTCGATTAACCGATTGACATCATAATTTGAGGTACCTCGAAGTTTGATCAAGGTTAAAGGTGACGACTTCATTACCCACACGTAACGTGATTTCTTGCTCAAATACATCAATGAGAGCACGGCCCGTTCTCGGGAATCCTCGTCCAACAATGAGGGAACCGAGGATCGTATCGAAATCAACAACCACAAAGTCGGTGGAAAATGGAACTTTCCTACTTTCACGAATACAT
The DNA here is from genome assembly GCA_022545495.1 of Chrysanthemum lavandulifolium. Classification (NCBI taxonomy): domain Eukaryota; kingdom Viridiplantae; phylum Streptophyta; class Magnoliopsida; order Asterales; family Asteraceae; genus Chrysanthemum; species Chrysanthemum lavandulifolium. Next base: position 157,228,112 of record CM040245.1, on the reverse strand, counting down.
CCTCGGCGATGCCAAGAGGACCGATATAGAAACGATCGCAAGCTCAAGAGTCATGCGGTGGGAATAAGTTACGGAAGAAAGTTTCTTCCATCTTGAATAAGGCATCAGTTGATGCTTGCACCAAGATCGGCAAGGGCAAAGCATTCAATCATCCTGGAAAAACACAAGGAAGAAGAAATTTTCCGGGATCTCCAAGCTTCTCGGGAAGCTTCTTTATGAAGCTAGGCGGTTCTCGTTCAAAGGAGTTTAGCCATTTCAAGCAGTTTTCCTTGTTGCTTAACATGTGTTTGAGAGTTGATGCAAACTTGGGCATCGACATGATAGCATCCATAAAGCTTATGTCAAAATGAAGTTCTTGGAAAATTTGAAATTTTTTCCATTTGATGGTAGGCTTTTCGCGGAGTTTTGCTCATTTAAGCGTGAGGGGTAAGGAATAGAAGTTTTGGATTTGGGGTTTTCAGCGGAGGTTCAAAAACAACTCGAGTTTGGTTTTGGGTTTGGGACAACTTGAGGATGGACATTCTTTGGTACCTCCGTTATTAGTAGGAAGTTCCTTGTCCTTTGTCGCCTCGGGTTCACTTTCCACTACCTTCGGGAGAGAAGAAGAAGAGTAGTAGGAATAGCGGGTCCATCATATGAAGCACCACTTACGGTTGTGATCGCCTTTGCATCGCCCCTCGGATTAGCGATCGTGTTGCTAGGTAAAGTACACGAGCCGGGTCGATCATTTAAAGACTTCTTAATGTCGAAATCGGCTAACCAACAACTATTCATTTCCTCTTGGGATTTCATGAATTGCTTCAACAACTCATCGGATGATGGTCGGTTGGAACAATGGCTTGATCTTGTGTAGGAAAATTAAGCCTCTATTGTTTGGATTAGGGCCTTGATTTTGAAATTTCCTTGATTATTGCCATGAAAATACCACAGGTTGAAATTTCCACGACCTTGGTTTCTATTAAAATTTCCTTGGTGTTGGAAGTTTTGACTTTGATTTTGAAAACCGTTATTTTGACTAAAATTACCTTGGTTTTGAAAACCTTGGTTCGTTCTATTACGATTTTGATTACGGTTTTGGTTTTGGTTGAAACCGGGTGGTCGAGGTAGTGGTTAGGGCGGTGGTTCGGGTCCATAGGAGCACGGTATTGGTTGCCTCTGGATTAGAAATCCATACAGCGTTTGCTTCAAAGGGTTACCATCGGTGGCCATCTGATTGTAATAGGCATGGGGCCACCGCAAGTAACACAGACTTCCACTTTCTTAACTTGGAGGAGGTGAAGTTTGTGGAAAAAAACTTTCTTTTGGTTGGAAGAACCAAAGCTTGAATTGCTTAGTGAGTTTGTCAATCTTAGCATCGGTGCTAGATTGACTCACGAGCGATAAATAGAAGGACCAACAACGACTTGGGAAACAACCGGTTTGCTTAGTGCGGTCACGGACTTTAGACTTGTTTTCAATTATCGTTAAAGCTTCTTTTACGGTTTGCTCAAGAAATTTCCTCCGGTGGAGGAATTGAGAGAATCTTGATCAGTTGACTCACTCCATTATAGAAAGTATCGAGTTGCATCAACTCGGAGAAACCGTGGTGAGGACATTTGCGGAGCAACTCCTTAAAACGATCCCACGATTCCTTGAAGGGTTCATCAAACTTTTGTGTGAACTTGATGATTTCATTTTAAGACTCGTGGTTTTGGAAGGTGGATAAAACTCGTTCACAAATTTCTTTACGGTCTTCCCATGTTTCGATTGATTTAGGGGTTGTTTTCAAGCCAAATCCGGGCTTGCCCTCGAGGAAAATGGGAGCGAAGAAGCTTGACAACATCTGTAGGGACATTCTTGTATTTGATGGTAGATGCAATCTTGTTAAACCATCGAATATGAGCATGAGGATCATCCTCTCAAAACCATAGAATTGACTTGAGGTTACAAGATTGATAACCGGTTTTGAGTTCAAAATTTTCGACCACAATGGTGGGATAACAATAACATCTCCATACCCGTCGATGGGTGCTGGAGAAGCTCACACATAGGGCGTTCTTCCGCCATGATAGCGGAGTAGTGTGGCGATCCGGATCTCGAATCCGTGATGGGCGAAAAGTCTCTGGACACGCCTTCTTGGAATCGACAAGCTCACGAAATGGGCTTCGGATCTAGAAGAGCGAGTGCGCATACACTAGAGTTAACTCTAAGAGATCTCGAGTTAAGGAAGGGAATTATGAAAATGAATTATGAAAATGGGGTAAGAAGAATCTTTTTGGGTTTTATGGTTTTGAAAAGTAGATATAACAACAAATCCAATTAAAACAATATCGAGGCAAAACAACGGTGAACTTAAACCAATAATCACAAGATGAATGGCTTCTTTGAAAAAGGTACACCAATCACTAGGACACAAAGGCAAGTTTTAATCTTTGGTTCGGGAACTTATTATGGTCGTACCCCCAGTTAGGTAGTACACTGCCTTGGTTTGCGGTGGTAATTTTTATGTTGTTATTATTAAACAAAGAAAACGACAAATCTTTTGTATTTTTATCTTTGATATATATATAGAAACAAAAGGAAAATATTTTTGTGTTTTATCGTTTTGGATGTTTTGGGTTTTGGATTTTTATAAGAAAATATATATAGATATAGATAGATGGTATGAACAAGGGTGAATATTCAAATCACTAATACGCTAAGCGGAAGATAATTAGCACAACTCCCGTGTGCGCCAAAATTTGATTCGCTCCCAGACGGTCAGTTTTATCACACAAGTGACCACTTGTGAATGGTCAACCGTAACAAACTTCAAGCGATGCGGACCAAATGCAATGAAGATCTAGAGGAGTATAGTGTTTCCCAGTCGTTAAGTCCCAGCGGTGCGCGAGAATAATCAAGCGAATAGTGATCGAGAGAATTTGAGCGGAAAAGGGTTATGATTGATTATACCTAAAGAAAAAGTTTATAAATTACAGGGGCTTAAATGCAAATTAAAGAAAATTAAAAAGATAAATTATATTAAATAAATGCTATCACTATTTTTAAAATGATGTTTTTGATTTTTCTTTTATAAATTTAAATTAAAAACTACGTAACGTACAAAAGAAAATGTGAAACTGAAACAATATTAATCCTAAAAATATAAAAATGACATTTTTACAAACCTAATGATAAGAGAAAATTTTTAGAAAAAGAAAATTATTTTTATTACTATTTATTTAATTATTATTAATTAAAACTATTTTACCTATTTAATAATACCTAAAATACAAGAAAATATGAAATAAAGCTAGAAAAATGAAATTATGACTTAGAAAATCTAAAATAACTAAAGAGAATTTTCAAAACTAATTTTGTATTTTTACGATTATTTTCTATTTTCTATGAATTAAAACTATTTAAAACTAATTAAATTGCTAAAATTACAAATTTAACTAAGAAAAATCTGGAAAAATTATTTTTTGCTTTTTATATTTATCTTAACCTAGGAAAATGAAAACTTATTTTTTGAAGTTTTTACGATTTAATTGTATTAAAAGCTAATTAAAAATGCCTAAAAGCTGTTTTAAATGAAGAAAAATAGCAAGCAGTGCTAGAAAAATATGAAAAATTCAGGAAAAGTCTAAATTAATATTCTAATCTAAGAAAATATAAAAGCAGTAGCTTATGTGTGGGATTATGAAGCTGCGATTGACAAGTGCTTATAAATAAGCACTTGAAATAAGCCAAAGGCCACAAATGAGCACCAAATGATCACGAAGCTAAAATAAGCTAAAACTACTAAAAGCAACTAAATACAACTATCTCTAAACCTCTAAATGCTAACTACACAGATTTGATGATTTAAAACTTAAGTGCCAAAAAGCAGTTTTGGGGTGCTTACTTTGTAGCTTGAAAATAAGCTACTTAAATAAGTGGAACTCAAAACCGGATGTTGGAACCTAAAGTAGACACGGCAAGGAACCTATGGACCAAATCGAGCACGAGATAAGCTCAATTGAGCTTTTGACAAGCTCTGCAAGAACTGTCAGGCAGACTCGGTATATCTTGAGTCGGTCAGGAGAACTTTAACTATTTGACAAGCTATTTTGGAGCTTATACAAAATTACTAAAATTCAACAAAAATCATTTTAAAATCTTGACCAGTTGAAGTTTTTAAGCCCAAAGTTTCACTTGAATTGAACCAATAATGAAGCTATGAAAAATCACCCAAGTTGGGTGGCGAGATTTTCAACTTTTGACTTTTGAGACTATTTTGAAAAGTTGACTTTTGTGAGTTTTGATTCAATTTATGAACCGAAAATGATGTTTTATGGTAAAGTAAACTAATGCAAGCTACTCTCTATGATTTATAAACACAAATCAAGCTTTTGATCTTCAAAATCTCTAACGATTATGAAATTAGGACGGAATTTGTTGATTTTGACTTTGAATGAGTTTTGATGACAAGTGATGACTAGAATGATTCAATATACCTAATTGAGACTAAGTTGCAACAGATTTAAACACAAAACAAAGCTCTAGCTCAATTAAGCTAAGCGATCCAAACATACTTTATACTAACTGTTTTGAACTTTTAACTACCAAATTCAGATATAAAAATGATTCTACAAATTTAGGTTTAATATCATTAAAACACCTAAATCATGCAAGTACATCAACTATAACTATCATTGAGACATCACAAACTATTATGCAATTCAAAAAAATTATAAAGTGCAAAGGAATTTGGAACTCACAACTTGTCCAAACAATAATGTAGCTTATCTTGCCACCCAAACTATGCTAAACTACTCAAATCCAACCCAATCAAGCTCTGCATCAACCAATGTCATCACCATTTCCAATTTAAGCAATTATCGACTTCTCTTCACGTTTGACTTTTGTTGACCAAACACCAATATTGCTTGAATATGTTTCTTAAGCTTACTAAAAGCTATAAATAGCTTAAATAAGCTTATTTGAGTTGAAAATATGCTACTTGGAGCTTTAATATAAGAGCATGAAACCGAATTCTTTAACGGTGGATATGAAAACATGAAACTTAAATGAAACCTTGAATTAATACTTGAAATGAGTTACAATGACTAAGTGGCTTAGGTTTAATACAATAAAGCTTAAGATTACATTTTAAAACACTAATTGAGATAATTTAATGAAAAAGCGACATACAAGGAAATTAAAACTAAGTACTACTCTCTCTTGCTTCTTCTTTCTTCTTTTTATACATCAAAAGTGCTCCCACTAGACTTCGAGCAAATCCACTTGTAATCTTGGCCATTGGATCGGTTGAGACTATATTGGCCGTTTGATGCAATTTTGGCGGGAAAATTATTTTTGCCGGTGGGGTTCGATAACTTGGAAAGGGAAAGGGATGTGTATTGAGCTAGTGGTGTTTGGATGGGAGAGTGATAAGGAGGTGTGATGATGATGGAGTAGGGGAAGAGTTGCGGTGATGGTTGTGGTGGTGAAGGAGATAAGGTGGAGGGAAAGGAGTTGACTATATTTGACCGGGAGGTATTTGACGGGGTTCAAAAGGGGAAGGGGTCAAAAGGTAGGGGTCAAAGGGTATATGGCGGGGGGCTCAAAAGATACAAAGGGTCAAGGTTTGTTTAATAATCAAGGACCAATTTGCAATTTACGAAAACTTGAGGACCAAAGTGCCATTTCGATTTTTCAAGGGACCAATCATGTACATTCAAAATTATAATCCAAGGGCCAAACTTGACAATCTCAAATATTCCAAGGACCATTTTGTCAATTTTCAAAGTTTAGGGACCTAAGTTGTAATTTTGCAATTTTAAATCTCAAGGACCAATTTTGACAACTCATGAATCCTAGGGACTTGAAATGATATTTTCTTTATTTTGATTTACGAGGGACTGTTTTGACAACTTTTGAAACTTGGGGACTAAAGCGCCAATTATGCAAACTTGATCGTTTTCACAGTTTTGATATTTTGCATTTAAAACACATAAAACACTTATTTGTGATATTTTTATCATTTTGATGCATTTACGAGTGTTTTCGGATGTTTTGCGGTTTAAATGGTACAAAATGATGAGTATTTAGACACTCATCACTTTTCGATGGATTCCATCTTATCGCTAGCTTCCTCACAAGTTCACCACTTGTCGAATTTGGTCGCTTTAGTGGGGACAGAGGATGTGGAAGTCTCGGTGGGGTAGATTCTTGTAGAATTGGTTTTGTTGGTCTTTTAAGGATGGTTCTACCAAGTCGGACCTTTCCTTTGGTGAACGAGGATTGAATTGCATTGGAGTAAGCTCGAGCTTGGATGCGGCACCACGAAGAGGTTCGAAGGGTGGGCGTTGCATTTGACTCGCTTGGACTCAATGTGTTCAAGACTCTTGGGCACATCGGAGTCCAAGCATGCTCTTAAGAGCTTGACTCGTGCTCTAGAATTCTTCCAATCGAAATTAGAAGCTTACTATCGATTAACCCGATCAATCCAATCACTGGGCTTTGGAATAGTCAACACATTGGTAATAATGCCACCAGGCACAAATGATTTGGGAGATTGGTCTTTGTTGTGAGAGTCAGGGAGATGATCTTCGCCTATGACTCTCTTTTTGCTACTGGGAGCTCCCACAGCATCAAAGACTCTTGGATTCTTAAGTTCTTCTTGAAGAGCCTGATTTCTTTTAACTAATTCAGTGTTTTGAATTTGCAAAGTGATAGCCTCAAGCTTATTTTGTTTTAAAAGAAGCAATTCATCCCTACACTTGTTTAGTTCAAAACTTAGCTTGTTATATTTTGAAAAAGATTTAATCGTTGCTCCTACAAACTTAAGATCGACATTGATATAGTTCATATAGGATCGCCAATCGAGTCATCATCCATAGAAAGTAAAATATTTACCTTCTTCATTGTAATGTTGACCCACTCTCCATTTACGCATGATTTTTTCCCACACCGACTTGTCCTCTTCGGAGAGAGCCATCGAGCAATGACTTGCACCATTTCGTCATCGATGAGACGGTTCTTCATCCCAATCAAAGACTTGACAAACAAGACCTTTGTTTTACCTACACAGATTTAACAGTTTGTGTTGTTTACGGGTGAGGCCTCAACAATGCTAGCTTAGCTTTGGCTTTCTTGTATTTAGCTTCAAAATCCACGCTTTTGTTTTGATCAGATTTGTTTTGAAAATTTTGATGAGGCGATAGATTTTGGTTGAAATTTGCTAAAGCCTCAAGACCGATTAGACCTTGATGGTTTGTAAGAGGGTTCGAAATTGTTTTGAAAAATGTCTTTTGCAAAATGACCTCTTTTATGACACTTAAAGCATTCAGTGTCTTCATTTGCTTTAGCAGTTGAAAACCTTTGTTTCTTTTATAAACCTTGAGAGTTGGCAAGGAGTGCCCTTTCACGAAATTCAACGTTCGTGTCATTTAGGTACTCCTCACTTGATCTCTCATCGTGTTCATCATCCGAATTTTCTTGGAAATCTTGAACCACATTGTTAGAAAAGAAAGCGGTTGATATTGGTGATGAGGTGGTGGTCGGGGACTTCTTGACTTCCCGAGACTTCTTTAAGTCGGTATCGTCTGCTGATGAGGTTTTCCTCATAGACAAATTTCCATAAATTTCGGAAGCTCAAGATTATGGATATGATTAGCATTCCTAAGTCCACGAGAGAAATTCAACCACTTCTCGTGCGGACTATTGACAAAACCAACATTGATTTCATGTTTGGACAACTTAACACCATCATTTGATAGTTCATTTAAAGAGTTTTGTACCGGGTGTAAGTTTGAGATGTAGTTTCGAGTCCTTAGCCTCAAGGTGTTATACTCAAGTTTCGTGTCCATTATCCTGTTTTCCTTGGTATCGATGGGCCTTCATGACTATGAACTAGGACATCCTGTGTTTGTTTAGTCAGACTACAACTTATATCAGACTCCATAATATCGCCGAAGACAAGATATTATGATACTTTTGAGTCTTTGATCCCGGTTGACCACTCTTCTTTCATCCCGAGTCCATCGGGCTTCGTGTTTAGGTAAACCTTCAAGAGTCTTTGGGATAAATGGACCTTCATTTATACACTTGATATAATAAGGTTCCATCCCAATCAAATAGCAAAGCATCGTTTTTCCATTTGTTAAATTTACCAACTTCAAGTCTAGGGCAAATGGTGAATAAGCTCCACCCTTTTGTCGACTAGTTGGGGTACATCAAATTCAACCATTTTAGGATCCCGATTTAAAAGCGTTTAGAGTGGCTTAAAAGCTTTATAATCAGCCTTGCTCTGATACCACTTGTTGTTCCCTATTCACTATCTTAAAAAACAGTTAAGTATGTAAAATAAGTTAATAGTGAATTAATGACTGAAAAGATATAAGTAAAACACAAAGAGTAATTTTCAACATCATATTCTTATTAGAAATGAATCAAAAGAATACGTTACCCTAGTACTTGCGGAACAGTACTAGGGATTGAAATGACAAAGTGTTGGTAACTCCTCTCAAGCTCGTGCTAAGTCCGAGCACAACTCTAGTACCAGCGAGCTATCTCGTGGATTAAGTTGTATTTGGAGGAGAAAAGATGCCTTGTGTGTATGTGTGTTTTACAATTCACAAGCTAAGCCTTTCACTCCATTTCTTATGCTATTTATACAAGTATGAGTTTTAACTCTTTCCTAAGTGACAACCGACAATTACGTAAGACAAAATATCGATGTATTTTGTCTCGCTCAAAGACTATATTAGGTAAAGGGACAAAGCCACTTTCTACTTGTCAAGACGGATCTTGGCCCTTCGTGGAAAGTTGACTTATGAAGATAAGCACCTGCCTTTATCGCTTCAAGCATAACCGCTTTGTCCCGCCCATTCTTGATCCTTCATAGTCTTCGCCATTGTTTGTCTTGATGTTTGTAGTTGGTGATGAGTTTGAGGGATTCAAAGGATTTATTGTCATCACTTCATCGAATCCACCATCTTCTTCTTGACTCGCCTTCACTCTTTAAGTTCCGCCATCGAGTGGAGAGACTTCTTCTTACCTCATCTTGAGTATCCCAAGATGGCTCACTAAGAGACTATGCACTCGGTGACCTGTTAGTGTTTAACGGACTAAGCACTTAGGTTATTTTCTATTCAAATTCTAGATTAAGGGGTTTGGGTATTTACTGAACCCAAAAAATATCCTTTAACCCAACCTATTTATCTTGTACATCGATGCACCATATCGAATGTACTCCCTTTGCACCTTTCACTAATGCTCTTGACACGATCCTTTGGCACCTTTCACTAATGCCTTCAACACGGACCTTTGGCGCCTTTCTCTAATTTCACTAATGCCTTCGACATGGACCTTTGGCACCTTTCACTAATGCCTTCGACACGGACCTTTGGCACCTTTCACTAATGCCTTCATCACAACACTTCTAGGAGGGAGGAAAGAACTATCAACAAGATCACTTCAGTAGTCTTGATGATGACGAAGCTTGGCAACTCATGGACTTGAGCTTGCTCGACTTCAAGAGGTGATGATCTCGCCTTTAAGAGGAACCTAGAGAATCAAAAAAATACAAAACTACATAGAAAGATCCTTTGGATCTGAGGTTAGAGAGTTTACAATACCAAGAGAGAGTATGTGTAAAAGGGGTGAGTTGCAAGAGAGAAATGGCTCACTATTTATAGTCAAATTTCTCTACTGTTCTCCGGTTCCCAAGGATCCCTCCCCAGAGGGATCCGGCTAGTGCAATCCAAGGGATTCGCCAGCTGGGTCACCTTAAGTCCGGATTTTGGGTTGCAAACCTGGTTATGGGTTATGGGTTATGAACCATGGGTTATACAAGATGCAATGTATCTAGACATTGGATCATGGGTCATGGGTCATGGACCATGGATAATACCCAACATGACTTCATGCATGATTTCATGCAATGGGTCATGAGTTATGAATCAAGCTCCATGGGTATGTGTCACGGACTTTTGGTTTTACCCAACTAAATTTAATGTATCTAGTCAATGGGTCAAGTACTTAGATTTTTACCCATTACAACATAAGTATGCACATTTCCATATTATGTAAACACTAGTTGTTATACATATGTATTTCTATAAAACGTAAACACTATTACTTTAAAATAAGTAACGCCCGACCCGACAAGGGTAAAGGAATCACAAGTAATGGTGTCATATCAAAGCAAACATAAATATCCAAAAGAAGTCTTAACATAAATATTGAAATAATTCAAGTCAAAATGACTTCAATACATAGGTCCCAATGAAAAATAAACTCCAAATGAAATATCCAAATATAAAGTCTTAAATGGCATCATAAGATCAAAGCTAAATATCTCTAAGGTAAGTCCACTCAAGACTCATCCCAAAGCAAAACCCAGCCCAATGCTTAGATACCGCCATGAAGAAAAGAAATGCGGCCGAGCTTCAAAAGCCCAAAGGAATGATATACAAGCAAAACGAATACTAAACGAAAACGAATACGAAATAAAGTGAAAGAAAGATAGTAAAATCATAATCATTTCAAAGTATAAATCGGAATAATAGAATAAGTTTTATAGCTAACTACCTCGAGCCCGCATACATATGCCATATCATAATCATATTCATATTCATATTCATAATCACACAAGGCAACATTTGTAGGGAGACCTACCAGAGTTATGAAGGACGCATGCACGCAAAGATCAATCATCGATAACATACAAAGATATAACATATAATATATAACATATAATGATCTAGGATGCACCCATACGCCCCACAAACATATATTGATAATATAATATAACTTGAGCTCATAATGAGATAATGAGATAAGGGACGGGCGTAACTTCACTCATCGCCTAGAGTCATGTCGGTGCATCATCGACACGGACATGGAACCCCATGACTAGTTATTATTTGGCTCGGTGTCAAACTATCTTAGGTCAAATTAGAATGTCAAACCGATATAGATCATACTTTATCAAAGATTAAATCATGTTTTCAAAGTCAAAGTTTTCATATCATATAGTTCAAAATCAAATGTTTTATGATTCAAAAATCAAGTTCGATAAGCAACAACTCAAATAACAAAATAGGGTTCATAGCAAAGGCTTAGGAAATCCTAATATAAAAGCTAACGAAAAGAAAACGTTATAAGGAACCTTTATCGAAAAGGTCGAATATCTCGTACTTTATTCCAAAGCAAATGATCGAAAAGCGTAAACACGGAAAGCAAAGGATTACTCCTTCTTCACGTAACCTATACACATTAACGGTCGTACATGTTATTTATGATTCCATAATCGTCGAAATGATCTTTTAATATTTGGTGTTCATACTTAATGTATTTAATGATCTTAATACTTTAGGGTTTTATAATTAAATGAGACTTAAGTGTTTTATAAACAATATCGTAGATTAAGGTTCATTATGTCATTTATTAAAGTTTAGGGTTAAATGTGAAAATAGTTTAAACGCTATAACTCACACATGAAATAACTAATTAATATACTTAGCTTCAAACCCTAATCGACTCTCATTTATGTTCCGTGGTTTCTCATTCTTTTAATATCATATTAATGTGCATTTACTTTATATGTTACGTCAATAAATGACTCATTACTCTTGTTATTTACTCAACACGTTTATGTCTTAATCATATGTTACTCATATATATGTTATACGTCAACTTTTATACCCATGCACGTTTACACATTAAACTAGGGTTTAGGTTTCACATGATCTTTACTCGTTTAATACTCATTCAAAACTCTTATATGGTTCGGTTCAAACCTAGGGTTTCAACTACAACACTTAACGCAAGTCCTAGCTTATCTAAGTACTTTACATATTCAAGTTATCATGTTTTTATACCTTGGCCGAAACATACACATGGTTCGGTTCACATGCATGTGGTTCGGTCCTTATATACTCGACATATTCATGATCCGATTCAATAATACTTATTACGTAACAAGCTCTTTAATAATTATAAGGTTTAAATCATTACGGTTTGTCTTTTTTGGTTTCATATGGCTCGGTCACAAAAAAGAAAAACACAAGTCGACTAGAACCAAAACAAATCACAACATATTAACGTAAGGTGTAACGAAAGAAGACAAGAAACATTGTTATACCTTAGCTTGCTTGAAAACAAAGCTCTCGACACCAATGCTTAGGTTCGCCGAATAGGAAGAAAAGAAAAGAAGAGGCAACAAAACTAGGGTTTCAATTTCTTGTAAATGCATTATATTTATAGTGGTATCATTTTTAGTTTAGGGCTTGAGGAGGGTTGGGTCTCGCCTAGTCCAACCGAACACAACAAAACCCACGGCCCAATGGTCTTCGCCCTTGAGTCCACACGACACAAAACAAACACGCCCAAGTTATTTACGCGAGACGTTAAATCTTCGTCGCACTAAAATCGATCACGCATACACATTCGTTAAGTTTTAATTACTCGCAAGTTTAGTTTTAATTTCGTTAAATGATTATAAATGTATTTTACGATTTTATAAATTTCGATTCCAAGGGTATTTTAGTCTTTAATCGTGTTTTAGATTTTCGTGTTTTACAATTCTTCCTCTAAAGAAAAATTTTCGTCCTCGAAAATTGAAATGAAACGAAACGAAACGAAATGAGAACATACCAAACTATTCAAAGAAATGAGGATAACTAGCTCGCATCGACCCTCGGTTTCCCAAGTAGCCTCACGCCCGGATGATTTTTCCAAAGAATCTTAACGAACGGAATGACTTTATTTCTCATGACTCTTTCTTGCCTTTCTAGAATAGCTTCCGGTTCTTCGATAAGGACATATCGGATTGAATTTGATCAAACGGATAAGAAGCAACGGTAACGGATGATAGTTGTATCCCCTTAGGAGTGATACATGGAAAACGCCATGAACATGCGATAACCGAGGCGGAAGTGCTAATCGATACGAAACTTCTCCTATACGCTCTAGAATTTCAAACGGACCGATGAATCGAGGACTGAGCTTGCCCTTGATTCCAAAACGCTTCACACCTCTAAACGGCGAAACTTTCAAAAATACACGATCTCCAACCCGAAATTCTAAATCACGACGATGCTTGTCGGCATAACTCTTCTGACGAGACCTAGCTTCCTTCAACTTTTCTCTAGCAACAGCTACTTTCTCATTAGTAATCTCAATCATTTCCGGACCTTCAATTAAGCGCTCACCTACTTCATCCCAACAAGTAGGTGCTCTACATTTCCTCCCATAAAGAAGTTCAAACGGTGATGCCTTAATGCTAGCATGCCAACTGTTGTTATATGCAAACTCTACTAAACATAAATATTCATCCCAACCGCCACCCATTCTAAAGCACAAGCCCTTAGCATATCCTCTAAGGTCCGAATAGTCCTCTCGACCGACCATCCGCTTTGAGGATGAAATGCCGTACTAAAATTAAGTCGAGTACCCCAAGCTTTTGCAAACCTTTCCGTAAACGAGAGTAAAACGCGGATCTCTGCTCGGACACAATAGATGCCGGAGTACCATGAAGTCTAACGATCTCTTGTCAAAAATCTCCGCCAATCTCCCAATACCATAATCCTTTCGATTGGTAAGAAATGAGCGATTTAGTTAGTCGATCAACAACTACCCAAATCGCATCATGCTTCTTCCGAGTAAGAGGTAGTCCACCACAAAATCCATAGATATCTTATCCCACTTCCATGTTGGAATATCCAATGGTCAGAATAACCACTAGCCCTTTGATGTTCAATCTTAACCTCACCGACAAATCATACACCTCGACACAAACGCCGCCACATCTTGCTTCATGCCATTCCACCAAAAGTATCGCTTCAAATCCCTATACATCTTGGTAGAACCAGATGGATAGTGAAAGGAGAACTATGAGCTTCACCATAACTTTCTCAATGGCACCGATCATTGGGAACACAAAGCCTATCTCCATACCATACAATACCGCTATTATCAACCTTAAACTCCGCTCGCTACCTTCTTCAACATTTTGCGCCACGCCCACAAACACCATCATCTTTCCGAGCTTTAATTTGCAAGATAAGGTTCGACTCCACCTTCATACTAGCCCAAGATCCATCAAAACCTCGACGCACAACTCAACATCCAAACTCTCTAAGTCACGAATAATCCTAGGCTCAATCTTAATACTTGCAAGAATGCCCGATTTCGCTAAGTGCGCCAAGAACTACGTTAGCCTTACCGGATGGTACCGAATGTTGGTGTCATAATCCTTAAGAAGTTCTAACCATCTTCTTTGTCTCATATTAAGTTCCTTCGAGTGAAAATATACTTGAGACTCTTATGATCGTGAATATATCACACGCCTCCATACAAGTAATGTCTCCGATCTTCAACGCGAACACCACCGCAGCCTAACTCAAGGTCATGAGTTGGGTAATTCTCCTCATAAGGTTTTAGCCGCCTCAAGCATAAGCTATTACCTTTCCATGTTGCATCAAAACACACCCTAATCCTTTCTTAGATGCATCATCAGAATTTGAAATCCTCCGAACCGATGGAAGAGTCAAAATAGGAGCGGACACCAATCTCCGCTTCAACTCTTCAAAACTCTTCTCTCGCTCATCCGTCCATACAAACTTTTCACCTTTCCTCATCAGTTGGGTTAGGGGTAGAGCTAAGCGAGAGAAACCTTCAACAAAACGCCGGTAGTAACCAAAGAAGTCCTAGAAAACTCCCGACCTCAACATCGTCGTAGGTCTTGGCCATTTAGTGATAGCCTCAACTTTAGACGGATCCATGGTGATACCATCACCGATACAATATGACCAAGGAAAGCGACTTGTCTTAACCAAAACTCGCACTTCAAAATTTGGCGACAACTTCTTCTTCCTCAAAATCTCCAAAACTATCCGAAGATGTTCTTCATGCTCTTCTTCGACTTGGAGTAAACTAAAATGTCGTCGATGAAAACGATAACGAATCTATCGAGGAACTCATGGAAAACACGATTCATTAGGTCCATAAACACAAGAAAGCGATTTGTCAAACCAAAAGGCATAACGAGGAATTCGTGAATGACCATATCCGTACGAAACGCGGTCTTAGGAACATCTTGCTCCTTCACACGTAGTGATGATAACCGCACTCGATCAATCTTCGAAAAGAACTTAGCTCCTTGCGCTGATCAAACAAATCATCAATACGCGGAAGAGGATAACGTTACGAATGGTAATACGATTGAGTTCACGGTAGTCGATACATAGACGCATGCTTCCATCCTTCTTCTTCACAAACAAGACAGTGCACCCCATGGAGAAACACTGGTCGAATAAATCCATTTTCTATCATCTCTTGCACTGCTCCTTCAACTCCTTCGCCTCTACAGTGCCATACGACACGGAGCCTTCAAATCGGTTCAAGACCGTGAATTAACTCAATGCTAAACTCAACTTCTAGCTGGGGAAGACCAGGAGTTCATCGAAAACGCCGGTGAATTCACAAACAATGAAAGATTTTCAATGTTAGGACTCTCCAAAGATGTGTCCTTAATGATGCTAGAAAACCTTGGCATCCATGAGCAATCATGGTCCGCGCCTTCATAGCGTAAATGAGTTTAACAGATTTGAGAGGTTGAGAACCATGATAAACGAATTCAGATGTTTTACGCTCCAAAGATCACCGCTCTAGCATAGCAATCAATTGAAGCTCTATGATAAGCCAACCAATCCATGCCTAGAATGATATCAAAGTCGACCATATCGAGAGGATACAGATTTGCAAAGCGAATACGATCATCAAAACGAAGAGGACACTTAACGATTTATGATCAATGATCATGTGGTTTTCATAGGCGAGAAATCGATAAGTGATTTGTTAATGGTTTGGGCTTCATATTAAATTTCTTAGCAAATGTGATGATATAATGGAGTGTGTGGCACCGGTATCAAATAAAACGAAGATGTAATAATCATCAATGAAAAGAGTGCCCGTAATGGTACTCAAGTGCGCCCCACCGATTCCGAGTAGTAGCATAAACACGCCCAAGAGTAGTCGGCGGCTTGATGTAGTTTCCGTGAATCACCGGGTTCTTCTTAGGGCAATCCTTGATCTTGTGAGTAGTGGAGCCACAAGCAAAACAACCACCAGCTGGCCTTGAAACACAACCCGGATGAGCCTTTCCACAAGTAGTACAGATAGGTGGGGAGGCAAAACTTCACCGTCCTTTGTCGACTGTAAGATCCTCAAGCACGACCGATTTGATCCTCGAGTGATCGATCCTTGTTGTAACGCTGGTTATTGTTACCTTGGTTCCGACGATCATTTCCATTCCTACCAAGATTTCTATTATCTTGACTCGCCTCTGTGGCGCCCAGAGTCAACATTCCTTCCCGATCGACCTCACCGATCATAACTCCTATCCACTTGACCCTCGAATCATAACTCCTACCGAATTTCCTTATAATCATTGCCTTGAGTCCTACCTTGAATCCGATCACCATCGCGACACGCTTGTTGGAACCCGAAACCTCATGAAAGATCTCAATGTTACGAGTCGCCATTGCAGCCGACACATTCTCATACTCAATATTAAGCAATGGTCCAACACCCACTTCTTCATCCCCACTTGAAGTGCTTAGCTTGACGCCTACCATCTCCAAAGAATCGCTCCCACAAAACTTACCAACCTCATAAACCTACTCATGTACTCATTGGAATTCTCATGATCAAGTCGGTAGATTGCCCGATAATCCTCTCATACCTTTGTCGTCAAAGATCGTGGAAGTAACGATTATAGAAGATAGTCCAAACTCACCCAGTACAAGTAACAAAGAAAAGCATCTCCTCCTCTTGCTTGTTTGAGTGCCTTCCACCAATTTAAAGCATCACCTTCCAATTTGAATGCAACCAAACGAGTCTTAAACTCGCTCCACAACCCAAGATTTCAAACAATTTCTCAATATGAGTGATCCAGTCCTCGGCCTCGCTGGGAGTAGCAAAGAAGCATAAACGAAAGAGGCTTGAGCTTACCAAACGCCGAGCCAAGTGTGAATGCCGACGGTTGATTTCTCCACCACTACCCAAGCACCACCGACACGAATGTTGTTGATCACCTGCTCCATCATCTCGTGTAGTAAGACCAGGGAAAAGAGTGTTGAGAGCATTAGCAATCGCAGATCAATGTTAGTAGCATCATCGCTCCATCCGCTACCGGTAGTACGAGTTCGAACCATCCGAACGATATTCAAACGATTAGCAAAATGAACAAAGGTGAGATACGAAATGGAAGTACGCAGAAGGAATCCTAAAGTCTACCCAAATCCTCACAGTCAAATCCTAAGCTCTAAGGGTCTCAAAACCTAGGCTCCATATGTCACAGTCCCGACTACAAGTCGAAACCCGGCTCGATGCCATAAATTGTAACGCCCGACCCGACAAGGGTAAAGGAATCACAAGTAATGGTGTCATATCAAAGCAAACATAAATATCCAAAAGAAGTCTTAACATAAATATTGAAATAATTCAAGTCAAAATGACTTCAATACATAGGTCCCAATGAAAAATAAACTCCAAATGAAATATCCGAAATATAAAGTCTTAAATGGCATCATAAGATCAAAGCTAAATATCTCTAAGGTAAGTCCACTCAAGACTCATCCCAAAGCAAAACTCAGCCCAATGCTTAGATACCGCCATGAAGAAAAGAAATGCGGCCGAGCTTCAAAAGCCCAAAGGAATGATATACAAGCAAAACGAATACGAAACGAAACGAATACGAAATAAAGTGAAAGAAAGATAGTAAAATCATAATCATTTCAAATTATAAATCGGAATAATAGAATAAGTTTTATAGCTAACTACCTCGAGCCCGCACACATATGCCATATCATAATCATATTCATATTCATAATCACACAAGGCAACATTTGTAGGGAGACCTACCAGAGTTATGAAGGACGCATCACGCATGCACGCAAAGATCAATCATCGATAACATACAAAGATATAACATATAATATATAACATATAATGATCTAGGATGCACCCATACGTCCCACAAACATATATTGATAATATAATATAACTTGAGCTCATAATGAGATAATGATAAGGGACGTGGCGTAACTTCACTCATCGCCCTAGAGTCATGTCGAAGTGCATCATCGACACGGACATGGAACCCCATGACTAGTTATTATTTGCCTCGGTGTCAAACTATCTTAGGTCAAATTAGAATGTCAAACCGATATAGATCATACTTTATCAAAGATTAAATCATGTTTTCAAAGTCAAAGTTTTCATATCATATAGTTCAAAATCAAATGTTTTATGATTCAAAAATCAAGTTCGATAAGCAACACCAAATAACAAAATAGGGTTCATAGCAAAGGCTTAGGAAATCCTAATATAAAAGCTAACGAAAAGAAAACGTTATAAGGAACCTTTATCGAAAAGGTCGAATATCTGTACCTTATTCCAAAGCAAATGATCGAAAAGCGTAAACACGGAAAGCAAAGGATTACTCCTTCTTCACGTAACCTATACACATTAACGGTCGTACATGTTATTTATGATTCCATAATCGTCGAAATGATCTTTTAATATTTGGTGTTCATACTTAATGTATTTAATGATCTTAATACTTTAGGGTTTTATAATTAAATGAGACTTAAGTGTTTTATAAACAATATCGTAGATTAAGGTTCATTATGTCATTTATTAAAGTTTAGGGTTAAATGTGAAAATAGTTTAAACGTCATAACTCACACATGAAATAACTAATTAATATACTTAGCTTCAAACCCTAATCGACTCTCATTTATGTTCCAGGGTTTTCTCATTCTTTTAATATCATATTAATGTGCATTTACTTTATATGTTACGTCAATAAATGACTCATTACTCTTGTTATTTACTCAACACGTTTATGTCTTAATCATATGTTACTCATATATATGTTATACGTCAACTTTATACCCATGCACGTTTACACATTAAACTAGGGTTTAGGTTTCACATGATCTTTACTCGTTTAATACTCATTCAAAACTCTTATATGGTTCGGTTCAAACCTAGGGTTTCAACTACAACACTTAACGCAAGTCCTAGCTTATCTAAGTACTTTACATATTCAAGTTATCATGTTTTATACCTTGGCCAAAACATACACATGGTTCGGTTCACATGCATGTGGTTCGGTCCTTATATACTCGACATATTCATGATCCGATTCAATAATACTTATTACGTAACAAGCTCTTTAATAATTATAAGGTTTAAATCATTACGGTTTGTCTTGTTTGGTTTCATATGGCTCGGTCACAAAAAGAAAAAAACGCAAGTCGACTAGAACCAAAACAAATCACAACATATTAACGTAAGGTGTAACGAAAGAAGACAAGAAACATTGTTATACCTTAGCTTGCTTGAAAACAAAGCTCTCGACACCAATGCTTAGGTTCGGCCGAATAGGAAGAAAAGAAAAGAAGAGGCAACAAAACTAGGGTTTCAATTTCTTGTAAATGCATTATATTTATAGTGGTATCATTTTTAGTTTAGGGCTTGAGGAGGGGGTTGGGTCTCGGCCTAGTCCAACCGAACACAACAAAACCCACGGCCCAATGGTCTTCGGCCCTTGAGTCCACACGACACAAAACAAACACGCCCAAGTTATTTACGCGAGACGTTAAATCTTCGTCGCACCAAAATCGATCACGCACACACATTCGTTAAGTTTTAATTACTCGCGTAAGTTTAGTTTTAATTTCGTTAAATGATTTCATAAATGTATTTTACGATTTTATAATTTTCGATTCCAATGGGTATTTTAGTCTTTAATCAACACAAATGTTTTAGATTTTCGTGTTTTACCCCAAGCATTAATAAACAAGTATAAAAAGCGGGCTACGAACTCACCTCGATGTTACAAAGAGTCCGATGGAAAAAAATTAAGTAATGTGAATAAATTGTCCGACTCGTGACACGAGTTAGTATGTCATGTTTTAGTATTCGAATTCAAGTTTATGCGATGATAATGCTTTATCGGTAATTGGGTAAACATGAAGTCTCTTCAAAAATTAGTAATACTTATCATACATATTTTTATGGCTCGGATGATTGTTAATAAATTTTATCGAAACTCAAGTTGTTAAATATGATATGTTTCCAAAATGTTATAATTTACAATTTCAAATATTTACGGTTTTTACCCTTGCACTTATTTTTATCAGCCCTTGTATAATTAACTTTGAAGAATTTACATTTTTAGTCCAAGAAAACTTTATCTTTCAAAAATTACAATTTTTATACTTGTAGTTTTATAAGAAAAGTTCACTTGTTTTATGCCTAAATTGACAAAAGTGTGGGTAAATATAAGCGAGGCCTTAAGAGGTTTTTATTACGTTCTTGATCCCTTCAAGAGTTTGTCGGGTGGTCTTTCTAATGGTTCAAACTATAAGTCTTAAGATTTTACGGTTTGGTCGCAATGATTTCCCAAAGTATGGGGGTTAGGTGCCTTATGTGAAAAGTGTTGGTTTTGGCGATAACAGGACCAAATGAGGACAAATTTTACATGAGGCAAGCCAATGTTTGTACAACGCAATTGATCCTTTAAACACTTTGTCAGAAGCTCTTCAAATGGTATAGGCCTCATATTCTAGTCATCTTTGGTTGAGAGAAACAAGCCCGTGAACATGGTCACTTGGCCACGTCGCGTTTTAAGGAAAATTCATTTTTGACCCATTAACTTTTATGGTGTAACCTAGGGACATCGTAATATGTTAATTAACTCTTTTTAAGTCATTATCTAACATTCTATAACTCCTACGACTCAAATTTTGAAAAGTGCATGCAAGGTCTTTTTATGAAAATCTCCATGAGTCACCTTCTTTTTGGTTGATTATAAAAGAGAGTATAAGAGCTTTTAAAAACGTTATTGGGGCTTTAAAATCCTTGCAGCGAGCTCTTTAAAACGGTGTAACTCTCATACTTTACAACTCTCATACTTTATTGGGGCTACTTAGGCTCGTTTTGACAAATTAAAAATCTTGTTTTCAAACCATAAAACTTTATAACCTTTGCATGCATCCTTGTGACATGCTGTTTAACTAATTTTCATTGTTTCTAAGATAGTTCAAGATCGAATTTATCAAAAATCCCAAGTTTTCCCAAAGACCTGATGTATAGGGGCTTTTGATTTTTAGGACATATGGCTCTAAAGTAGGGCAGTTTTTATGCATGACACTAAGGCTTTTAAACCAGGTTAAGGGGGCATTTTAGAGTGTCCTAGGTGGTGATTACAAAGGTACTTTGGTTGGCCCTAATACCTTTAACCCGATGTAGAAAAAATAAGGCACAATAGAGGTGTTGGGCCTGATTTTATAACATATATATAACAAATGTTGGGATTTTTATTAAAATATGACTTCGTTATGCGTTTTCTGGACCCGTGCACATGAGTTTTAAAAAGAAAACGTCGTTTCGGAAAACTTTCGTGTTTTAACTTTTTCATGAACGGACCAGAACGCCGAATTGCGTGCCCGATCTTCCGTTACGTAAAAGTTTCGATTTTTCGATAACTTCATTCGTCAGATCTTTGACTCGTGTACTGCTTTAGGTGATTCAAATTGCTACGCTTTTGTTATAAAATCCTTTTAACAGAGGCACTTAATATTAAAAGTTATAATGAAATGGAATGAGTTTAAAAGACTTACATGCTCGGATTCGACAAGAACAAAATGAGACCAAATGGATTAAGTTGAACAAGACTTCTTCCTTCCTTCTAGGTTCTTGACTAATCTTCCTAGACTTCCCTTTAGGGCTTAAAACCAGAATATATATGAATGTGAGAGTGTTGTGTGCTTTGAATAGATGGTGAGTAAAAAGGAAGAATATGTATCGATTTATATAGGCAAGGAGGATTTGGGTTTGTGGAAGGTAATTTGGCCACTTATACTAGGTTGTAACCATAATAAGGAGTATAGTGGAAAACAAGGTGATGTGTAGTCTTAAGGTTTGTATGGTGTCATGTGGTGGCTGGAAACTAACCATGGGTTTGTAGGAGGGTAATATCTAGAACCACAAGTAAACTTGACACATTTGACTAGTGTTAGAAGCTTGGGAAACAAGGTGAGGTAGCCCAATTGAAGTTTGCATGGTTTACGTATCTTAATGAATTTGAAATGTGTAACCACAATTTACCATAAACTTGGCAAGCTTCCATGTGTTTAGCTAGCTATTTTTTACCATGGCTTGAAGATGTAGGGAACAAGGCGATGTAGTAACATATGTGGCATAACAAGAGCCTGGATATTTTTTAGTGGTAAGAACTTAACTAGAGCTTGTTTAGTTTAGGTTTTAGTTCGATTTGGGTAAGGGAACAAAAAGAAAATTGGTTTGAGCTATAGACACTAGTACCATAGGTTAGTTAAGGTTGTACATAGAGCTTAGGAATGTAGTAAACTTATTTTAAGTGTTTAGTTAAGTAAAAATGAATTAAAGTTAGTTTTTGTTAAGTTTTAATTTCATAAAGTATAGGTTTTAGGTTTTGTGCATTAAACATTTGTACTTTGGCATTAGGGTGTTGTACTTAGGTTTATTAAGTATAAGAAAATATATTTTTAAAGCTTGTGCATACAATACTTGTAGTATATGCTCTATGGTGAGTACGCTGAGGTTTATATAAATAATTACCTCTTATGCATTAAAGACTTGTACATAAGCTTGAAAGACTTGTACATTAGTATTTTAAAAATATATCATGCACATAAAATCATAGAGTTGTATATTAGGGCTTGTAACGGAAATTAAAGTATAGCTAGGTTCCGTGCTTTAATGACTTGTACTCTAGGTATAAAATGTTGTACTTTAGTGTTGATGGGTTAGTTACGTGAAATCATAGTTATAATAAATTATGGTTTCATGAAAACTCCAATAGATAGAAAACGTTTAGTTTGAATGTTTAATAATCGTACATTTATGAAATAACGTAAAGTGATAAATAAAAGTTGAAAACTTTTATACTTAACGTATAAGCAATGAACTTAAGACATTCTGGTGTTGGTGTGTATATTTATTAAGAATGTGAGTTACGTCATATTAGTTAGTTGTTGTGATTAGATAAACTGATAATGTTTAAAAAAAAATTAGACGTGAAAAATGGATAAGTATTCTTTAGTTAGAATATCATACAAGTGAAAATTTACCGGTGGTTACAGTCTTACCCCCTTAAGTGGAATCTCGTCCCGAGATTCAGTCCGTGTTAGATGTTGAGGACGGAATGTGGTTTCATTTGGGAAAACTTATGAGTTAGAGTTTATTGGTTTACATGTGAAAAACATTATTCCGAAGGTCATATAAACTTAAAAAAATTATTTTGAATGAAGATTGTTACTATATTAGTTTGGGGGAATTGCGTATATGTCCCTCCCAAAACATATAATTGCATATATATCCAAGCCAAATCCATAATTACATATATATCCTTCCTAAATATTATATTTTTCGTATATATCCAAATTCTTATTTTATGTATTTTTAAATCCTAAAAATACTTGATAATTATAAGTTACATTGAAAATGACTATCATACCCCTTTTACAAAAGATACAATCAATCACACTTATCACGTAGTTACTTCTTTCTTCTCAACATTCATCTACAATTGCAAACCCTAATATATACTCCGGTAATTCATCTCTTTTTGTTGTATCTTTTTTCATATATATACGATCAACCATACCTAAATGACGTTTTAATATGCATACTAGAGTATTTAAAACTTAATCCCCAACCCTCTGAAGTGACAGTCATTGTCACGAAGCATGCCTTTCAATAGGGTAATTACTCATATATCAAAAACTATATAATACAAGTTTTGTTATGTTGCATACATGGTACATAGTTCACATGCATGAGTTCTATCAAGATTCCACTATATATTCTACTTTCATTAAACAAGCTAGTTCCATTTTCATATACCTGATGTAGTTTTCACAGTAGTATCTTACAAATAGCCATCATTAAATTCTTTTGTTTTTGTAGAAAGTGCTAGGCGATGGATGATATTGTTAATATTCCTATTCATGACTCACCGAGACCGATATTGGAGAATGTGGTTCACTCGCCAATTATCGAGTATGTTTATATGATTTTATTAGAGCTCGGTACTTTTTACTCTTTCAAGTTCGTAATATCGTTTATGTACTCATTTTTACTTTTAGACAAGTACCATCTAAGTACAAGCTAAAACTAAGATACAAAGGCTTCTTTAAGATGGTTAAGAACTCAAATAGGAGAAAATATTGTTTTGGCTCCCAAAAATGTATCTATATGGACACATGCTCATTCGACTTCAATGAACTGAATGAAGAAGTCTTGAAGCGTTATCCGTCACATAGCGATCAAGTTTTCTCAATTCTTTTTGTTGACAAGTACGCCGAAGAGCAATCTTTTATTGAGCTTAATTCTGATGAGAGCTTCAAGGTTATGCTTGGTATGTACGAAAAAGAAAAAGAAATAACAATTTATGTGACCAGAAATAAGAATCTTGGGACAAGTAATACTCAACAAAGGTATCACCAATATTTGTATGTATCTTACTGCAAAGTATGTATTCATGTCACATATCTAATAATCTTTTGGTGCAGTGGCCAACATGAAGTTATTGAAGAACCACAGGGTGAAGGTAATTCAGATTATTGTCCAAGCGATGAAAGCTACTTCAGCCACAATAGCAGTGATGATGATAATTATGATGATAACGATGAGGAGATATCGAATTGTGAAATCGAAAGTTACTCAAAAACTTACTCAAACAGAAAGAAAAGTTCAAGGATGAAAATAAAAACAAGATTCCCAAACGTGAATGCATTTAGAACAGCTATGAATCATCATGCAATCATAAATGAGTTTAGTTACTACATTGAGAAAAGTGATCTTGAAAGATTCACAGCAAGGTGTGAACACGAAGAATGCCCGTGGAGAATTCACGCTTCTCTTCTAGAAGATAAGGTTACATTTGAAGTAAGTATATAACTGCATAAAATTACATCATATAACATGCATGTTTTGTTTAAATGAATGAATCTTTACTCATGCAGGTTAGAAAATTGGTAGAAAAACATACATGTACTCGAAGTAACATGGGTGGCAATAAGCATGCCACTCAAGCATGGATTGCTAGCGTAGTTACCGACAAGTTAAAATCTGATGGGAATGCAACTGTAGGAGAGCTTAGGAAATGGTTAATGAAAAACTACAATGTTAACATACCATACCACAAAGTCTTCAGAGGGAAGGAAGAAGCCTATTCTGAAATGTATGGTAAGTGGGAAGACTCTTTTCTACAGATGGACGAGTTCAAAGAGGAACTACAAAACAGGAACCCAGGAAGTGTTGTTGATATTGATTTTGAGATAATCAATGAAAAAAAGTGTTTTAAACGTTTTTTTATTTCACTAGCTGCTTGCTCTAGAGGGTTTCTTGTTGGTTGTCGTCCTTACATTTCTCTGGATGCTTGTCATCTAAAAGGTAAGTTCAATGGTGTACTAGCCGCTGCCACGGGTATCGACGGTAACAACTCCATTTTTCCATTAGCGTCAAAGGTCCTTGAATCGTAGAATACAAATTCTTGGACATGGTTTCTTGAGTCATTAAAAAAAGCAATCGGGACACCGAAGGGTCTTGTTATATCATCGGATATGCAAAAAGGTTTAGCATCAGCCATTATGCAAATTTACCCAACTGTTGAGCATAGGGAATGCATAAGGCATTTGTATAACAACTTTAAGAAAACATATCGTGGTGACTTTTTCAAATCCAACCTGTGGTCTGCTGCAAATACTTATTGTATCATTGAGCATGAAAGATTTTTAAAGGAGATTGCTAATAAATGTGAAGATGCAATTACATATCTTGCTTTGAACCATAATAAGATATGGAGCCAAAGTAAGTTTGGCACCATATCCAAATGTGATTACATGACCAACAATATTTCAGAAGCATTTAATTCCTGGATAGGAGCATGTCGTTATCAGCATGTGCTTGATCTTCTTGATGACATTAGAGAAAAGATTTTGAAGCGACTTGATGAGCAAAGAAGGATTGCTACAACATGGAATGGTACATTGGTTCCAATGGCTAAGAAATATCTCATCAGTATCTCTAAGGCAAGTAAATTCCCCCTAACTATTTAATTTGTTCTTATATGTTATCCTATATATGTACATCAACGTATCTTTATTTATGTTTTACATGTAGAACTTGGGTGAATATGAAGTTTGCAGAAGCAATGACAATCACGCGGAAGTGAAATATAAGGGAAAACGGTGGGAGGTAATACTAGATGAGAGAAAATGCTCATATCGGGTTTGGCAAGTAAAGGGTCTTCCATGTGTCCATGCGGCTGCTTTCATTGCATTTATAAGGGAAAGCTGGGAAAAATATGTTGACCCATATTTCACAATTCAAAAATTCAAAGATGCATATGCTTTTGAGGTCGCTACGATGCCTAGACGAGATCAATGGATGCACCTAGAAACAGTGGAGATAATGCACCCACCTGTTATCAAACGCCCCACTGGACGACCTAGGAAGAATAGAATTGTACCAGCAGACGAGTCCAAAAAAAGACGCAAGTGTAGGAAATGCGGTGGGCTTGGACATCTTCAAAAGACACGCAAAAATCCACCAGTGGAAAGTTCAAATCTTTGTGAAACATCCACTGCCAAAAGGTTTTAAACTTTTTAGTTTCTTTTGTTTTTATCTGGACTTTTTCTCTTAATATTTATTCGAATGATAATGATTGTTTTCTATTACAGGAGAAGATGGAAGAATACAAAAGCTCAAGATGGCTCTGCCGAGTTGGGGTCGAGATAGAAAAGCTCAAAAAGACACTTATTTCTAGGAGTATCTGTTGGTTTAGTTGCTAAAACACTTGTTATTTTGATATGTTGGGTTAGTTTAAATGCTAGAATACTTGATTCAGATGTTAGATTTTGGTTCGGTTTATAATAAGTTGGATTTATATGAGTGGAATGTCATACATTGTCAAGTTTTGGTTACTTGAGCATCTTTTGTTTGTAATGTTGTAACCACATTCAGTGTTGTGCTTATTAACATATAACGTATTTGATAAAATCATGTGGATCGCATCCAAGACACAAATATAACATAATGGCTGTAAACTCGTGACTTTAATAGATTCAGGAAGCACAATTTGCAGGGTCAAAGATGTTAGTTTAGGGCTGAGATTGATATGAGTTTTCATAAAAGTTGGAAAAATACTTGCAATTTGACTTCTAGGGTCAAAGGTAAGGCTGAGCATAACTGAACAAGAACCGAACCAACCCGACTGAACTGACTAAACCGAACCCAACTGACCAACCTTTGGCTCGGTTCGTGATTTTTAGTTTTCTTAACTTTCGATTTCGGGTCGGTAGGTAATCGATCAAGAACTATATAATGCAATATGCATGATTAGTATATAATGCAATATATAGTATTTGCATTGTATAGTATATAATGCAATATGCATGATTAGCATGTAACTCAAAGAGCTATATAATGTAATAGGTGATTAATTTTAGGTTGAGAAAAACGTGCAAGTAAATAGGTTCTACTATTAGTTGCTACATGCTAATGGCTACTGTAATTATCTAATTGTAATGCAAGTTATGAAACTTATGCTTTGGATTTTTTTAAGTTGTTACTCGTCTAGTATTTACCATTTTTAACTTGTATTTTGGCTACTGTGATGCTGCACAGCAGCTGCACTATTTGCAGTAAAAAACCCGAGCCGACCCGAGTCCATTTGGTTTGGTTTCGGTCCAGCTTTTTCACACATTTCAGGTTTTGGTTCAGTTTAAGTCTGCCCGGTTCGGTTCGGGTTTGACCCTATGCTCAGCCAAGGTGTTACTTTACGAGTACAAGATTTATATGGGTTAAAAATACTAAAGAAAAATAGTTTGACTTTCAATGTTTTATGCTTTTAAGAATTAGAAAGAAAAAATCCAGGTCTTGTTACGATGGAACAAAGAAGAATTTATGTTTTGTGTTAGTTCGTAATTAGTAGTTTTATAGATATATGTAGTTTGTTGCATTTAGTCTTTGTAATTTGGTTGAATCTTAGGGGATATATGTGTAATTATTACAACTAATTAAGAAAAGGATATAATGGTCAATTTCAATCCAAATTATAATTATCAAGGATTTTTTAGATTTAAAAATACATAAAATTATAATTTGGATATATATGGCAAATGTAATGTTTACAAAGGATATATACGCAATTATGATTTTAGCTTGGATATATACGCAATTATGTGTTTTGGGAGGGATATATACGCAATTCCCCTATTAGTTTTGAAAATTTACATTGAAAATGTCTTAAACAATGAAGATTTCGGATGAGAATTTGTTGGGTGTAGAGAAAGTTGCTGAACTTCAGCTTTTGTAGATTATGAATCAGTTTATGATCCTCGAGTTCATACTCATGTCATTTCAGATACAAATAAGCCCACTCATTTATAATCAATTACTTACATAAAGAGGCGTCCCAAACAATGTAAATAAAGGAATATAAACTTATGGTTCGGTGATTCACAATTTCTTTATTTAAATAAAAAGGCGTCCCAATCCATTCAAATAAAGACATTGTAAATCATCCTACTTAAGAGTTTTTGACTTAACATTCGTACTTAACTGATGAGTTACAAGGAAATTTGGGTGTTCTGGGAGTACGGAAGGAGTGTTTACACTCATCTTTTAGAGACGAGAGTAAGATAATTAAGGAAAGTTGACATATTACTCAAAATAGTGGGTATATGAGGTAAGAATTGTGTAATCCCCAATGTCTTAGGAAGGTTTCATGAATTTGAGAAAATTGTAGAAGTAGGTACATGATTGGGAAAATGTTATTAAGCCGTAATACCTTAGAATAGGCATATGCAGGTATGTTTATTTTGTATAAAGTTATTAGAAGTATACATCAATATACTAAAGTGTTTGTGTAGCATAAACTACCCAAAAGTCACGTAATTACCTGGAGGATGGAAGTCACGGAGAGCGAAAAGGCCATAAAATATTTTTGTGAAAAAGTAGATATAGTTTAGGTCTCAATTAGACCCGCTTTCTATAACTCGAGGCTCGATACCAATCTGTAACACCCCATTTCGTGATACGCAGCTGAATTCAAGCCGGGTGTTACTGGCACAACAGATTATATCAATAGAAAACAAACCCTAATTGAGTCGTTTTAAAAGATTTATCATTCGATTTATATAAATATCGAGTTTACAAAATTAGGTCCTAGTGGTTTTACAGTTTATTAAATAAGTTTTTGAATGATAATATAGCATTCTTGAGTATTCGTGTCCTTCCGTGCCATCCTCGTAAATTATGAACCCGAGATAAACATGCTAAAAGTGTCAACACAAAGGTTGGTGAGTTCATAGAGTTTTATAGATAAAACAGTTGAGTTCAATAGTTTCGAGTTTGAGCAATTATTGTAATAAATACATATATCGATAAAATAAGTAGTGGGTTATGTTGTTATACACCCATAGTTCGTTTGTTTAGAAATCAGTTGAACACAAGTTTCAAGGTTGGGCCATGTTGTTGCACCCATAACTTAAGTAGTTGCAAGATTTGTATCATTGCAACACGAGATATATTGCCTTAAGTCTCATGAACGCAAACCTTAATACCTAACGCCATAATAATGACGTAGTTAAAAACATCATAATAATGATGTGAGCAACAATGCCCTCTGGTAGGAGTTTGCCATTCTCCTAGTATTCTCAAATAAAGTTCATTTGGTTACCTATCCGGCTAACACAAATGGGGCGTCAACTGCCAATAGATCTATTTACTATATTCGCGTTCACTTGTAAAGTGATTAATGGTTCATGATATGAGAGAATTGTAGTGGCAGGTGCAAGTAAGTTAAGCAATAGTAATCAGGTGTAGGTGTAACTTAGAAAAATACTTGTGTTCGGTTTTGTAGTATGTATCTCCCCACGAGTTTGAAAAACAAGTAAAAAGTGGGACTATGAACTCACAGTAATATGTAAAAGTATAGAGTATTTGTGATAGTAAAAGAAAGTAGTTGAGCATGTATCTCCCCCAAAAGAGTTTACAAAACTGATAAATGATAAAAAATGGGGCTACGAACTCACAGTAATGCGTAAAAGTTTAGAGTACTTATAAAAGTGAAAGCATGTAGTTGAGCATGTATCTCCCCCAAAGCATTAATAAACAAGTATAAAAACGGGGCTACGAACTCACAGTAATGCGTAAAAGTTTAGAGTACTTATAAAAGTGAAAGCATGTAGTTTAGCATGTATCTCCCCCAAAGCATTAATAAACAAGTATAAAAACGGGGCTACGAACTCACCTCGATGTTACAGTAGTCTGGATGGAAAAAAATTAAGTAATGTGAATAAATTGTTCACTCGTGACTGAGTTAGTATGTCATGTTTTAGTATTCAATTCAAGTTTATGCGATGATAATGCTTTATCGGTAATTGGGTAAACATGAAGTCTCTTCAAAAATTAGTAATACTTATCATACTTATTTTTATGGCTCGGATGATTGTTAATAAATTTTATCGAAACCCAAGTTGTTAAATATGATATGTTTCCAAAATGTTATAATTTACAATTTTAAATATTTATGGTTTTTACCCTTGCACTTTCAAAAATGACACTTTAAACCCTCAACTATGGGTTTTGACAAAATCAGCCCTTGTATAATTAACTTTGAAGAATTTACATTTTTAGTCCAAGAAAACTTTATCTTTCAAAAATTACAATTTTTATACTTGTAGTTTTATAAGAAAAGTTCACTTGTTTTATGCCCAAATTGACAAAAGTGAGGGTAAATATAAGCGAGGCCTTAAGAGGTTTTTATTACGTTCTTGATCCCTTCAAGAGTTTGTCGGGTGGTCTTTCTAATGGTTCAAACTAGAAGTCTTAAGCTCTTACGGTTTGGTCACAATGATTTCCCAAAGTAGGGGGTTAGGTGCCTTATGTGAAAAGTGTTGGTTTTGGCGATAACATGCCCAAATGAGGACAGATTTTACACGAGGCAAGCCAATGTTTGTACAACACAATTGATCCTTTAAACACTTTGTTGTAAGCTCTTCAAAATGGTATAGGCCTCATATTCTAGTCATCTTTGGTTAGAGAGAAACAAGCCCGTGAACATGGTCACTTGGCCACGTCGCGTTTTAAGGAAAATTCATTTTTGACCCATTAACTTTTATGGTGTAACCTAGGGACATCGTAATATGTTAATTAACTCTTTAAGTCATTATCTAACATTCTATAACCCTACGACTCAAATTTTGAAAAGTGCATGCAAGGTCTTTTTATGAAAATCTCCATGAGTCACCTTCTTTTTGGTTGATTATAAAAGAGACTATAAGAGCTTTTAAAGACGTTATTGGGGCTTTAAAGTCCTTGCAGCGAGCTCTTTAAAACGGTGTAACTCTCATACTTTACAACTCTTTAATTATCGAGATGTTAATTATTGAAAAAGGCTACTTAGGCTGGTTTTGACAAATTAAAAATCTTGTTTTCAAACCATAAAACTTTATAACCTTTGCATGCATCCTTGTGACATGTTGTTTAACTCATTTTCATTGTTTCTAGGATAGTTCAAGATCGAATTTATCAAAAATCCCAAGTTTTCCCAAAGACCTGATCTATAGGGGCTTTTGATTTTTAGGACATATGGCTCTAAAGTAGGGAAGTTTTTATACATGACACTAAGGCTTTTCAACCAGGTTAAGGGGGCGTTTTAGAGTGTCATAGGTGGTGATTACAAAGGTACTTTGGTTGGCCCTAATACCTTTAACCCGATGTAGAAAAAATAAGGCACAATAGAGGTGATGGGCCTGATTTTATAACATATATATAACAACTGTTGGGATTTTTATTAAAATATGACTTCGTTATGCTCGACCCGCTCCCGAGTTTCAAGAAAACGCTATTCGGACAACTTCGTGCTTTAACTTTTTCATGAAACGGACCAGAACGCCGAATTGCGTGCCCGATCTTCCCGTTACGTAAAGTTTTGGATGACTTTTCGATAACTTCATTCGTCAGATCTTTAACTCGCACTGCTTTTAGGTGATTCAAATTGCTACGTTTTTGTTATAAAATCCTTTTTAACAGTAGGGACTTAATATTAAAAGTTATAACGAAATGGAATGAGTTTAAAAGACTTACATGCTCGGGATTTGACAAGAACAAAAATGAGACCAAATGGATTAAGTTGAACAAGACTTCTTCCTTCCTTCTAGGTTCTTGAATAATCTTCCTAGACTTCCCTTTAGGGCTTAAAACCAGAATATATATGAATGTGGGAGTGTTGTGTGCTTTGAATAGATGGTGAGTAAAAGGAAGAATATGTATCGATTTATATAAAAGGAGGATTTGGGTTCAGGAAGGTAATTTGGCCACTTAAACTAGGTTGTAAACCATAATAAGGAGTATGGTGGAAAACAAGGTGATGTGTAGTCTTAAGGTTTGTATGGTGTCATGTGGTGGCTAGAAACTAACCATGGGTTTGTAGGAGGGTAATATCTAGAACCACAAGTAAACTTGACACATTTGACTAGTGTTAGAAGCTTGGGAAACAAGGTGAGGTAGCCCAATGAAGTTTGCATGGTTTACGTATCTTAATGAATTTGAAATGTGTAACCACAATTTACCATAAACTTGGCAAGCTTCCATGTGTTTAGCTAGCTATTTTTGACCATGGCTTGAAGATGTAGGGAACAAGGTGATGTAGTAACATATGTGGCATAACAAGAGCCTGGATATTTTTTAGTGGTTAAGAACTTAACTAGAGCTTGTTTAGTTTAGGTTTTAGTTCGATTTGGGTAAGGAAACAAAAAGGAAATTGGTTTGAGCTATAGACACTAGTACCATAGGTTAGTTAAGGTTGTACATAGAGCTTAGGAATGTAGTAAACTTATTTTAAGTGTTTAGTTAAGTAAAAATGAATAAAAGTTAGTTTTTGTTAAGTTTTAATTTCATAAAGTATAGGTTTTAGGTTTTGTGCATTAAACACTTGTACTTTGGCATTAGGGTGTTGTACTTAGGTTTATTAAATATAATAAAATATATTTTTAAAGCTTGTGCATACAATACTTGTAGTATATGCTCTATGGTGAGTACGCTGAGGTTTATAATGAGCTTTATATAAATAATTACCTCTTATGCATTAAAGACTTGTACATAAGCTTGAAAGACTAGTACATTAGTATTTTGAAAATATATCATGCACATAAAATCATAGAGTTGTATATTAGGGCTTGTAACAGAAATTAAAGTATAGCTAGGTTCCGTGCTTTAATGGCTTGTACTCTAGGTATCAAATGTTGTACTTTAGTGTTGATGGGTTAGTTACGTGAAATCATAGTTATAATAAATTATGGTTTCATGAAAACTTCAATAGATAGAAAACGTTTAGTTTGAATGTTTAATAATCGTACATTTATGAAATAACGTAAAGTGATAAATAAAAGTTGAAAACTTTTATACTTGACGTATAAGCAATGAACTTAAGACATTCTGGTGTTGGTGTGTATATTTATTAAGAATGTGAGTTACGTCATATTAGTTAGTTGTTGTGATTAGATAAACTGATAATGTTTAAAAAAAATTAGACGTGAAAAATGGATAAGTATTCTTTAGTTAGAATATCATACAAGTGAAAATTTACCGGTGGTTACACGTCTTATGACGAACATGCTCCCCCTTGACGAGTGATTCCCTTTGTGAAGGCGTCAAGTAATAACGAAATCCTAAGTGAAAGTATTGCAAAATTTGCAATGTTTTTGCTTTGATGAAAGCTCCCCTTTTTTAGGGTGTCAAAGTCTTCATGTGTATTTTGAAAATCTACAAAACAAAGGTTAGAAAACAAGTATATGATGCATAATTTCCTTGGGAGGGATCCGTCTACGCCAAAATGAGGGATCCGTTACCTGCATTCTCATGATAGCAATGTAGATGTAAAATGTGATGTCAACATCAACAAGAGTTATGTATTAAGGCACTAGACATATTTCCAAGACCACATGACATATAACATGTAATTTCATTCAATAAAACATGAGAAATGATATACATATCCCTAAAACTAAGAGAATGACAAAAGCATGTAGTACATTTTCTAATAATTTCTATGTTGTGCCTAAAACTAATAATCAAGCATTAATGTGCTTGTAATATTAGATTCTAAGGACGAGTATATTTGTTGATTTGGTCAAATCGTTCAAGGAGATGATTAAACATGAAATGAAACTCATTTCGTACTTCTTGAACTAATCCTTGGGTAAGTTGACAATTAGAGCAATTATTGTCATGAGTAGGAAACGGAAGAGGTGGAATGTTTTGAGGAGGTTCCTCAAAGGATGGCAGGATTTGTGGAGGTGAGTTTAGTGTCGTAGGATGTGGTTCAACTAAGAATGAGGGTGATGATGTATGAGTTGGTGGTGGAGATGGGAAGTCCTCTATATGGTTTTGGTGATTCCTTGTTCCTAAAGATGGACTATTTGATGGTGAAGGTGGTTCCCTATTTAATGAGAAGGTTGGTGAATGAGAAGTCCTAGGTGGTGAGTCTTCTAAAGAGTAGAGATTTGGATGAGAAAGAAGCGCGGTAAAGGAGTGTAGTCTTGGTTCTAGAAATGAAGGCTTAGGTGTTTTACTTGAACTAGGTGTGTTTGGTTTAGTGTTTGATGAAGGCCTTTCCAACTCAAAAGGTCGAAT
The DNA here is from genome assembly GCA_022545495.1 of Chrysanthemum lavandulifolium. Taxonomy (NCBI): domain Eukaryota; kingdom Viridiplantae; phylum Streptophyta; class Magnoliopsida; order Asterales; family Asteraceae; genus Chrysanthemum; species Chrysanthemum lavandulifolium. The sequence continues at coordinate 157,193,399 of CM040245.1, read as the reverse complement.
ACTAATCCTAGCGGGTTTTCTAGCTTTGGTTGGTTGAGTTTGTTGAGGAGGGATTCTAGTATTTGGGCTCTTGACGAGTGATGACATCTCATGAACCATATGAGCATTCTTCTTGGAGGAACCTTTGGTTGAAGAAGTTTTGCTAGATGCTTTAGTCATAGTGAAAAGAGGATGTAATGGATGCCTTAGCTACTAATTTTGAATGGTGCTTTGAGTGATGGTTTGCATAAACACACTTGGTTTATAAAGGATGGAATTAGATTAGTGAATTAAATTCTTGACCACTAAGAATTTTGGCATGCACTAAGGTCATCTATAGTGTTGTTCTATCTTAGGGAGTCATTTAAGGCAAAGTAAAGTGTTTAGACTACCAAAGAGAGTTTGAATTAGATGAGTAAAGTGATTGTAAATTGTTCTGTAGACCCGGATCCCACGGTTCCCTAATTTTGGGGATCCGTTTAGTTGTAAGCTGGGGATCCGTCTCTTAGACAGCAATGTGGTGGAGTGATTATATTCTATTAAGGTCTAGTACCTATAAATCTTGAGTGTATAGGTGTCACACCCCCAAATTACCTGCTTTGGTGAGAATGGAATTCACGGGGTTGATCATCATAGCATCAAAGTTACAGTTATATCGAATGACCTAAAGTGTCATTTTGAAAATATCGTTTGATTCTGTGAAATAATCATAGTTTACAAAACATAGGTCCCAATAGATTTCCAAGGTACCAAAATAAGTTTGTTACAATCAAACGATAGTTAAGTGCATAAAATATAGGTGAGACGCGTCGACACCACGACTCTATGATAAGTCCACATGCATGCCATGAAGTGAATGCCTTAGATACCTGAGATAAAACATGCTAAAAGTGTCAACACAATGGTTGAGTGAGTTCATAGAGTTTGGTTGAATTGTAAAGCCTTTAAAGAATGTTCATGCAGTAAAGGAAAAGTTTTTGGTCATATAGAATAGTCCACAAAAGCAAAGGCATTGTAAATCCACCCGCCCAAGTTCCGCCCATACAAAACTTGCAACCTGTGTTCACAACCCACCGCCAAAATATGTCTAGTTTATGTTCAAGCACACGATGTCAAATGAGTTCACAAAGCAAAGGCATTGTAATCCACTCGCCCAAGTTCCGCCCATACAAAACTTGCAACCTGTGTGTTCACAACCCATTGCACAAAATATAGTGTGTCTAATAGTCGAATATAAGTTACCATAATAATTCACAATATTGCACCACGATATAATAATCGTGGATGCTCCGACATGGGAGACTTTGCACTTTGCCCAACAAGGAGACTCCTTTGTCACTCGACCACCTAGGCGAGAATTATTGAGAACGCCCACCAATAAGGCGAGACTTTGCACACTCCAATCGATAAGGCAAGAATTATTGAGAACGCCCACCAATAAGGCGAGACTTTTCACACTCCACCAATAAGGCGAAATTATTGAGAACGCCCACCAATAAGGCGAGACTTTATAGTGATGTTCGAATATGGGAGACTTTAGGTCAAGGTCATAACACATACGGTTCAATAAGTTCAAACAAGTCATAAGTTTGTATTTAAGTTCAAAAGTTCCGCTCAAAAGTTCGTAATTAAGTTCAAAGATTTAAGTCGAGTTCAAAAGTTCGTAATACCAAAGAGCTCGAATAATATCAAAAGGTTCAAGATAGTCGAGCGCTCAAAATCACGTCAAACAAGTTTAAAATATATAAAAGGGTCCTTGTACAAGTTAAAAGAGTTTAACTATATGTCAAAAAGTTCAAATCAAGTCCAAAGTCTTCACTTATATGTTAAAGGGTCCAAATCAATTTAAAAGAGCTCAATTATACATGTCGAAGGTTCAAAATCAAGGAAAGTGTTTCAACTAATAGCGTTCATAACATAGTGATCAATTTAGTTCGGGCATAATCTACTTACGCACACATAGAGTGAAACAAAAGATATTTATGTTAAATATTAGTTTTCACATACACATCAAACCATAACACAAAGTGGCGTATAAATGAGGTTTTAGAGAGAGAAAGTTAGAGGTTTAGGGAACTTAGAGAGAGAAAGTGAAAGATATTATTATGAGCTCCAACTCTACCTTGGGAGGTAGAGAGTATTTATAGTCTTACATAAATCGCCACACAACGGGTCATGGATCGTGCATACATGGGTAAAGACCGTCCGTCCTCCACGGTGTTACTTAACTAAATACTACTTAACTTAAGAGAACTACGACTACGAGCTTTCTAACGATTACATATACTTGAGGTGACCGACTCTTTAATGCCTGGAATTTCTAATTCCAAACAATCTCCCCCTAAGGGAGGTCACCTCAATCATGTACTAAAATTACATTGAATACAAATAGATATTACATTAACAATTGATCTTGCATTCTTGATGTAGTCCTTTGCTTCTAAGCTCGTAGTCATAAATTCTTCACATTGCATGTTTGGTTACTCCAAGTGGAGGTCTTTTACTGATCCACGTGATAATAATTTTGAGCCAGCTTTTGAGATCATCGGCAATCAAAGATCTCTGAGACATCCATTGTGGTGTTGGTATTATGTGATGTTGTGACTTTCGGACCGACATGCTCACATTCGGATCATGAAATCTTCTCATCGAGTAGCGGAAGCATTTGTTGATTCATGATATTGGCGATCATAAAGGTAAGCATGGAGTGAAAATATCGAGTCATTGATGCAATAATCATGATTTCTTTTGAGATGAATGTGTTAAGTGAGCATGCGGCTATGGATTGACCGCTTCATTCGATCACCGCAAACGCCGGGTGTACCGATACAAACGCTTAGCAATAAATCGCATGAAAGTGTCTTTGATCACTTCGTTGAATTGAGGTACACGCCCACGGTTCCCGCTGATCAAGATACATACCGCCTGTGATCGTATAATTCAAGAATTTCCTTGACAGGGTTTCGCAAATGCTCTAGTCGTTCTCAAACCGAACATCTCAAAGAAGACAACACGGAGTGAGTGAACCAAATAATTTTAAGTCCACCGATTGATGAAAAAGATTTGAAAAACAATCGTATTGCTCAATAGAAATTGTTTTTGCAATACAACGAAGGTTTTATTGAAAATCAATTATCAATCATAAAACACCTTTGGTTTGAAAATGAGTACACGGTCGATGTGCTAAAGAAAGGAGTTGTTAAGCACAAAGACCGGTTTTTCAAAGGTATCCGTCAATCCATAACTCGAACCGTGATTGATTCAAGAGATTGAATCGCCCCATTGTTTCTGCTCGGTTGTCACATGGTTGATCTATATAATAGATCTCACATGCCACCTACCAGAGCTTGTTTGATGTTGGCTCCAAGGCTTTCCATCTTCATTGTGAATATGTATACACATCACTCGGATGTTCCGCAATACCACAAGGATAATGCGAAGACTCAAGATATAATCTCTTTCCACATTGTGTGAAACAGAGAGTCTTCATTGAAAGTGTCCTAATGAGATTTATTGATGATCTCGTGGCTCTAGACTCAATTTGTGCATATTTGGATCCTCGTGGGAGACTAGGGAGAGGTCTCCTTCTTCAATATCAACAATCTCTAAGAGAAAGTCGATAGATAATGTAGGTTCCCGTGAGAATGAAACAAGTCCTTTAAGAGGAACTTGAGTGGTTTGGAAAGTTGAAGTGCAAGGCGCCACCGGGTCCATGACGCCTTGTCTTCAATACCGATGTTACCATCAAGAGTATATGAATTGAACCCGTTTTCGCCCTAAGGTTGAATAAATGGAGGCTATTTGTTTTCACCCTTTCTCATTCAATTCTTTTTAATTCTTCAACCCTTCAAGCTTACCGAGACTTCATAGCAAGAACCTTGTTGGGTTTGTTCCAAGATTAGCTCTATCTCGATCCGCACTCTTCCCATATCTCACTTTTCTCCTTTTATCATCATACCTAAGGACTTCTACACTAACTAGTGGATTGTCCTCGGTAGATCCCTCCGGTTCGGCGGATCATGGGAACACATACCTAACCTTATCATCCTTATATCACCGTACATAAAGTAAAGTTGGTCGGTCAATTTGGTATTGTTCATCCGCCATTGGAACCAATTGAAAACCATTTGAAAATCAATCCGTATACTTGTGATATATTATCAAAACATTTTGTACCGAATTGTTTTTGATATTTTTAGAACAAGTGCTCCCCTCAACATGTGCATCAAATGTTTGAAATCGTTTTGCACACGGAGGCAAGAGGAAGAATTTACTTTTTGATTACCATTTTCTAAAGATATCAACATCACTTCCTTGATCAAATCAAGTCGATAAAGCATTTCGGGAAGGATGAGGTTTTCATAAGTTTGCTCCCTCAATATGTGCCTCGAGATTTGAAAAGAGTTTTGCACATACTAGAGGAACCCGCACATTGAGATAAGTTGATCACGATTGAAATCATAGGTTTAAGATAGATGCTCCCCTCAACATGTGCATTGAAAAATTTGAAATCGTTTGTCACATGTGGGAAGGATAGCATGTACATCCTTATAAAACCATTTACCGAATTATCGCTTTAACCAATTTAAATCACACATTCTCCCCGATCACCATTATCAAATCATTTGAGATTTGTGATCTCTTATTGATTTAAATTGATTTTGAAAGCTTTTAAGGAGAATTGTGACTTGATTATGAAAGCGTTTAACTAATAAGGATCGGATTTTAAGACTTTAAACTCCATTGATAAAACATGCATGTACATCTTTTGAAAACAATTTAATGCCAAATAACTTTTAATTTTAATTGAAATCATTCTCCCCTCAATCAATGACATAGGTTGTTGATTGAGAGATAAAGATTTTGATAAATAAGTCCCGATGATTATCAAAAATAGAGACCGAGTTATTTTTCAAAGCATTTAGTTTTCAAGAGATAAATGTATATAGAATCGAGCATGGAATTTTGAAAGCATGATAAAACATTGCTCGTTCTTTCTTTTAAACCGGTTATTGCTCAAAATGACAATAAACCATCGCTTTCTCTTTCTCCCAATTTTTTTTTTTTTTTTTTTTAAAAAAATCGAACAACATCTAAAGTCCCGTGTCATTCTTTGAATGACAACATCAAGACCGTAGATATTATCGAATCGAGAGAAACATGACAAAATGACAATATTTTTGAAGATTTTTCAATTTTTCAAATTTTTATGGATTTTGAAAGTTTTATATTTTTCTATTTGATTTTTGAGGGTTTTATAATTTTGTATTTTGATTTTTCAATAGATATATACAAGAGAAAGATGAAGATAGACCTTTACTCTTCGTCTTCCTCCTCAAGACGTTTGAGTGTTTTCGTTGAAGGCTTTTCAAGCCAAGTCGTGGAAGAATAAACTCAAACGTTCTCTTGGAAGAGCTTTGGTGAAGATGTCGCTAACCGATATTCGTACCTCACAAAATATAGTTCCACCACACCTTTTTCCACTTGTTCCCGATGAAATGATGTCGAATGTCGATATGCTTTGCTCTTGAGTGTTGAACGTTGTTGCATGAGAGAGCAATAGCACTTTTATTATCACAAGATGTAGAGATTTTGTTGAATTCAAAGCCATAGTCGATAATTGAGATCTCATCCATAAGATTTGAGCACAACAAGATGACATGGCTATGTATTCACCTCTGAGGAAATAGAAGTACTCATTTGCTTCTTTGAAGACCAACTCACAAGTTTATCACCCAAAACCGAGCACCTCCGACGTGCTTGACGTGTATCTTGACAACCGCATGATCAAGATCTGATAGGTCGTTAGTGACATACCGGTGTCCTTCGGTACCAAAGTCCCATATTGATGGTTCCTTGAGATACCGAAGACCCGCTTAATCGCTTCAAGGTGCTTTTTAGTAGGCTTAGCTCGGTATCTAGCACACATGCAAACAATAACAAGATGTCCGGTCTACTAGCAAGTGAGGTACATCGTGATCCAATCATACTACGATATTTCGTTTGGTCAATCATGATCCCCGAGTGGTCCTCATCTTGTTTGGTTCGGTCAATCATGGGGTGTCAACAGGGTCACTTGAATCAAATCCAAATTTCTTTAAAATCTCTCATTGCATATTTAGATTGATTTATGAAAATGCCTCCGGACTTTGTGAAATTTGTAATCCCAAGAAAATGACATTTGTCCCATCATTGACATTTGAAACTTTGAACTCATTTCATTTGAAAACGATCACATTCCATTGGGTCTGCCGAGGCAAAATAATATCATCAACATAAATTTGAACATGAATCAAATGTTTGCTCGACTTCCGGTGAACAATGTAGGATCAATCGCTCCTTTGATGAATCCGGTTGATAGAAGAAACTTTGACAAGGTATCATACCATGCCCTTGGAGCTTGCTTTAAACCGTAAGAGCCTTCTTCAAACGATAAACGTGAGTAGGATGCTCTTGATTCACAAATCCTTCAGTTGGTCGACGAGACGACTTCTTTAAGATCTCCGTTCGTAAATGCCGCCTTTACATCCATCCGATAGACTACCATGTTCTTACTAGCAAAGATTAGCCGAAGATTCGATTGCCTCGATTCGAGCAACAGAGCAAAAGATTCTTCAAAGTCTATACCTCCTCTTGACGATATCCTTTAGCAACTAATCGAGCCTTGTTCTTCAACACATCACCATGCTCATCAAGTTTTACTTTGAAGATCCATTTAAGAGCTATAATCATAGCACGATCGAGCGGTACTAACTCCCATACATCAAGTCGATCAAACTCATGAATTTCATCTTGCATGGCATTGAACCGCCTATCTTCATTCATGGCGGTTTTAACATCTTTTGGTTCGATCTTAGATAGTACGGAGTTGAAGAAGCACCATAAGGCATCGGTTGCAAGTTGTTTCCGGGTTGATACAGACGAGAGGGATTTCCAATGATGTTGTCTAATGGATGATCGTGAGTCCATTTTCCGAGGTGTTCATGTGGCGCTTGTTGAGGAACCGAGGTAGTCGAGTCGATGTCTCCTCAAGAAGATGGTTCGATGATGATTCGTGAGAGCAAATATGTTTTCAAATGGAGCATCTTCGTGAGTAGCAAAGGGATTAACTTCATCATTGATGCCGTAAACATTTCCATGATGTACATTTGAAGAATGATGATTTGTTGATGAGATCAAGGATCGCAGCAGTGCTTCTTGACTTAAAGATATTGAGACCGAATGATTGACTTCATTCATCGAATATGAGCATCCTCTCGTTGTAGGATCAACACCTCATTAGTAATTGAATCATACAGCCATCAAACATAGGATCAAACAATTTCTTTACATCATCTTCGATGGAGGTACATATGGAGTTTCTTGAGAAGAGTTTGGAACAAGGGATGAACCAATGGGACTGCTTTTGAAGTGCGGGTCCCGAGTGGAGTGTCCAGAGCCATTTGACCGGTCACTCATCAAACGTAACGTGAATTGTTTCCATGATATTTCGGGTTCTTTTGTTGTAGATTCGGTATCCCTTTTGTTTGGTGCATATCCTACAAATACTCCAATGTCGCTTTAGCCCTAAGTTTGCCTAAGTCTTGACCCTCATTAGTTGGATAGCACAATGCACCAAACACACGAAGGAAAGATAGATTAGGTTTTCTCGCAGGACAAGTTCATATGGAGTTTTTCCATGAATAGTGTGAATCGTGAACGATTTTGTGTAGCATGCAAGGCAATTGCTTCACCCGTAGAAACATTGGAACCTTTGAGTAAATCAACATTGTTCTAGCGGCTTCAACAAGAGTACGATTTCCTTTCAACTACACCGCTCGCTTGAGGGGTTCGTGGAACACTTCTTTGATGGTCGATTCCAACGCTTTCATAGAATTCACTAAGTTGTTTGTTGACAAACCCGGCCCATTGTCTGCTCGATAATTCGACGATTTTGTTAAGTCGAACATGCATGTTTGATGAGTTTGATGATGATATCGAGTTTCATCCTTTGTCCTTAAGAACTTGACCCGTGTGAATCTAGAGTAATCATCAACCACAACTAACACATATTTCTTCCCAAAGATATTCTCGCACCTCATTGGTCCACATAAATCCATATGAATCATATGAAGAACTTCAAGATGAGTTAGTAGGTTTGGGTTTATGGGCATACTTTGCTTTTTCCCAATTGACATGTCGAACAAAGATGATCCTTTTCATACTTTAGTCTAGGTAAACCTACAACTAAGTCCTTTCTCGAAAGATCATTGATGGTGCCAAGTTCAAGTGATTGAGACGACGATGCCATAACCATGACTTAGTTTTTGAAGCCTTTGATAACAAGCGATTGGAGAAGCCCTCATCATGTCATCGATAGAGATGGTGTAAAGATTTGAGCCACGAGTTCCTTTTAACAGCTTCCTTACCATTAAGATCTCTAACAAAGCATGTATGTTTTCAAGGCAACTTCTAGATCGTAATCACGTAATTGACCAACAGAGAACATATTATGACCCAAACCTTCCACATAGTAAACTCTAGAGATGACACTATCACCAACAACATAATCTCCATAACCCATTATAGCACCGAAATGATCATTACCAAATCTAACAGCCCCGATGAATTTGCTCACGAAGTTCATGAGCCGCGACCGTCTCCAAATATATGCTTGGAACAACTGAGTCCGTGTACCACGTAATCGATTTGAACGATCCGCAGTTGAACATGCACAAGAATGGATAATCGGATAATTGGGATCCCCATGCAAGAATGGGTTCCATTTGGTTAGTTACAATGGTTGGAACACCCACATCGAAATAGAAGCATTCATATCGAAGTGAGGCAATGGAATCATTGTGAATAGATGCAATACTAGTGTCTCAGATAGCCCTGCTCACGGTGTGATCACTTCTTAAGGAATAGTTCTACCAAGAGGCATCCATTTTCTAGTGGGCATTATCGATTAGTCTTATGACCAACAGTATCCAATAAAAGCCTATTTTATCGAATGTTCTTCCCGGTTTCCACCGTTTTCAACTTTCTTTCGTTTTGCCTTTTAGCCTTCTTAGCATGAATTTTAGCATTAACAATATTAATCGGACAATTAACATCATTAGCGTAACATTAACACCACATTCATGATTAGAAATGTAATTCAAGCGGACATCATGTGACAACCCGTACTTTCGTGTCATTTCTAGACACGATTCATGTTTCATTATTTCAACATTTATAGTAAACTTGGTTTACTTGTTTCAAATTCGCGTAACCTTGAGGTTTAGCGGCGAATTCATGATCATGACATTCACGTACATTTCATATGGACTACGATTAGTCTACATTTCATTGACATCATGTGCATTTCATTAGTTCATTCACGACATTCCATTTTCACTTTAAACGCGTAATTTTATATTAAATAATTTTTATCGCGTGAGTTTTTATTTTGAATATTTAACCCGTTACCTTCAAAATGATCCCGAGGTATTTTTAAACTCACATTTAGTTCATAAAACTATATTTTTAGTTTTCCTAGTGTTTCACATTTATTTGGTATATTTATCGTTAACATTTAATTATTACGTTGTTTTCTTAAAAATCTTACGATAATTATTTTATCACCCGATTTTCACAAGGAAAGTATTTTACAATTTTTATCATCTCATTACAACCTATTTTGATTTACTAAAACTTACTTTAACCACAAATCACCATTACCTTTACATTCATTTACAAGTTACACATTTTTCAAATTCTACAAATATATAATACAAGTTACATTATATAAACAAAAAAAAAAAAAAAATATATATATATTTTGAGGACAAGATCCATAAAAACCCCAAAGGAAATGGGAGTGCATTTATTGGTGGTATGGTTCCATTAATATTTTGTCTCTAATTATTATACATAAGTCTTATTTCACAAAATTCATTTCACACATCTCATATTATCAAGGTGTAAAAATCTCATTTCTCTCTTCCTCTTGGCTTCCAAAACCGCCACATCAAGAAAAACAAAGGATCAATTTTTTTCTTCAAGATCAAGTGTTGTTTCAATCTAGTTTATACTCTTTTATGGTTTTGAAATAAAACCAAGAGTATTTAGGATAATCCTTGTTACTAGCACCTCTTCAATTTCACTAGTAAGCATGTTTTTATCATCCTTATGTTTCCTTATCATTTTTATATGTTCCTTATCATTTTGGAGCTTTTATGCATGTATTGTGATTTATACCATTTATTACATGATTTTAAGGTTTTATATACTTATTAGTCATCCTATAATTATTCCCAAGTTATTCTTTGGTCTTGATGGTGATTAGGAACCCATGACACCCTAAGAAGGTGTATGGTAGGATTAGATTAGCTTTGGAGTTGATTTGAAGGGATTAGAATAGGTTTTGTCCGAGAAAAACTATTTTCGTAAACTATATATTACGTTCTGTCCTTAAAACGTATTTCGGGAAAAACCCACTGATGGTACGACCCTTTGGCCTTGATATTTAGAAAATATACTTTAAAACGAATCCGTGGCCGCTTGAACGGATAAAACGGAGTTATAACGAAGCCGTGGTGAATTTTTAAAGTTTGACGACGAAAATATTATTTTCAAAATGACAGCATGCAGTTTTTATCTTTTTACGGGTCAAAACGAGCCTTAAGCTTCACAAATTATTTCGAATTCTCAAAAATATATTAGTTTACTTTGATACGGCTAAGGACATATTTTACGTGAAAACGGATTTAAAACGACAAATATATGGCCATTTTCATAAAGTTGCCGTAAATATTAATTTCAAAAACTATATTATTTTTACGAGACAAGTATTTTATTAGCTATATCGTCCATGTTTGCGGCGCTTTTAACCATGATGCAAAACTTTTTATAACAAAGTGTCTTCTAGAAAAATCAAGTTCATCGGCCATATTTTCAAAACAAAAGCCGTTTGTCAAGCGGAGTTTTAGTGAATTATTTACGGATGCTCAAACATTGGTCAAACTCATTTTCGCACACAATTCACAAAACCACCATCTTTAGCCTTTGATATCTTTATGATCGAGACCTTTTGACGAAAACTCCTGAACTGAAACTTTTAGATATCGATACAAACTTTCCAAAACCGTCGAGTTCGTTCTCTAACGATCGACGACACCATTTTACTTACCACTTTTCCAAGCCATTTTGTTGATTTCATGGTTTTTCCGACGACATTGTTTTGCGACGAAAATGGTAATTTCACCAAAATCATTATAAAACCATTGTAGGATGACATTTTGACGTAAAACATGTAAAGTCATTTTTGATTGGTCGAGACGTCAAAAGAGTATTTTTCGACGACGAGTAGTATTTTCAAAACCCAAATGGTATAAATAACATACGAAGTGCATGCATAGCATTACATTGTAACTCATGACATATCATATCATTGATAATAGGTCCCGTTGACGTATCATTATAAACCTCAAAGTACTCACTTTGTCATTCGCCGCTTTACCAAGTGAGTTTCATAGCCCTACTTTTACTTGTTTTCATAACTGCTTTGGGGAGATACATGCTTAAATATTTTTACAAGTACTATTTGAAACTTTTTAGACTAAACTCTAGTCATGATTACCATTGTTTGAAATCAAAGGTTACACTATATAAATTGTTATTGTCTTGGGATTATCGGACCGACGGTCTTGGTATTATCATTGATAACGCTCTTGGGAATCATTGACTGGTCTTGGGATACATTGAGTTATGGTGCTGGGATTTTCATGAACTAGGGTCTTGGTTGATTAAGTCAAGTAAACATTGATACATTAAGTCATTATGACATCATATGTTTGGAACATAAACTTTACACACTTTGGCAATGGGTTGTGAACACACAGTTGCAAGTTTTGTATGGGCGGACTTGGAACCGAGTGGATTTACAATGCCTTTGCTACATAAACGATTTTGAAAGTCTTTACATTTCAACGATTTACAATGCCTTTGCGGCATAAACGATTTGAAAGGTTTTACATTTCAATACAAACTCTATGAACTCACTCAACCTTTGTGTTGACACTTTTAGCATGTTTCATCTCGTATCTAAGGCATTCACTTCATGGCATGCATTTGGACACATCATGGAGTCGCGGTGACGACGCTGCCTCACTTGGGTTTTACGTACTTTAAAACATCGCTTGAATTGTAACAAACTTATTTTCATACAAGTTGATTTACATTTGGGACCTACTTTGTAAACTCGATTATTTTATTAAATCAAACGATGTATTTTCCAAACGACACTTTAGGTCGCTCAATATAACTCAGATGTGATGCTATGACAATCAATCCCGTGAATTCCATTCCACGCAAAAAATGTAAATTTGGGGTGTGACAGATTGGCATCGAGCTTCATTATAGAGAACTAGGTTGCATCATTGACCCTAGACTATAACTACATTATCATAGCATCTCATCATTTCATCACAAGTACATGTTCACTTTACATGCGGTTTATACGTACATTTTTCGAGTTATTTACTTTCATTTCATATCGATTGTCACATAGATGCCTTTAAATGCCCATCCCATTATTTTTCCCCATACTCTAACGTGGAGAATTCCTTGTCATTCCCTATCACAATTTTTATATCAATTGACTCATCACCGATAACGTCGAATACCGAGATAAACCTTTAAATAGGGCTAAGTCACTCTCACTCCTTTGTTTCACCACTAACATGTCGAGTTACACTTTATTCACACATTAAGTCTCTAAACCATCATACATTTGAAGCACTTACAACACCTCATAACCTATCTTTTCGAAACCGACGATCATTTTTGAAACATAACCTCAAACTTATCATTTCTTATCACATCTCTTTAGAGCGCTTATTATTAACATCGGATTTTGCTACGCCTCACATTTTCACTTGTTTTGAAGAAGATATGGCAATCAAGAAAGCTACAGCTTGAAATGACCCAAGCGGCTATTCGTGGTTAGTGAATGATAGCATTGCAAATGCTCTAAGAGTTGAAAGGAAACGGTGGTCTGCTAGCGTTGTCGAGGCCATGGTCGTCTTGAAGCCGCTAGACTAGTCGCTACTACTGGTAATGCCGAGGATCCGGGGTTAAGAAATGCTCGATAAAGATTTCAAAAATGGAGAACCCACTAAGTTTCGAGGTACCGAGGAGCTACGCCTATGGTTAGATGGTTTGAAAAGTTGGAATCGGTATTCTTGCTTTGTAATTGTCCGGATGATGAAGGTTAAGTATGCTACGAGTACTTTACTCGATGGAGCGTTGTCATGGTGGAATTCATACGCTCAACCGATTGGTATGGAAAATGCTTTTAAGCTTACGTGGGAGGAATTTAAGAGCTCGGTGACTAAGAAGTTTTGTCCTCGATGTAAATCAAAAAGTTGGAGACGGAGTTCTATGAATTGGTCACGATTGGGTACGACATTGACACATACATTCGGAGATTCCGTGAATTGGCCGCGTTATGCCCGTCGATGGTTTCGATAATGAAAAGTTGCTAGAGGCTTTCATTGGAGGACTTCCCAGGTCATTCAAGGAGATGTGACATCTTTGATCCACAAACAATCGAGGAAGCTATTCGAGTTACTCGGGCTGATGGCACAAGTGGTGAAGCGAGGTAAGTACACCAACACCAACCGAAAACAACAACAACCCACAACAACAACAATAACCACAACAACAATAATCACACCATCAACCAAATCAACAACAACAAAAGGAAATGGGAAGACGACCAAGGAGATTATAACAACAACAACCACAACACTAACACTAACCATCATCAACAATGTAAAAGAGGGCAAGAAACCGCGATGGTATATGTTGTCGCACCAATAGAAGGCAGAGGTTATGCCGAACCTACCCACTATGTAATCGATGTAAGTATCATCACACGGGTCTTTGTCCCGCTAAGTGCTACAAGTGTCAACAACTGGGACACCTTGCCGTGAATTGTAGAGGCAAGGCCATGGTTACATGTTACGATGGGGAGCAAGGACACTATCGGAATCAATGTCCTCAAAACCAAGGTCAACAAGTCGAAGGTGCTCATGGGAATGTATATATGTTAGAAGGAGCTCGTCAAGGTATCAACGACGCTGAAGACTCAAGGAGTTCGAAACTAACAGTCTTATTTCTCCTTATGTACTATGTTGTACTAATTTTATGTCTTCCATCGATCCGAAACTTTATAACTTAACGATGTATTACTTTTGCTAAACTACCCGTTGTAAAATATTCTCATCTATCGTACTTTATTTTCTTCCGATTTGTTATCATTTACGTGGTCTTAATTCTTGTTACTTTAACTATCATTTTAACGATACTTCTCCATGTCTTTTCTCCTTGATGTTCATCACAATTTTAACAACAATTGACTAACACCAAACAAACATATGAGTCGATTAGTCCAAGCATTGCATAGTTACTCCTAAATTATACATAGCCCGATCACCTATGTCTAATTCGAAGAATCATGCAATGAAGGGAGTAGTAGTCTTATATGAGTAAGTATTTCCGTAATCGAGCCAAATTTTCAAAAGATTTTCTTCAAACCACTTGTTTCAGCTTGATCCGCGACGCTTCTTGTTTGATGAGTTGCAAAGATCGAGCTAGAAACAAGTTGTTACTAAACCGATTTAGCCTAATCTCATGATGCTTCTTGTTTGATGAGTTGTGAGATTAAGTAAAATCGGTTACCAAAAGTCTTTGAGGGTTTTGCTCGGGAATGGGAAAGTTTGCTACATCAAACCCTAAACCCGTTAGACCTAACAACGATTGAATTCGTGGACTGAATTCCTTTTGATGGGCGAATGTGACAATCCGTACTTTCGTGTCATTTCTAGACACGATTCATGTTTCATTATTTCAACATTTATAGTAAACTTGGTTTACTTGTTTCAAATTGCGAACCTTGGAGGTTTAGCGGCGAATTCATGATCATGACATTCACGTACATTTCATATGGACTACGATTAGTCTACATTTCATTGACATCATGTGCATTTCATTAGTTCATTCACGACATTCCATTTCACTTTAATCACGCGTAATTTTTATTTAATAATTTTTATCGCGTGAGTTTTTATTTTGAATATTTAACCCGTTACCTTCAAAATGATCCCGAGGTATTTTTAAACTCACATTTAGTTCATAAAACTATATTTTAGTTTTCCTAGTGTTTCACATTTATTTGGTAATTTTATCGTTAACATTTAATTATTACGTTGTTTTCTCTTAAAAATCTTACGATAATTATTTTATCACCCGATTTTCACAAGGAAAGTATTTTACAATTTTATCATCTCATTACAACCTATTTTGATTTACTAAAACTTACTTGTACCACAAATCACCATTTACCTTTACATTCATTTACTTACACATTTATTCAAAAGTCTTACAAATATATAATACAAGTTACATTATATAAAAAAAAAAAAAAAAAAAAATATATATATTTTGAGGACAAGATCCATAAAAACGCCAAAGGAAATGGGAGTGCATTTATTGGTGGCATGGTTCCATTAATATTTTGTCTCTAATTATTATACATAAGTCTTACACCTCAAAATAATTTCACACACATCTCATATTATCAAGGTGTAAAAATCTCATTTTCTCTTCCTCTTGGCTTCCAAAACCGGCCACATCAAGAAAAACAAAGGGATCAATTTTTTTTTCTCAAGATCAAGTGTTGTTTCAATCTAGTTTATACTCTTTTATGGTTTTGAAATAAAACCAAGAGTATTTAGGATAATCCTTGTTACTAGCACCTCTTCATATTCACTAGTAAGCATGTTTCTATCATCCTTATGTTTCCTTATCATTTTATATGTTCCTTATCATTTTTGGAGCTTTTATGCATGTATTGTGATTTATACCATTTATTACATGATTTTAAGGTTTTATATACTTATTAGTCATCCTATAATTATTCCCAAGTTATTCTTTGGTCTTGATGGTGATTAGGAACCCATGACACCCTAAGAAGGTGTATGGTAGGATTAGATTAGCTTTGGAGTTGATTTGAAGGGATTAGAATAGGTTTTGTCCGAGAAAAACTATTTTCGTAAACTATATATTACGCTCTGTCCTTAAAACGATTTTCTGGAAAACCCACTGATGGTACGACCCTTTGGCCTTGATATTTAGAAAATATACTTTAAAACGAATCCGTGGCGCTTGAACGGATAAAACGGAGTTATAACGGCCGTGGTGAATTTTTAAAGTTTGACGACGAAAATATTATTTTCCTAAAATGACAGCATGCAGTTTTTGTATATTACGGTCAAAACGAGCCTTAAGCTTCACAAATTATTTCGACTTCTCAAAAATATATTAGTTTACTTGATACGGCTAAGGACATATTTTACGTGAAAACGGATTTAAAACGACAAATATATGGCCATTTTCATAAAGTTGCCGTAAATATTAATTTCTGAAAATTATATTATTTTTACGAGACAAGTATTTTATTAGCTATATCGTCCATGTTTGCGGCGCTTTTACCCATGATGCAAAACTTTTGTAACAAAGTGTCTTCTAGAAAATCAAGTTCATCGGCCATATTTTTCAAAACAAAAAGCCGCTTTGTCAAGCGGAGTCATAGTGAATTATTTACGGATGCTCAAACATTGGCGAAACTCATTTTCTACACACAATTCACAAAACCACCATCTTTAGCCTTTGATATCTTTATGATCGAGACCTTTTGGACGAAAACTCCCGAACTGAAACTTTTAGATATCGATACAAACTTTCCAAAACCGTCGAGTTCGTTCTCTAACGATCGACGACACCATTTTACGACCACTTTTCCGAGCCATTTTGTTGATTTCATGGTTTTTCCGACGACATTGTTTTGCGACGAAAATGGTAATTTCACCAAAAATCATTATAAAACCATTGTAGGATGACATTTTGACGTAAAACATGTAAAGTCATTTTTGATTGGTCGAGACGTCAAAAGAGTATTTTTCGACGACGAGTAGTATTTTCAAAACCCGTAAATGGTATAAATAACATACGTAGTGCATGCATAGCATTACATTGTAACTCATGACATATCATATCATTGATAATAGGTCCCGTTGACACATCATTATAAACCTCGTGTACTCACTTTTGTCATCTCGCTCGCCACCAAGTGAGTTTCATAGCCCTACTTTTCTTGTTTTCATAACTGCTTTTGGGGAGATGCATGCTCAAATATTTTTGACACAAGATTACTTTAGATTTTGAGACTAAACTGAGTATCATGATTACCATTGTTTGAAATCAAAGGTTACACTATATAAATTGTTATTGTTTGCGTGCTACTTGGGATTATCATTGATAACGTCTCTAAATCATTGACTCTTGATATATCATTGAGTTAGGTGCTATTGATTCATGTGCTAGGGTCCTGGTTGATTAAGTCAAGTATTGTTGATATTCATTTGACATCATATGTTTGGAACATAAACTTTACACACTTTGGCAATGGGTTGTGAACACACAGTTGCAAGTTTTGTATGGGCGGGACTTGAACCGAGTGGATTTACAATGCCTTTGCTACATAAACGATTTTGAAAGTCTTTACATTTCAACGATTTACAATGCCTTTGCGGCATAAACGATTTGAAAGGTTTTACATTTCAATACAAACTCTATGAACTCACTCAACCTTTGTGTTGACACTTTTAGCATGTTTCATCTCGTATCTAAGGCATTCACATCATGGCATGCATTTGGACACATCATGGAGTCGCGATGACGACGCTCTCACTGGGTTTTACATGACTTTAAAACATCGTTTGAATTGTAACAAACTTATTTTCGCACAAGTTGATTTACATTTGGGACCTACTTTGTAAACTCGATTATTTTATTAAATCAAACGATGTATTTTCCAAAACGACACTTTAGGTCGCTCAATATAACTGTGATGTGGTGCTATGACAAGATTAGTGTTAATCCCGTGTGAATTCCATTCCACGCAAAATCCATTAATTGTCGGGGTGTGACATCAATGACAAGGTTTGCAAATAGTATCGAAATTAATTAATTACACCACATTCATGATTAGAAATGTAATTCAAGCATATGGCTAATACTAGAATCAACATGATGGCTAATACTAGAATCAACATGATTTTTATTCAATTCAAGCTTAAAGTTCCTAGATTGTTCTTCTACTCTCTTCCAAAGGCACATTCTTAGCTTGAGAGGTCCTATCATTCCTTGTATTGTCTTGAGACTTTGACCGCTCCGCTTAATGTCACCGATTACTCTGTAGAGGAATGGGAACATTAGTTGGTTTAACTACTCTTTGCATCACCGCTTAGATGTCTTTGGGATCCGAACTACATGCGTGTGCACTAAGGTTCACTTTCTTAAAACTAGAGGTACCGAGATTTGTACTCCTAGAAGGCACACTTGAGTTCTCTTTCTTAGCATTGATGATCCGAATCAACTACTTAAAGGCACACTACGGTTCACATTCAAAACATTGGGCATCGAATGCATATCATACTTGGCATTAGGCATCGAGCATGGAATCAAAGGATTAACTCTCTCACCTAATGACTTTGGGTATATTGTGATCAAGCATTCTAAGATTTCTTGAGATCGTTTGGCATATAAGCATGCATGTCCAATTGCATTATCATGAGGTTTCTCTAGCTTATCCTCTTCAACAATCTCACGCAGACATTCTAAGTAATCCTTAGGGATGAGAAGTATGTTTGAATAGCAAGTTTGTTGTTCCTTAGATGAGGAGGACATATGTCATGATAAAGCATATTTATTACAAGAGTGAACCTTTGATACACCATTCTCCCATTGGTCATTGGCATTTTCCCTTTTACCCGACTCTTTAGATTCTCAATTTCCTTTTGCAATGAAGCTATTTGTTCGTTATTTTGTTACGAGTGACTTTAATTGATTCAAATAACTCATTGAAATGACGTTTAACCTTTTCATTTTCTTCTAGAAAACTTTCGCTTTCCTTTTGTAAAGCATTTACTAGGTTTTGAAGATGAAACGCTTTGAGAATTCGAGAATCTAAAGGAGGAGGCATTTGGGAGCCCGTCATATTGTTTGTTTGACCCTTTAATTAAGAGATTTGGGCTTTCAACTTTCGATCGTGTTGCATTGAGCTTGAATCATTCATCACGCTTGTTAATTTGAAAACCGCATCAAACTCGAGCATCCGATGATGTCTTGATATTTGAAGTTTTGACATTTTCTTTAAGATGTTGATATTTTAGTTGTAAATTAAAATGTTCAACTTCTAGTTTAGAAAAATGTTTAACCAAATTGTCGTGATCATCCAGCTCAATTTTCTCGCTTAGTTTAGAATTAGTTTTTCAAGCTCAATGACACGATCATGGGAGACTTTCGTGGCAACAGATAGTTCATGAAATTTGGAAGCATTAATAGAGCAATTTGAAGCGTTGAAAACATATCTTGAGCAACACATTCAAGAATAAGATTCTCATTCAATGTATGCAAGTTCTTCCTCTCAATCTCATTATATTTTAGTGCACGCTCATAGTCACTAACTTCAACTATCATTGCATCAAATTCCTTTTCCATTCCCTTGATATCGCTTTCTATCCCCTTTTAAGACTCTCAAAGTGATCTTTTAGAAGTTTAAAGAAAGGCATGACCTCGCTAAATAACATTCTTTCATTTGCTCAAACCCTTTCTCCTTCGCTATACCAAAGGGTGTGATCCTTTTCTTGCAAGTTTTCTCAAAATCAACAAATAGTTGAAATATAACGATATTGGCTAATTAAGGTCTTGCTTTTAGTGGCGATTGTTCTAGGAACAAGATGCATTGGTGTATTAGGAGGATACACAATCGCTTCTAGGCATTTTCCAAAGGGTGGGTTTGTTTCAACAATATTTTCCGCTTCGCTTATCTAAATCCATTTTCCGTAAGACTTGTTCGGGAGTCAACAATGTCCGAGCCTTAAACTTGTTCAAGGAAATCCAGCTTTTCCTTCTTGTAGTCATGAGGAGTGATAATTATTTTTTCTCTTTGCATTTAGGATCATTTAGTTTCATATTCATCTTTTCCTAGTGATTCCATCTAGTTTCTTATCATCCTCTCTGCACTCAACGCAACTAGGTTTTTGTCTAGGTTTAAGGATCTCATTGCCATCATAGATCACACTTATGAGCATTTCTATCTTTTAATTACTCGTGGTTTGGTTTATCAATAATGGGAACACTATGCTTATCACTTAGACTCTATGTTTAGTGACCATGTGAGCAATCAATGGTGTTTCCTTGTATGTACAACTTGTTTTCAAGTTTGTTTTTCAAAGTTTTCAGATTAGAAAAGTCTCTCAAGAGTTTTGATTCCTTTGCATTAAATTCTTTTCAATCACATTTTCTTGAAGTTCTTTTTTTGTTTAATGTTTAGAAAGTTTTTCTTGCAAGGAAGTTCTTGTTTCAATGCTTAAACTTACTTTTTCTAATTTTTGAAAGTTTTTTAGCTTGTTCATAAATAGCAATTTAATTACGGAATCATCGTGGCACATGTTTCATCAAAACATAGTCATTGTTGATCTGCATCAAAATTACTTTTTTCTAATGACTATATTACCCATATTTTCAATATTGGTTCATCCATTTCATGCATCCGAGATGAGTTTGTCTTGTCAAGGGATGGCCCAAATAGTGGTGAAGAAGAGACCTTGGGAGAGACCATTGGAGAAATGCTAGCCATAAAATTGTGTGTGCCGAGGTCCATCATCCACATCGAGTCGTATGCATCACAATCGGCGACTTGAAAGGCATTCGATGGTTGTGACCTATCTCCCGAATAGGTCGCTCATCCACATCTCGCATCATAGGTCTTGGCATTGCCTCAAGAAGAAACAACAATTCCTCTTCATCCAAAGCAAGACCATTGTCCCGAGCTTGTGCAAGCAACATCTTATCTCTCAAGTAATCAAGATTCGTGGACGCTTTGAGATGTGCGCTTTCTTGCAATGTGACCTCACCACCACGCTTATAACATTTGATCGGCTTAGCTTGACCTTGGTTACCATTCCTTCCTCGATTCGGTTGCCAACATAACCTCTACCACTCCACCTCTTCCCCGATCATACTGTCTTTCCCGAATCGGTTGCACCACGATCCTTCCATCTTTAACAAAGCTTGATTGTATGGGTTGGATGTCGCTCGAGGTTGTTGTTGGTTTGTGGGAGAGAATTCATGTTTTGACTAATCAAGAGCTAGTTGATTAATGAAGTTACCCACGTGTGCATCAAGATCGCCTTGTTTGAACATAGGATCGAAATGAGTTTGTGATTACCATTACCCAAGGGTATGACTTGTGAAGCTTTGGTTGTGATTCCGATGTTTGAGTAGAAGGCGGTTGAGTCATTAGACGAGCTTGTCTCCCCCGGTTGGTTTTGAACCGATTGAGAATCAATTTTCAAACATAGCATGTCTCTCATTCAAGGAGGAAGGCATAGAGTTGCTCATAGTTTGTATTCTTCAATCCTTTAGTGAGCTTCACAATGGTGACAAACTTGTGCCATTCGGGATTCATGTTGTTCACAAATTTTGAGTTCAACCGAATGTTAGGCATAGTCATTCGATGTTCCTCATGTCATTCATCAACTTATGAAATCTCACATAGTACTCATAGACACTCTCATCCGGCTTCATCTTGAAGTGTTCAAATTGCCATAGAGTTGTGATTCTCTGCCTTCCATAGTTAATTCAACCCGAGAGAAGCATCTTGACATTATCCCAAACCGCCTTTGCATCGGTGTTGTGATTGATCGCCTTGTAGATGTCTTTAGGAAGACCTTGAATAACAATGTTAGAAGCCCTATATATCGCATCAAATCTCTTTTCTCCTTATCATCAAGCTCATCATACATTATAGGTCCGTCCATTCCGTAAATAGGAGTTCCATCTTCATTAGTATCAAGTATGTCTCTAGTCGCCTCAACTCGATATGGTCCTTCATCAATGGATTTGAGAATGTTGACACCATTTTCCTTTCCAAGGCAATACAATCGATTCGTTGAGCCCAAGAATCGTAGTCGGCTCACAAGCATGGGTGGATGAGTATCCGACCCACCGCTGAACATCCCTGCAATGCGGAGATGATAGTAGGAACGTTGGTAGACATGTTAACGATTATACGGGATTTTATAACTCTATGATTAAACCGGAAATAGATTCTTTCACGGATTTTACTAAATCAAGAGAAACCGTAAACAATCACCCAAGTCGCTAGAAGATAATGCACTAAGTCGCTAACACCTAATTCACTAAGCGCTACACCACTAAGTCGCTAGAGTCCCAAGTCGCTAGACAAATGCAAGTCGCTAAGTAGTAACTCGCTAAGCCTCAAGTCGCTAGCAAAATTTTGGCGAGAATTGCCACTCAAGTCGCTAAAGATACAAGTCGCTAAAGAGCAACTCGCTATGCACCAAATCGCTACCACTGTCGCTACCCGTGGTGGAGAGTCCACTACTTGTACTTTAACTCGCTAGATCCAAGTCGCTAGCTCCAAATCAGAACTCGCTACAAAATTGCAAAGCAAGTCGCTACGAAGAATGAAGTCCGAATGTCAAGTCGCTAGCTTGAAAACCACAAAACATCACTTTTCAATCCAAAACTACCCAACCACGATGATTCAAGCTTACCAAATCAAAACCTAAACACTTGTGATGATTCTAAACATGAAAGTACAATCAAAATCCAAACTTTAACACTAGAAATCACCCAAATGATGCAAAACCACTAAACTTTTCAAACTCAAAACCACCTAAAACCACTAGAAATCCAAAGATGTGCAAGATATGATCTAACCATGGCTCGATACCAATTGTTAGATATTAGTTTTCACATACACATCAAACCATAACACAAAGTGGCGTATAAATGAGGTTCTAGAGAGAAAGTTAGAGGTTTAGGGAACTTAGTGAGAGAAAGTGAAAGATATTATTATGAGCTCCAACTCTACCTTGGGAGGTAGAGAGTATTTATAGTCTTACATAAATCGCCACACAACGGGTGTGGATCGTGCATACAGCTGGTAAAGACCGTCTGCCCTCCACGGTGTTACTTAACTAAATACTACTTAACTTAAAAGAACTACGACTACGAGCTTTCTAACGATTACATATACTTGAGGCGACCGACTCTTTAATGCGAATTTCTAATTCCAAACAATTTAAGTTCATATAAATGCAAAGTAAAAGCAAGTAGTTGAGCATGTATTTTTATCAAACAATTAATTCCGAACTCACATAATGCAATGATTATGATGACAAAAGTAGATACATCGAAATGAGGTGCGATCTCTATCCGCAACCTAATATGAATGATTTGTTCTAATGTAAGTCATGAAACAATGTCGTGCATGCAAACTCATATGATATCCATACCACTTGTACATTTGAAAATAATGTTTATCGTCGAAAATAAGTTTATAATGTCTTGACAAGTTACAAAATACTTTACAAGTATTTACGTCGAAACAACATCCCGCCATAGTCGCTTAGTGATTTATTGGTAAATATAATGTTTTCGCCGAAAATGACACTTTTCATACGCTGAAAATATGCCCAAAATGGCCTCGTAAAACTAGTCGTGAAATATTGTATGCGTTAAGGGTTAGTGATGAAACTCGACGCTTTTGAAAACCTTGCAAGAATGTCTAGAAGTCGATCATTTAACTTTTGACCATACGGGTCTCGATCATGGAGAAAACATAGGTAAAGTATGGTACTTGTACCAAAAATATTGTTTAAGGTAACTTTCGGCAAAGTTTGAGTGACCATATTTTATTCGTTACAACTCCGCTTGACTAACGGTTGGACATTTTAGAAAATAGGCTAAGCGAACTTACTTTTACTAGAAGACGCTATTTTATAAAAAGTATTCCATCAATGTTAAAACGACCTCAACATGGTCATTCGCGTCGTAATGTTTGTCTATTAGAAAATATATAGTTATACTTATATGAAATAGTTACGGCAACCTTGTTTAAACGCTGTAATTTAATCGTTACAAGTCCGCTTTTCACGCTTTATATGTCCTTAGCTTCATGCTAAAGTATACTAATATATTTTGATAAGTCGACACATTTAATAACGCTTAAGACTCATTTTGACTCGTAAAAGTCGAGACAACATGCTGAATTTTCTCGAAAATTATAGTTTCGCCGTTAAACTTGAAAATAGCATAACTTCTTCGTTATAACTCCGCTTTAACCCATTCAAGCGCCACGCTTTCGCTTTTAAAGTATATTTTCTGAATATCTAGTCCAAAATATTTTGTAAACTGTCGAAATTTCCAGAATTAACAAATATGATCGAGACCTTATATATAGTTGTCGAAATGGGTTTTTCTCAGTAAAACTTAGTCTAACCACTTCAAACCAACGCCAAAGCTATTCTAAACCTACCATACACCTTCTTAGGGTGTCATGGGTTCCTAGACATCATCAAAATGGTATGTTTCAAGGGATTATATATAGGATGAGATATACTAATTATAAGTACTAAAAACAAATAAAGTGGTATAGATACACATGTAACTTGCATGTTTTCTTGCAAAATGATGAAATAACATAAATATGAATATGAAAAGATTAATAATGATCATGAAAAACTTACTAGTTATATGATGAGGTTAAAGTGTAGTTTAAGTGGAATAAACCATGAACTAGTACAAGGAACTTATGATCTTCAATATTAGAGTAAGAGAACAAGTAAAATTGAATTTTGAGGGTGATGGGGGCTTTTTGGTTCGAGAATCAGCAAGAGGAAGAGCAACAAAAGAAAGAAAAATTGTGTTCTTAGCTTTAGTAAATATCTTGTTTATACTAGTCAGCCATAAGAAAGAGTAAATGTAGATTATTAAAGTCAAGATATTTAATGATATGGTGACTTGTATATGGGAGGTCGGCAAAAAAAAAAAAAAAAAAAAAGGGAAGTTGAAGTATTAAATGAGTTTTGTGGATTAAATGAATTTAAAGTTATGTAATATGTGTATTTGGTACATTTAATTAGGTATTAAGTGTAGCGTTAACTATGAATCAATTTTAACGAGATAAAGTAAAATATATCGAGTCATAAAATTATAAAATATATTTCTTACAAAAATTTAGTGAAATAATAATTATCGAGTAGTATCTACGAAAACCGTCGTAATTATATAAATATAACAATTTATATACAAAATAAATTTAAAACACCGGTAAACTAATAATATTATTTTTATAATCTTAATATGAGAATAAAATATATCGAAATAATTTTTGGAAGTATCGGATCAAATGTTCAAAATAATTAATTACGCGATAGCGTTTATTTAATAAGAAAATATACGTTAATGAAATATAAATTTTCTCCGGAATGAATAGTAAAATTTGAAAAATGACCGGAAATCGAGAATTGTGACAATAGGTTCTCTAAGATGTCTTAAATGTTATGGGACTTAAATGTCCAACCATAAGGAGCGAGGACATCTAATGATGGTTTTGATAAGAAAGTGGACTTTTATGTTTGTAACTAAGAGTTTAAGCATGACACTAATATTTTGAGGATGACGAATGAAGCCAAATGATCCTAGAGATCGATGGTAACTTAAGAAAAATTTGAAAATTCCTAAAAAATAAAAGAAATGAAAACCGGTTTTTAGCCTATTTTGAGGTAAAGATGACTAAAATCAATTTGCTAAAATTAAGAGAAATAACCAACTTGGTTTTTGAGATGCGAGGAACAATGTGTGAGCATTGGAGCGTAAATATGGTGAGTTTTGGTGAAGTGATAAATCAAAACACCTTGAATGTGATCCTAATTTAGCTATGATTGAGTGTGAGACCTATTGAGCTTTGAGAAAGACTTAAGTGATCCTAAAGTATCATGTTTACAAAGTATAATAAGGTCTGGAAGATTGGATTGATGTGAAAGTGTAGAATTCTTATATCCGCTACCCTGATCCCACGGTTCCTCATACGAGGGATTCGCTAGTTATAGCTCAGTGGATCCGGCCATCACGACCAAGAGCTTCACAAAGAATGTGCAAAATTTGCACCTCTTAGCAAATACCCAACCTAATCATTTTTATATCAAGTAATCAAATATGCAAGCAAGGTATATCGTGCATGGTAAGTAAGAGTGACTAAAGGTAAGCAAATATGAGTAAGAACGACTTCTTGATTTCGATCAAGTAGTCGTAAAACTCTCATTGGGTTGCCTAAGTTAGGTGTCATTGTTGTCGCCATGCCGCCTACTAAAGCTAAGTCTAGAAATATTGTTTAAGATGTTTTATGCACCATTGTTCGAATTTTAAGGTCCATGACCTTACCTTCCCCTTCACTCAATCTTTTACTCCATCGCCTCCAAGCTTCACTCTTCAACCCTTCCCGCCTACTTCTTCTTCTTCATAAGAAAGTTAGCAAAACATTTAAACATCCCCTTTGTTTTTTGAAATTCTTGAGATGGGCTTGGGATGTCTGGCAGTTGCTCAATATATGCTATGGGGTCAAGTTGAACGTTGCCAACAAGGTTGCTTCCTTCTCCCTCCCTTTCATCTAATGAGTCCGTCGGTGGGTGAGGTCTCTTGCCTTCAACCATAAACCTTGTAGTCTTCTCATCAAACAAGGGCACCATGACCTTGTTGCAAAAGATGTGGTCACCGGTGTAGGGAGATGGATCTAGAGCAAAGACAAAATTGGCTAGACGAGTTAAGAGCATGGCATAGGGAGACCCATCTTGTCATCCTTGATACACTTGCCATCCGCTTAACCATGTAAAAGGCAAGATTGAAGTGAGTCCCAATAACAAGGAAATAGATCATGTAGTCGGCAAGCGTTGGGATGATCCTTATTTCCCACTAAACAAAGGACATTCTCCTTAACACTAGTTCCCATTTCTTGTACAATGGGAACATCTCGAAAGCTCCATTTGAAAGGGATCCCTATACATGACCTTTGATTTCCTAGTGACCCGAGACGGGAGGCTCTTTGGATGAAGACGGTATCTCTTACCGTAGTAGGATCCGGGAGAGGTGTGAAATAGATCGGATGCTCATCGACCATGTCGTGGAGGTAGGCTAGTGACCATTCATTTGAAAACAAGCATACCCTCAAAGAAGGGCACAAGTATCCTTGCAAACTCCTCGAGGGTGAAGGTATATTCGTGTTCATTGATGACAAAAGCGATCGAAATGGTTCCATCTTCATTTCTTATGATCCTCATGCTCTTGTAGAACTCTAGGACAAATACCGGACAAACTTGTTCATTGATGTTTTAAAGGCATTGGAAGTTGATTCCCACAAAGACTTGGGAATGTCGGTATTGTTGAGAAATGAGGGTTCGACTACACGCCCTCATGGAACAACCTCTTTGCAACAATTTGAAGGCCTTTTGGTCCTCGGACTTAAACCTTCCTTTCTATGATACATCGGTATGTAGTGTGCCGTGTCTTGTTGCCTTGAGCTCGGCATGGTTGATCCTAAACGCCAAAACCGCAATGTGGTGTCATTTATGTAATAGTATCCTAATTAGGTTCATCATAATTTTCTCAATACATCTTTATTGAATTCAAATGAGTTTTTAATTTGTATTAACAATGTTGATTCTTTGATTTAGTTCATCTTAGAAAACAATGTGATACCAAATTGTGATAAACCCATTTGAACCAAAGTTCTCAAGATGAAAATTGTACTTCTAGGAATTAGAGAATGGAAATAACAATGTAGTGAAGATAATACTTACTCAAGTGATTGTTTCCTTTGAAATGAAGAGGAATGAGATCCTATGAACAAGAACTTAGGGTTTATGTTCGTGAGTGGGAGAGTAAGTCGAAAGTAAAACTCCACAATGATCATCTAGCACTTATTATGTCTTCGATGTCTTGGTTCCCACGGATCCCTTGAATGAGGATCCGCTAGTTCAATCTCGTGGATCCGCAAATCAAGAGTTAACGCTTAAGTGAACTTTGACAATTTTGATACGGGAGTTTTAATCCTTGACTAATGTAGGTGTTTTTGCTCTGTAGCTTAAGGTTTGTTTATGGTTCGAGGTTTTGACGAGTTTTAGTTGTTTTACTAGCCTTTTTTGACGAGGTTCCCTTTTTACGAATGAATCATAATTTGGAAAGTTAAGAATCATGAAAAAAAAACTATTTTATCATGATATGAGAAGTTTCACATGGACACTATTGACATGGATGTAATGCCAATAACCTCATGTGAGAAATGATGACCAAGGCTCTCGAATAGCCAAGATATCATTATGAGATAAAATGACTAGTTTGTAGTTTTGTCTATAGAGATCAACAAAGAATGCTATTCTTGATGATATGTTCGATACAGATAACAAATTTAGTGATATTGGAGTATACATATTTAGTCTATGATTCTTTACGTGTTATAAGAAAAGCTAGGAATTATACAATAATAATTTATTTATAAGTAAGTTATAAAAGAACATACCTTTGCTATATATATTCTTTTTATGATTTAAAGAAATCATAGATGCGAAATTCTTCATGATCTTCTAAGATGCTCAAATCCTAGTAAGAAGATTTCTAAAAAAAAAGTGTTAGAATGATCTATCACTATCCAACATTTAAAATATGATGATTTATAAAAACATGATTTTTTTTTGTTTTAAGAAATTCCCTTCTTTGTAGTTTTCAAACATACACGGATCGTATCAAGTTTTCAAAGTACAATATACTTTAAAAAACTTGGTAACGAAGCTCTGGTACCAATTGTGTAAAACTAGAAGGGGAGGGGGGTTGAATAGTTTTACCGATTAAAACTTTGGTTTAAATTATTTAGATCAACTTATATCAATCTATTTAATGTGTGTGTTGGATGTTGATAGATAAGCATATAAACAAGTAATGCAAAGATAAAGAGTAAGGAACACAAAACCACGACATGAGTATTTATAGTGGTTCGACTACAAGGACACCTTCATTTCCCTACTCCACTCACCGAGTTCCCCACTCAAAAGTTCGTAAGCACTACACAACACAAGCTCCTTAATGTGGCGGAGAAGCCTTCACAACGTCACCTACTCTTTATCCGGTACAAGGCTAGACACCGGGTTCTTCCACGAGGTAGAACAAAACCTATCACAACGCCGCCTACACTTTATCCAGTACAAGGCTAGATACCGAGTTCCATTACAAAGGAGGAACTACTACCTAACACTACACCAATACACAACAACCCCGTAGGAGACACACTTTTATTACAACAACATAAAGGATATCAATATCCTTTAACCCAACCTATCTATCTTGTACATCGATGCACCATATCGAATGTACTCCCTTTAAACCTTTCATTAATGCTCTTGACACGATCCTTTGGCACCTTTCAATAATGCCTTCAACATGGACCTTTGGCACCTTTCACTAATGCCTTTGACACGGACCTTTGGCACCTTTCACTAATGCCTTCGACACGGACCTTTGACACCTTTCACTAATGCCTTCATCACAACACTTCTAGGAGGGAGGAAAGAACTATCAACAAGATCACTTCAGTAGTCTTGATGATGACGAAGCTTGGCAACTCATGGACTTGAGCTTGCTCGACTTCAAGAGGTGGTGATCTCGCCTTTAAGAGGAACCTAAAGAATCATACAAACACAAAACTACATAGAAAGATCCTTTGGATATGAGGTTAGAGAGTTTACAATACTAAGAGAGTATGTGTAAAGGGGTGAGTTGCAGAGAAAGGCTCACTATTTATAGGCAAATTTCTCTACTATTCCTCGGTTCCCACGAATCCTCCCGTAGGATCCGCTAGTGCAATCCAAGGGATCCGCCACCGGGTCATTTTAAGTCCGAATTTAGGTTACAAACCGGGTTATGGGTTATGAACCATGGGTTATAAAAGATGCAATATATCTAGACATCGATCATGGGTCATGGGTCATGGACCATGGATAATACCCAACATGACTTTATGCATGATGTCATGCAATGGGTCATGGGTTATGAATCAAGCTCCATGGGTATGGGTCATTGACTTTGGGTTTTACCCAACTACATTCAATGTATCTAGTCAATGGGTCAAGTACTTAGATTTTTACCCATTACAATATAAGTATTCACATTTCCATATTATGTAAACACTAGTTGTTATACATATGTATTTCTATAAAATGTAAACACTATTACTTGTTTAGTGCTTTATATGAAAATGTAAGTATGTTAGTAAACTATTGGCTCAAACCATTTACGTATTTTATTTGTTTCGTTAAAATGATTTTACGTTTTTTATCGACAAAACAATAGAAGATCGTAAAATATAAATAAACATTTTACGGCTTATTTGTATTAACGACTTACATCCGTAACTCAACCGACCTCACCGAGCTTATCAAGGTGATCAACGACGATATTCGTGGTCTTCACTAACATCCATCGTAATTACTACTCGGGAAAGAATCGCGCCTAGGAAAAATTTACAAACTCTTTGGCCTAAAATCTTGGGCCAAGGATGACCGCCTGAGAATTCTCGAGCCTCTATCTCCTCAGTTTATCGGTTCTCAAAAGGACATCTCGACATCAAGTCTATGATGTCTAAAATCTATCATGCTTTAAGGGTAAATCCACCCCTCAACTTCAAAGCGAGCCAACTCTTGCTCTCATGAAGGTCCAACAATAGTTGGGGGGGAGAAAGGCACTGAAACACCAACTCCTTCTCATACTGAGGGGGAGACTGAAGAGCCAAAGGCAATTGTGCCCCTCTTATCCTTCAAGCCAGAGCCTGAACAAGAGATCCCTGACCAACCAACTTCATCAACAGTCTCCAATAGGAAAGGAAAAGGAATTGCAACCACATCAGAGCTTGAACAACCCAAACTTGTAAAAGCTTCATCGATTGTCTGCCAGGACCCTGATGTACCTATCAGGGTGCCTTATGAGATCAATGGAAAGATATTCCATCTGACAAATGATGAAATCAATGCTCTTCACAATGGTATATTTTTTAATAGCGAATTCCCTAGATATTTGCTAGATATTTGATGAATAAAGTTTGTTATATTAAAAATTTGTAAATATTAAAAGGTTTAAGGGTGAGTTTTGCATATTTTTATATTTTTATATTTTTAAATTTTAAAAAGTTGGTAAAGAATCTTCGTGCAACAAAGGGGGAGATTGTTAGCCGTAACATTTTTATTAGAAGTGATGGTCATTCACATTTAGGAACTTTGTAACGTGTGTTAGATATCGTATTAGAATAGTCAACGGGCTCGTGGATTGGACTAAGCTAAATGGCTAAAAGCTATGTTAAGCTAGCCTTGTATAAGTTGTCATCCAATCAAAGTCCAATCCAAGCCCAAGCCCAAGCCCATGGGGTGTTTTATCTTGTACTATAAATACCCCTCAAAGTCTCATTTGAGGGGTGTGCTTGAGTGTGTTTTATGTGTGTTTTTCTTTCAAGTAATACAAGTTTCCTTTCATCTTGTTTTCTCTCTATATACACGAGTTACATCTTAAGTCACCATCTTTCCATCTTTGTTTCTTGTTTCTTCTACGCATAACGTGGGTGTTTGTGTTTGTGTTCGTGTGTTACGTGTTTGGTAAGTGTGGTATACGCGTAAGGTTGATATATTTAAGGTCCTAAAATTGGTATCAATCGCCTAACAATGGTTTAGGAGTGTTTGTGTTACGCTTTGATCAAGCTTTACACATAAACTCATGCTTTTTAATATAAACGGGCTTTTTGCATAAAGTTTTGATTTTACGAGGTTTTAAGCTTAGAGTTGTAGACTTTATTGATCTTTAAGTGTTTTGGAAGAAGTTTGTGCAAAAGAAATCATTTGGAAACGTTTTTGGGTGAAAAGTAGCGCTTTTGCAAAATCAGGCGCTTTACGCGTAAGCATACTTTTGGTCAAAACCCTTTTACGCCAGAAGAAAAATTCAAAACCCTAATCCCACGCCAGAAGAATTTTGGTTTCTACGAATAAGCTTTTGGTGCGATTCTTCGAGCTTCAACGGTTACTCGCTTCCTCCTCTTGGATAAGTTTGTGGAATACTGACCGTGGATATCTTCTACACTTGGATAAGTGTAAAGGATTTTGGGCAAACCCTAATTTTACGCGTAAGCTATTCCTACGCGTAAGCTCTCTTGTCTCACGCGTAAGTTGGGTTTTACACATAAGGAAAACCTACGCCTAAGCATCCTCGCCTAAAGAATCTTACGCCTAAGCAATTCTACGTAACTTCTTCCTCTCACGCCTAAGCATTTTCTACGCCTAAGGATTTCTTTAAAAAAAAAAAAAAAAAAAAAATCTTTTATGGCGGGAAAATTTGAGTAAAATTTAAATTTTAGGGAGTCTAAACGTTCAACTTTACGCTAAATTCAAATTTTGGTTTAACTGTGAAAATTTTGGTCAAAATTCAAATTTTTTCGTCAAATTTACGCGTCAAAATTGTCAAAACTCAAATTTTACATACAACCTTAGAATTGAATTTTATGGTGAATTTCAAATTTTGGGATGTAAAAGTTTACGCTTAAGAACAAGTTTACGAGTCGATTTTCAAAGAAACTTCAAACGGCAATAACTTATTAAACACAACTACTTTATCGTTGAATCGATCCTACATCAACTTTATCATCACATACCTTCATCAATGGCAACCGATTTAAGATCGTGTCAAAACCGCTTTCACAAATGCTATTGCCTCATTCTCCAATGCATGGATTTCGAGTTCAAAACGCAGTTTGCTCAACCGAGTATGCATATGGGTCAAGAAGGACACATGGTTGATGTTATTGGGAATCAAAATGCATTTGCTACGGGTATACTAATGGGGAATCAGATGCAATATGCAGGGCAGTATGTCGGATATCAGGGGGGTCAGATTGTGAATCAGAATATGGTATATCCAAATAGGAATAACTGTTTTATGACTTCGGTTCAGAATGCTACCTCCGAACCACAAAGCCAAGCTTCAGGTTATGTTGACTCAGAATGCAATGTCAAACCGATGACGAAGCTTGAAAGACTCAAGTACATGTTGATGTTAGCACTGAAAGAAGAATCAGGAATACCGTTGACTGATGAGGAATACGAATTCCAGAATCCAGGACGGGTAGACAAAGCAAACGTAAATGCAAACTACTGCTTTACAACAACCAAATAGGACACAACATCAAGTGGTACTTTTGACACACCTCCGCCTATGACACATATCCACTCAACGAGGTACCAAATTATAGTAATGTTGCTAATCCGTTTACTCATGAAGCTACATTCGTGTCTCCCGAACCTTATTATGACACATATGTGGGAGCAAGTTAATAGCAATGTTAACTCGAAACTCCATATATGGAACCTAATGAAGGTCAAGGTGAATGTAATGGTGCTAATGATGAGGAAATACGCGCTTATTTTGAAACATTAATTAATAATTGTGGTATTGAAATTGAGAGTTAAAACGGTCAATCGCGATGTTAAGGCCGTGAATGCTAAATTGACCGAGCTTGAGAGTTACAAGGAGAATGCAAAAGCCTTTGAATTTCACAAAACAAAGAGTCGGAATTAGAAATTGGTTATCGAGATTCCATTTTAAGAGAACAACAATTGCAAATCAAGTATAACACGCTTGATGTTAATTTGAACTTGAAAATAAAATCTTTAAACAAGAAAATTTCGATCTTAAAACCAACTTTCTAAACAAGAAGCAACTTATTCGATCTTGAAAAGAGAAGAAACAGTTGATTGTCGATTTTCAAAACGAGAAGATTCTCTCCTTGATGAAATTCTTGATAAAGATGAAAAAATCAAAAATTGGAAAATTTGCTTGTTACAAAGGGTCATTCAACTAAATCAACTAATATGTCGATTAATCAAACAAAACCGTATTTTCATACAACACAAAAATGGCTCTTGGTAACTCACCTCCTTGTTTCCTCAAGAAAGCTCGTGAAGAATGTAATGTGTTGAATAATGGAAAAGTCGCATGAACCTATAATTGTTCATGATTCTCTTGAAACGTTAGAACTATCTGATGAGAGTAGATAAAAAATGAAACAAAAGAATCCGGAAATCAAACCCATTGATTATAACAAATGAAACAAAATTAATGGAATTTCTTTTGTCCCTCAAAAAGAAAAGTCAAAGTTTTCCATAACACCCAGTGTTTCAAACAATGAGTCAAAATCAGTTTCAAAACCTGTTGTTGTCTCACAATCTCTTTCGAAAATCGAACAAATGTCTTCACACAATCCTTTTAACACAAGTGATGCTAGAAGCATTTTAGATGACGTTAAAACTAGAATTGGGGAACTTCAAGAGACCATTAAAACTAAAACCAATATTACTACTAACATTTGGTTTACTCGTCATGATGACGAAACGAAAGTGTTTTTTGAAACTCAAATTGCCCCTCCGCTTAATAACATCAATTCGAGGGTAATTCATTTTGAACAAGCGTTTTTAAAGAAACGGGTGACTTTGTCAAGGACCACAAACCGTAAAGCAAGCTAATGAATGTTTTGAACACATCAAAGTTTTGGAAAACTAAATGATTCTCTTCAAGATGTTATGACTCTCGATATCATGTCCATTATTTTACAAACATATTCGTTGAAGATCATGAAAGACTCCACCGAGACCTCCGCAATTGTTTCAAAATATGAAAATGCTCTTGAAAAACTTGAAAAGAAAACGTGTCCTATTTTAAACAACTTGATCGAAAAATGTAGGAATGCAGTATGACAAACTGCCTTATGAGCGTGCCTACAAAGACATGAAAGAGCAAAATGATCTTTTGAGACCTCGCTTGGAATGTCTAAAAGGAAGGTGGATACTAAGTTTGCAAAACCATTGACCGAGGAGAAAACAAATGTTCCTAAACCGTTTTCAAACCAAAATGTCTATTTCTCGTTTCCTCCAAAGTAGATGAGAAAAATGATATGTCAAAAACAAATACTCTACGCCTTTGCCTATTAAAAGAGAATTATCAAAGGTTTTGAAAACTGCTTTTTTGATAAAGAAAATGTGTTTACACCGGCATTTCTAAGACTAGAACACGGAATGCACAAAAATCCAGCTTAAAGAATCATTGGTTCTAACGACATGGTCAACAATCACTATCTAGAAGAAGCTAGGAAAAGCCACGCACTCGAAAAGACGAATTCTAGGTGCAACATCTAAGGTGATGAATTCTACAAGATTTCAAGGCAATACTAGTAGTTGTAAACCATTACCTAGGAACCATCACACGACTAGGAATTGGCATGCATCTAAGAGTAGTTACGGAAGCGTAATGTTATGCATGTAGAAAACAACACTAGAGATTCTAAGTCTTTTCTAACAATAAACAATTTTCAAAAGACCAGAGTGACAAAGTTAAAGTTGTTGTTTTAGACAAGAATGTTGAATCATGTCATCTACATGTCAAAATGTGCTTTTCACTAATCATGATGCCAAGGTACAATCCACTAAGACACCAAATGTAAACACACCCGTTGATAAGATGAACATGGATAAGAAACCTACTAGGTGGATCTCTTCAGACGTAGTTCTTCAAAATGAGTCTTCCGTTGTATCCGAAAAGAAAACAACTCCTAGATATTACCTTAGGTGGATACCCACGGAAAAGTTTTCAACAAAGTAGGTCTTAGATGGATTCCCACAGAAAGATTTTGATACTTGCACCAACACGTATAATAGTGTCAATCATCGTGATAAGGAAGTAGAAACCAATATAATCATGGACAAAGTGAACACCCTTAGAGTGAGGAATCAAATACTTCTAACATCGTTATTTGTGAAATCTCTTCGACTTTGGATGCAGTGCATCAAATATCTCCGAACCCGACTCTCGTGTTCCAATTTCAGAACTCTTCCTCTTCATTCTTTCAATCTTCTATCTTTGATTTTCCATTTCTTTTATAAAACCAACAAAAGCAAAATATAAAATATAAAATCTTTCAAAAATACAAAAACAATATAAAATCAAAAATTCAAAATATTCCTCTCACGACATGTCTTTCAGATAATCAATATTCAGACGCTTCTAGAAATGTCATTCAACAATGATACGGGCATGTACGGATGCTTGAGCGAGAGCTCTTTAAATGTTTTCTAAAACATGTCGCTTCTCAAATATTTTCATCAATAATGGCTTTCAGATACTTCAAAGACGAAACCCGAACTTCAAAATGATGGCTTCGGACACATCGCTCAGACCAGCTTAAAGAAAGGAAAGTGCTTAACCAAATCAAAGGTTTTAAATATTGTTCAAGCACTATTCCTAAAACAAAATGGCTTGCGATTACTTGATCAGAACCGATTTTTAAAGAAAGAAAAGTGTTGCGCAAAATCGATTTTCATAAATATTGAGCACTATCCTAAAAAAAATGAAGATACTTCTTCTCTAATATCTTCAAAAGATTTTTCAAAATCTTGTTCTTCATCTTGCTTACCATTGATTCAAAAATTTTCAAAAAAGATTTTTCAAAATCTCTCACATTTGGTACCAAGATAACTCCCTCTAAACCCTTAATTGATTCTAAATTTTCAGTATGAAAATATGCTTTCATTAAGGGGAGTATTAAACCAAAATTGTTCCAAAATTCATGCTAAATCGCTTTCTCCAAATGTTTTTCAAAACATATCTTTTAATCATTTTGTTTCAAAACATCATAGATATGCTATTTTTGAGGGGAGAAACGTGATTAAAATGTGATCAAAAAGGTTTAATGATCGTTGTTTGAATCTCAAAAGAGCTCGACTCGACCGTAACCAATGAATTAACGAGAAATTAAAGTCGAAATGTACCATTTCGAGAAACTTTCTATGGACTTGACCAGACGGGTAATAATTTCAAGCTAGTTCTCTAGTGATGTAAACGTGTCTCGAATCGGTCTAGTTCATTTAAAGTCGATCAATTCAAAAGTGTGAACTCTACCTCACCGTGAAGATTTAAGTTAAAACAATATAAGCACATGTGAAGGGAGTGTTTCTAAAATATAAAACCTCAAGGTGTTAACAAAATCATGTTTTATAATCATAAACACTTTGAGAGATTTTCAAGAAAAAGGTTTTCATGGCAACATAGGAATAGTCATGGAGTTATAACGTGACTAAGGATAGGAATATTCGTCCTATGATCCGCCAGAGTCGGGAGATCTACCCAAGAACAATACCCATAGTTAGTATTAAGTCCTTAGGTATGATTGAAAAAGGAGTAATGTGAGAAAGGAGAAAGAAGGGTTGAAGAATTTAAAAAAAAAAAAAAAAAAAAAAAAGGTGAAAAGAAATAGCCCTCCATAATCAACCTTAGCGCAGAAACCGGTTCAATACATATGCTACTGGTTGTCACTTAGATGACGCCGGTATTGAAGACAAAGACGCTATGGACCTAGTGACGACCGCACTAAACCTTCTAGCCACTCAATTCCTCTTAAAAGGATTTGTTTCATTCTCACTGGAACCCTACATAATCTATCGACTTTCTCTTAGAGATCGTTGATATTGAAGAAGGAGACCTCTCCCTAGTCTCCGCCGTAAAACCAAATGCACTATCGAGTCTAGAGCCACGAGATTCATCAAAAGATCTCATAGGAACACTTGACATGACATCGCTTGTTGTTCAACAATAATAACACAAGTGATATATTCTAGAGTCCCACGCAGATCTTAGCAATCTGCCGTAACATTTATGAGAAGTTTCACATCCGTGATCTTCAATGATTGAATGGAAACTCCCGCCAGGTCAACATCAAGCACACTCGACAAAGCAGTCACTGTAACTCCCCGTGGATTACGCTTAGTGTGTCTCAAACGGTCTACGTCAGGGTGATGCTTCGTGTACCTCGGCGACTCATCCGAATCAGAGGTGTACTTTGGTACATCGCGTTATCTCACTTGGGGACTCAGCTCGAAACGACCTTTGTAAGAATTAGAGACGTGTTTTCGCACTATGTCATAACACACTCAAATTCAAACTTGTGTTACCGGATTACTTCTAACCCATGTTTTATGTTTTCTTCTTATGGATGCTAGCGGAGGAAGAGATCGCAGATTCTCCACATGCTCATACCAACAACACATGAAAGTTCTCATCAAAATCAAAGGCAACACAAAGTTAAAGATGATTCTTCGTCAATGTCAAAGAATCTACAAAGTTTAAAGACTCGACAACTTCATCATTGGTAATTCAAAGTCAAATAGAAGTGTGAGCATGGTGGAGAAAGACGTGGAGACACCTAACCAACGAAGTTGACAACGGCAGACAACCACTTTAATTGATCACAAAGCATGAAGGAACAAAGAATTAAGACTATTCTATATCTACACGCAAAGTTCAAGCTCAAGGAAAGTAAAGACCTAATCAAGTGGAGCATCTGAATGACCACCCTTGTGGGAGATTGTTAGCCGTAACATTTTTATTAGAAGTGATGGTCATTCACATTTAGGAACTTTGTAACGTGTGTTAGATATCGACAGAATAGTCAACGGGCTCGTGGATCGACTAAGCTAAATGGCTAAAAGCTATGTTAAGCTAGCCTTGTATAAGTTGTCATCCAATCAAAGTCCAATCCAAGCCCAAGCCCATGGGGTGTTTTATCTTGTACTATAAATACCCCTCAAAGTCTCATTTGAGGGGTGTGCTTGAGTGTGTTTTGTGTGTGTTTTTCTTTCAAGTAATACAAGTTTCCTTTCATCTTGTTTTCTCTCTACATACACGAGTTACATCTTAAGTCACCATCTTCCATCTTTGTTTCTTGTTTCTTCTACGCATAACGCTGGTGTTTGTGTTTCGTGTTACGTGTTTGGTAAGTGTGGTATACGCGTAAGGTTGATATATTTAAGGTCCCACAGCTACACTAGGCTTAGTTTTAAGAAATTGCCGCATATAGGCAATGAAGTGATGCGGCCAACATTAATATTTCATTTTGACTCATGATTAATATGGACCGAACACGTGTTGGTTTTTGACATCACGCTAATAGGCGTGACGAAGTGGCCTTTTTGAGATTTAAAGTTGGTCCTCCTGAAACAACTCATTCCCAAAAGGCCTCTACAATAATTTTCACTTTTTAACCAAGTACTACTTGACTAATTAAGCTACACATATTTTTACATCTATTTTAATCATGTGTTATCTTTTAGACAATTCCTAATTTTGTTTATGTAATATAACAAAACAAGGCAATAAATGTAGTGTCAAGTAAAATTTTGAAAACAATGTTAATAATACTTGCTCTATAAGAGTTTACCGTATTTCAAATGCACATTTGACATTAGTTTATGGAAAGTGTGCACAAATTGCATTTTTAGCCTCCTTTGACATTAATTTTCGATATCAGTTATTATATTATATTTTTATCACTATTCCAAAGTTCATTCCGTGAATGTCACGGGTCATAGAACCAAAAGCAAATATATCGTTAGTAGTTATGGTCAAATCAAAAACACATCATGTAGATATTGTGCTAAAAATACAAATTATAAAACTTTTACTTGTAGGCTTGTATACATCATTCGTGTTAATGATTAATTTTTTCTCATTTTTAATGCATACTTTTAGACTATCGTTTGTTTTTAACGTCTATAAAACTATTAATTTAAAAGATTCTTTACATACATATTATTCTTAATCAAACATTACTATATCTGTTATATGTTCGTTTATAACACATTCTCCATCTTGTTCATAGTTTTCAATTTAATCCCGTGAATTTCATGGGTCATAGAATTTTATGTTTTATTTTAAACGTTATACGAAACACTTACCACAATATCAGATACCGTTAATTATCTCGCCGCTAAAATTTCCGCTATTACGCACAAATACTCGCCACCATTTCTCATATTTAAACCACGTACCTGTTTTGAAATATCTACCTTATTCAATTAACTATTTTGACTCATTCTATTTTGAAGGAAATTTGTTTGTGATGTAGTATACCAACCATTTTCGCGTTGGAGTTTATTTGTAACGCATTCTTTATATGGAAATATATACG
Organism: Chrysanthemum lavandulifolium; assembly: GCA_022545495.1. Taxonomy (NCBI): domain Eukaryota; kingdom Viridiplantae; phylum Streptophyta; class Magnoliopsida; order Asterales; family Asteraceae; genus Chrysanthemum; species Chrysanthemum lavandulifolium. The sequence continues at coordinate 157,153,426 of CM040245.1, read as the reverse complement.
TCAAAACATCATCTTTGACATGAGCATTCTAGAAAAGAAAAGAAATACATCAAGAAGAACAAACATTTTAGTTTTTAAAGATGTCATCTTTTTGTATTATTATTTATTCGATCATTAAGGATGTCACACTTATCTTCTTGTCGATTACATATTTTTTAATATATAATGCATGTGCAAATTAGGTTTTATATTAGTTTATCTCCAAAATTGCTCCATGGAATAAGAGCTTTATACTATGTTTATCACGAGGTTGTCGGCCCAACTCATTTAAAATACATACAAAATAATACTTTTTAACTTTTGATACAATCTTGCTTGCAATTTTAGTCACATGGCAATATAGATCCCTAACCCACAATCCGACAAAACATCGTTTACCGGCTAGCTTTTTGTTTGTTTTCTTTTTATTTTTATTTTTAATATTTTTACGGCCATTGATAAATGGTTGAAAATATAGATTGGTTGTGTAGGTGGATGAAAAGAAAAATATTTTATTAAAAGACGGGGTTGTGATGGGTTGTTGATAAAGACAAATATATGAGATGTGATCAGTGACAAAATGGCAACGTGTGCATCAATATGGTTGTGTTCTTTGAATCGGATAAAATAATATTTTCAATCTTAGTCACAATGTGTTTATCGTTTACCTCTTTATAGATATAACTTAAACAATACTCAAATAAAAGTATAATTAATAATACGGAGTAATATTTTCAGTAACTTACGCAATCCAAAAGAGAGACAACTCTTTGCAAATTTAGGTAAATGAAGCATAAACGACAAATTTATAAGAAATAAATCAATCAGGGTGTTGACTCCGAATGAGATTAAGTAAGGGCGTGCTTGGTTAGGGGTTAAGCATGAATGGGTAAGGATTCAAATACCACATCACAAATAATTTAATATTGGTTGGGGAGGGTAAGGATTGACACCCCAGAATTTGAATGAACCATTATAGAGTAAATTGAGGGGTAAGGATTGACACCCACCTCACTCATTCCTTTCAGATTCCTTTCTTCCTTTTCCCTTTCCTTTCCCCACTTTCAACCAAATGACCCTAAATTTCAGATGCTTAAATTTTAGTTGAGGTGTATATAATTTAATTTAATGTCATAATAACGAAACCAAAACTAACAAACTAAAATTAAAAAAAAAAAAAAATATATATAAATAGGAAAATTGACAAAAGTAGAAGGGAGCGATTCAGATACTTTCTAAATCGATCGACACACTCTAAATTAGAGTCTATTGGCATTTATACCCTTACAGAGTAAAAATGTGTAAATTATTGTAAGGATATAATTATCAACACACTCTACTTTAAAGTGTGCCAATCAACTAAATGAGTGTGCAAATCATCTCTCAAAGTAGAAGCCACAAGGTCAAACAAAGGAGCATGAAATGAAAACTGAGATAAGAATGAAAGGGTGATGAATGATAAGATTTACACATCGATGAATTTGGTTAAAGAACTAGTATATTGTACACAATCAAATACTGATAAACAAATGCTCAAATTGTACTGGTACATGCACCAAAATAGTTTGGCAAAGATACATAGCTCAATGTTATTGGTCATCCTATTCTTTGAACAAGGGACTATCACAAGACTAGCTTGAGCTGGATTTAAGCTTGTTACACAGTTTGTCGATATGATAAAATTGTTGCATTAATTCTGAAGCAATTCTATTAACTCAAAATGCGCCATATGAACATGCATATTTTATTAACTCAAAATACTTATCTACTGACTCATCAAAGGTCTCATTGATAACTATCAAAGCTAACAATTGGTTGGTTGATATTAGGTTCTTCAGCCTTATCATCAACAACATTCACATATTGTTTTGTCATTTTGTCTTTGATACATTGTTGGCTTAGTCTATCCATTTGTTACCCAAATATAATTTATTTAATTTGATCAGAATGCATTATGCCCTTCAGTGGTAATAGTTAAGTTTTAAATATTTGGTTTAATCTGACATCTTGTATAAATTAGGTGTTTGGGTAGGTTTGGTTTAAGGGTATGAGTTTGAGGAAATGAGGTGGATATAGCCATAAAATTCGAGTCCATAGGTATTCCAATTTCACCTTGTTATAACTTATAAATGTAGTGATGTTTAACTGTTTATAATGCTTAACCTTTAGTGATTCATGTAAAAAGAAAGAAAAAAAGAAGAAGAGAGAAATCCATTAGAAATAAGAGATTCAATTTTGGCACGTTAAAGGTTACGTCTCATTGATATGCCTGATGATGAGCCTTTAGACGAAGACTATTTAAGTTCAGTTTTCCTAATTTTGAGAATCTAGGAACATATTATGTATTTCACTATTTCTATTGACGATAAACACATTGGCATCTATTGAGTTAAAGCATGAAATGACCCTCTATACGACAATACCTCGTAAGATAACTCAATATTGATTCTAATCTTGTAGTACTCAACATTAGTCTTTCTCTTGTTCTGTACGTACACAATTTCTAATTTTCTATGCTCTTAGTCAATGTTTAAGTTAGTTTCTGGTTGACTATTTTAGGTGATATACTTTGTTGGTTTTCTAAAAATATTTTCCTAACATCAAAAGGTTGGAAGGACTATTGGGCCTATATTATATAAGCCTTCATGGATTCTAGAGTCCACGTACTATCATTTGGGTTTTCTTATTAATCGGCCGTTAATCCCACCAAGGGCCTTCAATTTGCAGTGATATTGTACCCTTTTTTTTTCTTTTTCTTTTCAATTTTTTTCTTCGGTCTAAAAGGAGGATAGACGATGATACACAAATCGGAGGATAAATGATGACGTAACCCACCGCATTAGAGAAGGTTGGATGAAATGTAAGCGATGTCGGGATTACTATGTGATAAAAAAAAAAATCCCTTTAAGCTATAGGAAAATTTCATAAGCGAAATTAGACCAGCCATATTGTACGGGTTAGAGTGCTGACCTATTATGAAAACTCAAGCAAATAGGGTGGAAGTGGCGGAACTAAGAATGCTAAGGTGAACTTGTGGTAAAACCATATTTGACATGTTTCGTAACAAAGTTTTCGAGCAAAAATTGAAATCGAAACTATAATCTCCAAGATGAGAGAAGGAAGGTTGAGGTTGTTTGGACATGCCGTGAGGAGGCCACAATCAACAAGTAGTAAGGAGAGTTGAAGTTCTAATAGTCGACTTGATCGAGGAGAAGGGTAGACATAAACTTAAGAGGAGGATAGACTTAAGCGGGATACGAAGGAGTTTTTTTCATCTGGCGTACGACCTCAAATAGGAATGCACGGAGAGATATGATTAGAATATGTAGGTAGTTCAAGATATGGTGTTTGAGGGTATGAGGCAGTTGTTACGTTTAGGCCTTATAGGCATCTCTTAGTAGCATTGACACTTGCGTTTTAGAAATAGAATCCCTTAGCAATTTCCATTTAGGCTTTTTAGGCATTTAGTAGCATCTCTTGTTCCTTTTACTTTGCTTAAATCTCCGCTGCTCTCTTAGATCTTGGATTTTATTTGCATTTACCCCTTCTTCTTTACTTGCGTTTTTTTAGGTGCCTTTGCCCATTACGTTTATGCTTGTGTCTTTCTTGTCTTTATAATACTTTATCTTTTTTATATTATAGGTTCTCTTGTGGCATATGCTTTTATATATTTATGTTTTTTTTCTCTAAGATCTTATGAAGGTATTATGTCTATTTTGACACGTGGACCCCCCAATGAACTCACAACAACTTCAACTTTCATAACGTCGGGGTCTAATACACGATTGATGACATACATAAAACAAGAAGATTAAATAATACAATCGAAGTTAGAACAAAGAGAGTCGTTTTCTTATTTGTTTTTTGAGGTCATAACTCATAGAGTACTATCTTATCCTGATAGTTTGCGCTTTCAATTATTACTTTGTCATCCTAAAAACTTAAACATTCAATTTCATATTTTGCACTTTCAAATATGTAAGAATAAAATACGTAAAATAGCATGGGTTTTTGTATTATATTGCTAAGGTTCAACGTTGATGACGTATACTCTACATCCGGGTCACGAACCCAGCCCAAAGCCCAACAGGGATAAAGCCCAACACGATGTGGGCATACCGATAGTCTTAGGCCAATGAGGCCCAAATACGAATCTATTTACTAATAGATACGGGATATCTTCTAATCAGGAGATAATCATTCTCAACCGACTCGGCGGGATACGCTGGTTGAGGAACACGAACCAACAAGGATTCCACACAGATATAAAGTGGGATCACACCCTCGCTTAAGGTACGATCTACAAACCCTAACTCTCCTTAAACCCTAAACCGATTACTTACTCTCGCCGGAGGATAATCGGGAAACAATCCCACTGTAGCCTAACTGTCTTTTGTCTTTAGTGTGCGGGTTCCAAGCAACAATCCTCAATTTGTGCAGATCCGAGCTCCAAACAAGCGAACGCCCAACTTTGATCAACAAGTGGCGCCATCCGTGGACCATTCACTAAGAACCAAGAACTAGGATGACAAAGCGATCGCAATCGATTTTCTTGGAAAGAAGGTGCAATGGCAACCCCAAGGCATCTCTCGAACAACCAACAATAAGAATCGTGGATCGTGCCAGATTCGCCTTCCTCCTGTGGAACCACCTCGGGACAACCTGCACAACAACTACTACCACCGACTGCAGACCCGCCACAGACTCCTTTTACTCCACTCCAATCTGCTAGAAGCTAACTTCACAAAAGCACCCGACGCACCCGACAGAACAAGTGGCGTGTTGATAGAAACGGATGCCCTCGTTCTGCAGGGAGTCGCCCGAATTAGAGCCAAGTAGTTTTGTCTCTCAAAATTACGAAGCCCTAGCTATCCTCATGCAAGAGAAGCAAAGAAAAGACCAAGTCGGGGCATGCATGCTCGACTAGACTTTGGCCCGTAGTTTGAGATATCTCCACCGCGTCGTCATAAGGAGAAACGCGGAAGGGTAATCGCCGAACCCCAAAGGTTCAATAGAATCGGAAGGAGAGTCGAGGAAGATAATACGTCCCGACTCACACCCATGACCGAAAGTGAGGAAGATGGGAAGCGCACTGTGTCCACACTAGACTCGGTGGCAGAGTGCAAGATAGATCGGGGAGCAATATTCCCCAGTGAAAGCCCCCAAGCACGAATTCGAGGATAACCGGCGAACGCCGGCGGGAGAGGAACTATCCTCTAGTAATTCCTCGCACAACGAGATGCAGAGACCGACATTGGAAATCCAAGAAAAAACCGTGACCAAGAAGAGGAGGATATGTCTCTCCATGGCGCCGCCGTAAGGTAGATGCTCACTAGACGATCGGTGATTTTTCTGAGAACAAAAGAGGCGATGCCTACTAATGTTAAAACCTATGATGGAGCAGCGACTCGATGATCACCTAAAATTTTCGAATCAAGAAGAACCATTGAAAATCGCCACAACCTCAGATGGTGCCATATGTTCAATTCCACATCGGTGGGAAATGCGCGGAACTGGTTCAACAAGCTTCCACGCAGAAGCATCAATGGCTTTGAAGAGTTGAGGAAGGCATTCCGCCTAAACTTTACTCAACGAAAAAAGTGCGCTAAAAATCCCATTGAACTTGCTAGAGTCAAACAGCGCCAAGGGGAATCCACAAGCGCTTTCATGGAGCGCTTCAAGGATGAGTGCATGCAAGTCAAAGCATGTCCCGAAGTACTCAAAATCTCAGGGTTCATGAATGGAATCAACAACCCGGAACTTATTAAAAGGTTGAATGACAGGATTCCCCAATCCTTCGATGAGGTTATGAAGCGTACACGGTCCTTCGTACAAGGAGAAGCTGCCGCAACGGATAGCAAAAGAAGCTACTCCAACTACCGGTCACAGGAACAACCTAGGAGACAATCCACAGACCGGAATAATAACCGTAACAGGAACTATCGCAACCAAGGAAATGGACGCGACAATGACAAATATACCCCGCTTACCAAATCACCAAAGGAAATACTCGCAACAGAGGGCGCTAACTTCCCAAAACCACCACAGATGCGCACCCGAGAGGATAGGCGGGTCGGCGGATACCGTGATTACCACGCGCGTAAGGGCCACACTACTAACGAATGTGTCCAATCAAGTTAACTCATTGACAAGATGGTCAAAGAGGGTAGATTGGACCATCCGTCAAGAATATCAAGGAAGGGAAGGACAAGCAAAGAGTAGCGCCCAAGCAATAAGAAAGAAACGCCTAAAGATAAGCGAGACACCATTTACATGATACAATCATGGCAATGGGTCACAAAGCGTAGGTAAGCCAGATTTTTCGAGAGGAAAAGAAATCTCATTCCCACCTTAATCATGAACAACGCGTGGTAGAACCACTTACTATAGAGATAAGCGGGGTCACGACATCCACCGCATGTATGTTGATGGTGGAGCTTCACGACATCATGTATGAGACTGCTTTTAAGCGATCGCGTCCGAATACGCAACCGCTAACCCTAGTTGGAACAAATTAACCGGTTTTGAGGGAGAAGATATGGCCTCGGGACAAATAAGATTACCACAAGATTGAAACGAAGAACACCCGCAACGGCATGGATGGAATTTATGGTGATTAAATCTCCTCGCCATACAATGGCATTATCGGGAGACCAGAATTTCAACTATGCTTGTGCGATCTGCCAATCAACAGCATGGGATGCTTAAGTTCGAAGGAAGGTGGTATTGTTACCTTTACAATGCCACCATACCACATAGAGAATGCAACACGATTGCATGCGAGACCGCACCAACCCCAAAGACAAGCAGACTACCGACTTCCACATCCGAAAGTAGCCATCCACCCGTAATACCCGCAATAGAAATCGCCATCGAGGGTCACTATCGACAACGGCAATCACCGATAAAGCGCCCGCGCAAAAGAACTTAGACATTTTTGCATGGGAGCCAAAACACATGACCGAGTACCGCTACCAATCACGAGAACATAACCCGCGAATCCGACAAGGATACTACTGCTCGCCGTAAGAACGCGCTAAGCCCCGTAGCGCGCACAAGCGGTCCCGGCTCAAGTACAAGTTGGTAGATGCGGGAATTATGCGTGAAGTCTATTACCACGACCGCTTTCGAATCCAAAGAATGGTCAAAAGAGCGACGGTGGTCGGCGAATGTGTGTCAATTTACGGATCTTAACAAAGCGTGCCACGGATCACTACCCATTACCGTAAATAGACCGGAAAATAGAGTCTCGTATGGGTATCCATTGAAGTGTTTCCTAGATGCGTACATGGGGTACCATCAAATTCGAGATGGCTAAAGAGGATGAAGAAAAGACGCCTTCCACACAGTGTCAAGGTGTTTATCGTTACACAAAATGCCCTTCGCTTGAAAACGCGGGCCACCTATCGGGTCAGGACAACGCCGAAAACAGTGGGCCGAACTCAAGTCTATGTCGATGATCTAGTCATCAAGAGCCATATCAAGATGAGCTAATACGACATCGAGGAGACGCTCAAAACTCTACGAGATAAACATGAAGTCAATCCCAAAAGTGCACATTCGCGCCATCGAGGGCATGTTCCTTGGATACCGATTGAACCTAACGGCATAAAACCATGTCCGTAAAAGACAAAATCGGTCATCGAGCTTCCTTCACCACGCACGTTGAAGGAAGTCCAATCTAATCGGAAAGTTGGCCGGCCGAATGTGTTCCTATCCAAGTCGCAGAAAAATCGTTACCACTTTTCAAAACACTCAAGAAGTGCACCAAGAAGGGTGATTTTAAGTGGACTACGGAAGCAGAGGAAGCCTTCACCCAGCTTAAACAGCATCTGGAAACACTCCCAACGCTTGTTGCACCCCGACCAGGGGAAGAACTGATCATGTATTTGTCCGCAACGGATGGAGCAACAAGTGCAAGATTACTAATGATAGGATTCAAAGGCAAACTCCTATCTACTTTATAAGCAAAGCGCTAAAGAAGACGGAGGTGAACTACACGGCCATGGAAAAATTGGTTCTTGCATTAGTGTTTGTCGCTAAACGGCCACGCAGTATTTCCAGCGCACCCGATTGCGCTCATCACCGATCAACCAATCAAACAGATCATCTCTAAACCAGATGCATCAGCCGACCTCGAAGTGGAGTGTATTGTCGGGCGAACACAATATCTCATACGCACTCACGCACGGCAATTAAAGGACGATTCGCGCATTTCATAATTGAGAAGCCGACACCAATGAGGCACCTATACCAAATAAGACGGAACAACATGATCCATGGATCTTGTTTACGATGGATCCTCTTGCATTGATGGTTCAGAGTCGGCCTTATCCTTACAAATCCGTAAGGTATGGAATTCACCTATGCAATCAAGCTTTGAATTTACAATGACAAACAACGAGGCGTAGTATGAAGCTCTACTTGCACGGACCACGATTGCGGCTCGAATGGGTGTCGTAACCTAGAAGCAAACGTGATTCCGTGTTAGTAGCCAACCACGTGTTGGGCGAATACGCCAAGGAAGGATAACATGATCCAAAGATCCGCAAAACCAAGATGCTAATCAAAGGTTTTGACAGTTCACTATCAAACAAGTTCCTAGAGGGAAAACCGCAAGGCGGATGCCCCGAGCAAGATTGCCTCGACAAGTTTTGCGACCTATCAAAGCAAGTTCGTAGAAACTTTGAAAAGCAAGTCTATCTCGTAGATGGAAGTTTCCACAATCATAGAGGAGGACTGCCCTACATGGATGACACCAATAATGGACTTCCGAACAAGGGAATGCTACCCAGTGAGCGTAGGAAGTCAGAAGATACGGCGCATGGCGCAATGATTCAAGTCCGAGACAACATCTTGTACCGACGCTTCTTTCCTCGCAACCATGGCTCACCGCGTGGGCCCATTACAGTAAATTATGTCTGCGCGAATCCATGAAGGCTCATGCAAGATGCATTCGTGGCCACGATCCGTTGTAGCACGCGCCATGCGATCGTGATATTACCGGCCTACCATGCACCGAGATGCGCGGGATTTAATACTGGAAGTGTAACGATTGCTGTGTATAGGCCCGCCCCACGCCAACCACAAAGACGAGCTAACGCCAATAACATCACCATGGCCATTCTACAAATGGGGTATTGACATCGCAGTCTTTTCCCGTCCGCAATGGGATTAAAATTCCTCATAGTCGGCAGACTACTTCACCGTGGATTGAAGCAAAGGCGGTGGTAACAATCATTGGCAACCGGTGAAGCGCTTGTGGATAACATCGATGCCGCTTCGCCTTCGGAGAAATCATCTCGGATAATGGAAAACAATTGTGACAACCCTTTCGTGGACCGGTGTGAAAAGCTACGCATCACACAAAGACTGCGTCGCTTAAACACCCACAAACCAATGGCCTAGTGGAGCGGGCAAATAGAAGCTTAGGCGAAGGAATTAAGGCACGCTGAAAAGCACAAAGGGAGATGGGTGGAAGAACTATCACATGTTTTGTGGGCGCATCGCACCTCGATCAAAACCAAGACAGAGACACCCCTTCTCTAGTCTACGGACCGGTTGCCATACCAATGAAATTGGTATGCCAACCATCCGTGACCGCCGAGATTAATGTGGCAACTAATGACTAAGACCGACGCCTTGACCTAGACCTACTAGAAGAAAGGCGTGAACGCGCACTATACGTGAAGAAAAATCAAGTCAAGAATGAAGCGGATACTATGACGCTAAGGTAAGAGGTGTCTCTTTCGCATCAGTGACTTCGCTCATCACGCTTAATGATGCGAGCCACGCAGAAGACACGATGTAAGCTTGGACCAAAGTGGGAAGGACCCTATGAGGTTATCAAGCACTAGGAACCGCCAGATAAGCTACGGGCTTGGATGGTCGTGAACCGCCACGCACATGGAACATCCGCAATCTCAAAAGATGCTACCTATAGATTGGCTATGGCCAAGCACGCACGCCGTGCATTTCACTAAAGTACTCGATAGATAACTATGTTTTTTTATTTTTCCTAGTATCATGTCTTTTATTTTTCCATAAACACTTGCAAGTATCAATAAACGCTATGTTTCTAGCTAACTCCGAACACCATTTAATTTGTTACTTCCATATACTATATGTCTTAACAATTTTTCATATTTTTTGCCTACATGGCGTGCATGCAATATATACACCCACGACGGTCAAAAGGATAAGTTAACCTAATAAACAACTTGTTGAGTAAGAGGGTTGCAAACCCATCGACGATGGATTACGATCCTTGTTAAACACCTTGTTCTCAAGACGTTGAATAAGCTTTGTGCGCACCCCACGACGGATGCGCAACTATGCACATGTGCATCGCTTAACAAATATGGAACCAAGACACTTGATTCCTCACTTTGGTATTTACAAGACGCATACCATTAATATACATGATTATACTTAACATTTTTTTCGGATCTTCATACATGATTATGAAGTCCTCGTATTATTCACACTTGGTTATACAGATAACAACGCATAATTCTTTTACGTAAAGATACACAATATAAGGGTGTACATCATAGATAAAACAACGTATATTTCTTTTACGCAGAGGAAAATACGATAAAGGTGTACATCACAAAAGGAACAATATCCTTACAACACCCTTCACAAAAGGAAATCCATTCATGACCTACGAGTTATTTCTTCTATATCACCGTAAATAAATTAAAAGCTATGACTACGCTTCAAGGAGGAACTACCCACGCGGGTCAAGATTCTCCCAATCCTATTTAGCTCAGTAATAAGTCAAGATCTCGGCGAGCTACGGTGGCAACACCACAGCACCCCATCGATCGAGGGAGGCGCGCCGCCAATACCACATTACGGCCTTGCCCTTAATACCTTTCCTTTCAAGAAGTCTCGCCGCATGCGCCCAACACTTGTTTCGTGGGGATTTCCGCCAATGACAAACGGATTCGTGATGTCTCGGGCGCGCAAAACAGAACCCGCAATTGGGATGCATCGGGCCTCGATAATAGTCCAGGCTGTGCAATGCCTCCCCACCGAGATGCCGGGCTAGGGTCGACCGCAAATATTACGCTTATTGGATAGTCCCGATCACGCCCATTTCGCTGATCTTGGGAGTTCCAAGTCCTTCATCTTTTCCATAGCAATACTAAATTGTCATAAGCCTTTGCATCATAATTAGGCACCGCTCAATGGGTACCTTTAGTAGCTCACCTCTTGCGACTTTTCAATGGCCTCGACTTTCCACGCCCAACAAGACATTTCACAACATCCCCAAAGGAGTCACGAACTTTGCGACTCCAAGACACTTAACGCTGCTAAGCGGAGCCCATGGCTTATGAGCCATCTGCTCGACTATGGTGGAGAGAAGTTGGGATATAACCCTCGTCAGATTCTATGCCGAGGTTACGCAACTTCTCCTCCCGTGTCTCTAAAGCACTTTTCACCGTCAGCATCAAGTCTTCAAGTCGGGTGGTCAAAGGCCTTTGCCATTTTCCAAGTATTTAATAGCCCATAGACAAGAAGACTTATAGCTTGCGCCCCACACGCTCTTGATTGATTTGACACATCGATGCCATCTTTTCCTCGACTAGTTTTGTAGCATACGACCCAAGAGTCTCGCTCGCCCCAGCATTAGCTACTGAGCCTCGAGTGAGGCAATGCGCTTGTCTTTCTCCACACCTTGGCTAGTATCGCCCGAGTGTTTTACCTTTATCTCGCGACGCAAGTGAGACCGTGTCATCAATAAGTTGTTCCATGGGTACTTCTCGGGTCTTAGGCTCGCGCTGGCCCTTTAGCCCGGATGATTCAAAGTCGAATCGGACTTGTTTGGGGGCGATCACTGCAGATTGTTCGACCCTACACACATGATGAGATAATCACGCTTATTCGTGGCTACTTAGCAATATTTTGATATATAAACTTTCATGGATACTTACGCAGAATTGCGTGTCGTGACGGGGCGCGACGCTACATCACCGGACGATGACTCCACATCGAGAACAACCGCGGCGCTTCTTCCGGAAGTGGCGGCGCCATCGCCAAGGCTTCCTTTTGCGCTCCAATTCTGTGGCTCTTCGCTTCCTCTGTTTCTTCCACGTGCTCCGCCGCCATGGGCGCCGGGTTGCCGGGTGGTGTCTGTATATATTGCACTCGGCATACTTTGTAAGGGAGTTGCTTGAGCGCTACGGATGAACTTTCACCCGCCTCGCCTAGGTCCATAGCTACGGACGCCTGCCACCGCAGCCTAGCACGGGTTCTTCTCCCTCCTTCGTAGCTCGGGTCCCCACCTTTACCTCTGTTGGCTTTGTCGTGCACCACACCGAATAGATCCATCTCTGCACACCACCAAAAACACACATAGTTTATAACAATTACGGCACATAACTTACGTAAATGTAATTCAGCGGGTGCGAAGCATGAGCACCCACCCCGATCATCGGCGCCTAAGAAAATAGGAACTTCTTCCGAGCCGCCAAAATAATTGTGGCTCGAGCCTATATGCACCAAGAATTCCTCGGGTAGAGCTTATAGGATGCGGTTCGCTATTGTTCCGCATCCTCTACATTATATGATCCGTGAGAGGCGCCATCCTTCGGCAATGTCCCCTTAGCGTGAAAGCAAATTGAGATGGAAAACGGTGTTGTCAATCCGAAAAAGGTTTCTCCAATTTCGGAGCGCGCCTAACTTATCGGTGTAGCATTGGAGGGATCCGGGCGCTTTTGCGAATGAAACCCACCCATTTGACCACGTGGTGTGGTAAAATGCCCTAATAAATGGATGGTTGGATTTATGGCCAATAGGTGACAGCTCACCTTCGAAATTGATTAATTCGCGCACCTATCTATACAAAGGTACCGACAAGTGAATGCGGTAATAATTTAATACATCGCTTAGGAATAATGATATGGGTATATGCCGATTTGCGAATTCAAAAATCGGCGTGTATACCAATTTTCCCATTGGGAAATCCAGATTGATGCATTCGCAGCCGGAACTTCCGGATGTACCGTGCTAGGGATATAGTAATCTGATGCAAACTGTTGTAGTTCTTCTTCCGTTATGTCGGATGTAAAATCAGATAATTCTTTCACCATGGTATTGTTATAATCAAACACAAAGGCGCAGACGTGGTTACCTTAGGGGTATTTCAGTCTGAGGGCTTGGTTAAGTTGGAAGCTTTGCTAATGGCGGATTGTTTTTACTATGTGTGGAGACGGTGAAAATGAAGTAAAGGAGTTATATAACCTTCTTCCTCCTCCCGATGGCTGACACGTGGACTCCACTAATTATAACTGTGTGGTTGAGATTGCTTGATGGGACACACGGGCGTGAACTTTCCCCGGTTTCGAGGCGCTAATTTTCTATTATTATGGCCGGATACAATGTATCCAAAGACATTTACTTTGGCTTCTTTGTTACGTTTGGTACATTTTTCCGTACTTATGGTTATTAGTCTAGCATCCGCAGCTACGCACTGCGCATACTAGACTGGGGGGACATGATGACGTATACTCTACATCCGGGTCACGAACCCACCCCAAAGCCCAACAGGGATAAAGCCCAACATGATGTGGGCTACGCTGATAAGCGTTTAGGCCCACGAAGGCCCAAATACGAATCTATTTACGGAATAGATACGGGATATCTTCTAATCAAGGAGATAATCATTCTCAACCGATTAAGGCGGGATACGCCGAAGGTTGAGGAACACGGAACCAACAAGGATTCCGTGCGTATATAAAGGGGATCACACCCTCGTTTAAGGTACGATCTACAAACCCTAACTCTCCTTAAACCCTAAACCGATTACTTACTCTCACGCCGGAGGATAATCGTGGGAAACAATCCCACGGTAAGCCTAACGGTGTCTTTTGTCTTTTAGTGTGCAGGTTCCAAGCAACAATCCTCAATTGGTGCAGGATCCGGAGCTCCAAACAAGGAACGTCCAACTTTTGCATCAACAAACGTGCCATTTAATTTGTATATGACTGATTATGTACTCTTTCATAAACATACATTAAAATGCTACTCTTTTGTAACCTTTAATTTCAATAAGTAGCTAAGTTAACAATGCCATCATATAAAAAGACAAAACTATCAAATTACATGCATACATGTAAAACTCGCCAAAATTAACAACAAACCATTTTGACATATAACTAAAATCCCTGGGCAAACAAAAATCAATAAAGTACACTATAAATTCTAGTCCAAGAATATGAAAAAGCTAAAAAACACAAAACCTTATGCCTTCACCTTTGGAAACTTGTTGATTTTCAATAAGTTACAAAAGAATAAACCTAACCAAAGCAAGAAAAGGGTAAATTACACCGATGGTCCATGAACTCCACCATTGTCGTGCATTTGGTCCTTTGTTTGATTTACTCGTACATCGCTTCTGCTTCCAAACGGTGACCCATTTGGTCCCTATCGCGTTATCTCTTACCATGTATAACAAACCGTTATTTTCAAGTTTGTTAATACAAATAAATCGTAAAAATGTTTATTTATATTTCTCGATCTCTTTAAGTTTTGTTGATAACGATCATAAAATTATCTCAACTATAAATCTAAGATTACATGTTTACATATTTATCTTCACTAAGTATATAAATTCATTAGTTAGTCATTTGTTAAAGAAAAAATTACATGTTTGGTCCCTGTGGTTTGCTCAGATTTCATGTTTAGTCCCTAAGTCATTTTAATTACACCAAAGATACCTATTTTTGAAACCTTGCACTCATTTAGTCCCTATTTTGGATAGGTCGTTAGTTTCTCCGTTAAGTGTTTGCACCATTAGTCCATCCGTTAATAATTTTTGCACCATTAGTCGTACTTTTTCAAATAATAGTTTTTGCCAGTTAGTCCCTCCGTTAATAATAGTTTTCGCCCTTTTTTTACGTTTTTGTCCGTTTTTTAACGTTTTTCATCCGTTTTTACATTTTTATCCATTTTTGTCTGTTTTTATATGTTTTCGTCCTTTTTGTTTGGGTAATTGTCCGTTTTTATTCCTTTTCGCCCTGCTTTTTATCCGCTTTCAATCGCTTTTTATTCGCCGCCTCTCTTTTTTTACTTTTTGTCCATTTTATCCGCTTTCATTCGCTTTTTATCCGCCGCACATTTTTTTAACGCTTTTATATGTTTTCACCGCTTTTTAAACGCTTTTGTCCGGCTTTATCCGTTTCGTCCGCTTTCTTTACGCCGCCCGCTTTTTATGTTTTTCTCCGCTTTGACGCTTTAGTTTTTGTCCGCTTTATCCGCTGCGTCGCTTTTTATCCGCTTTGCCCGCTTTCACCCATTTTAACGCTTATCCGTTTTCAATCGCTTTTATCTGCTTTCGCATGTTTTACGTTTTATATGTTTCGTCTCAATTTTACATTTTGTCCGCTTTTATCCGTTTTCCTCTGTTTTTACGCCGCCGCTTTTACGCTTTTGTCCATCTTTATCCGTTTTGTTTGTTTTATCCGTTTTGCGCACGTTTTGTCCGCTTTTATCCACTTTTATTTATTTTATCCGTTTTCATTCGCTTTTTTCTTTGCCGCTTTATCCGGACAAAACGTAAAAATGGGGCTAAAACTACCTAAAGCGGAAAGGATGAAAACATATAAAACGAACTAACACGGATAAAACGAACAAAAACGAAAAAAGAACGAAACATATAAAAACCGACAAAACGGATAAAACGTAAAAACGGACGGAAAACATAAAAACGGGCAAAAGCAGATAAAATGAACGAAAAGGATCAAACGAATAAAACGTAAAAATGAATGAAAATATAAAAAATGGGGCAAAACGGATAAAACGAATGAAAATAGACAAAACGTAAAAAAAGGGCAAAATGGATTAAAAAGAACAAAACGGATAAAACAGCATAAAAACGTTAAAACGGGCGAAAAGGTAAAAAACGGAAAAAACTTAAAAAGGACAAAACTTACAAAAAAGGGACGAAAACATATAAAAATGTTAAAAACGTGTGAAAACGGATAAAAAAACGAACGAAAACATATAAAAACGGATATAGCCATAAAAAACGGATAAAACTTATAAAAACAGAAGAAAACAGATAAAAACGGATAAAACAGACGAAAAACATAAAAAAACAGGGGAAAACAGATAAAAAAACGAACGAAAACGGATAAAACGGACAAAACGTAAAAACGGACGAAAACTATTATTAATGGAGGGACTAATTAGCGAAAACTATTATTTGAAAAAATAGGACTAATAAAGGCAAAAATTATTAACGGTGGACTAACGGTGGAAACACTTAACGGAGAAACTAACGCCCATCCAAAATAGGGACTAATTGAGTGCAAGGTTTCAAAAATAGGTATCTCGTGTAATTAAAACGACTTAGGACTAAACATGAAATTCGAAAGCAAACCACGTGGATTAAACGTAATTTTTCTTTGTTAAATAAAAATGTAAGTAAATATGTTGGGTAATCCATGACCCATAACCCATGACCAATGACCCAAGACCCATGTGCATTGCATTATGCATGACATCAAGTTGGGTAAAATTCACGACCGACCCATGACCCAAAGTCCATAACTCATGACCCAAAGTATGCTTTGCATCATGCATGACATCATGTTGGGTACCCATGACCTATAGTCCATGACCCATGACCCAAAACTCGAAATTGTAACCCAAAACTGGATCGTTAAACCAAGATGCGGATCCTCGATTACACTTGCGGATCCTTTTTCGCGGATCCACCGATCCGACTGCATGGTGATCGTATACTATAAATAGTGAGCCATTTTTTCATTTTTCCTCACACATTCTCATATATCTTCTCTCACTCTTATATCTATCTAACCTCAGATCTAAGGATCATTCTTGTAGTTATCTTCTTGTGTTTCTCAAGGTTATTTTTAAAAGGCGAGATCACGTTCTTTGCATACAAGTCTTTCAAACTTCAAAGAGAAGTGTTGCTAGGCTTAATCATCACTACAAGATCACTGAGTTGTTTCTTGTATTTGATACATCATATTGTAATCATAAAGTTGTTGTGTTACTTATGTTAGTTATGTTAAGTTGTGTTGGATTGGTTCTTCCGTTGTAAAGAACCCGGTATTTAGCTTTATACCGGAAAAAGTGTAAGTGAAGTTATGAGGCTTCTCCTCCGGTTAAGGAGCTTGTTGACATAGTGTTTAAGAACTCTCGAGTTGGGTACTTGGGGAGTGGAGTAGGACAAGAAATGTGTACTTGTATCCGAACCACTATAAATCATTGCGTCACGATTAGTTTTACACTTTTGAATTTAAAAAAAAATCAAAACAGTTCGAAAGGTGATAACCAAATTCAAATTTAAAATTCAAAATTCAAATACGAGGGATTATTTAATTTCAAATTGAGCGGATGATTCAAATTCAAATTCAAAATCAAATTTGCCTATATACAACTCCACCGAGTTGTTTATCACACATAACGCATACACACAACTCACACACGTATTCTCAACAATGTCTCTAAAGACTTCTCCTAACAATTTCCAGATCCACAACAAGTGTCGAACTACCTTTCCACCGTAAGATGAAGTTTATCACACTCCACCGATGATGTCTTTCCGGTATTCCAACCGAAAATGTATTTCTAAACACTCCACTTGTTAACACTCCACATGTTAACACTCCACCGTTAACACTCCACCGTGGACCTCCAAAACAATTCGTTTGGGTTTAGTGAGGATTATCTTCGTGAACTTGAGCAGACGAGGCAAATCTTAGAGAGATACGAGAAACGAGGCACGCGAGGAAGTCGCTCATTTGGAATGAAGCGAGGATGTAGAATATCTTAGGCAAAGCCGGTTTGACATTATCGAAGAAAAGTATTATGATGGCGAGTTTAGATCCTCTTGGTGAGGAGGGTTATAACTCGATGATTTCTTTTCTTAATTTATAGTTTTATTTTCATCAATTCCGTGGTAGTTTGTATTAAGCGTACTATGTATTTGGTGTTTTCACTTTAATTTTTAATGTAATTCATGTTTTAACTTTAATGTGTAATGTCATTTTTGTGTTAAATTGTATGTTATATGTTTTGTTTTTACACTTTTAAATATGTATGTTTAAAAAAAAGTACAAACTAAACCCTCGCCGTGCAGACGACGAGGGCTACTATGGCGAAGGACGGCGAGCCACAACGAAGTGCCACCTAGGCACGGCGAGCCACACCGGGTACTCTAACACCACCTTTTGGGACCTACCTTTTTTAAAATTACAATTTACAAATTTTACCCTCAACAATTTCATTCATTAAACAATCAAATACTTCACTAATAAAAGAATAAATTACACGGATGGTCCTTAAGGTTTGTCGAAAATTTCACTCACAGTCCCTGAAAGTTTAAAGTTGCATAGATAGTCCCTATCTCCGAAAAGAAACTACACTTATGGTCCTTTATTTAACTAGCGTTAAGTGAGTTCCGCTATAATTTACACTTTTAGCCCTTTTGGTTAAAGATCGCTGTTTCGTCGCCCTTTATCATAACGAACGCTTATAATTAAAAGATTTTCGACTTTAGGTACGCTTTTATACGCCATCCGCTTTTATACATTTTCGTCAGATTTAGAGGTTTTTATCCGTTTTAAATCGCTTTTATACGCCGTCTGCTTTTATTCGTCGTCCGCTTTTATACGTTTTCATCCGCTTTTCTTATGTTTCTTACGGTTTCATCCGCTTTTATACGTTTTCCGCTTGCTTACATTATTTTACACTTTGGTCCGCTTTTATACATTTTATCTGTTGCCTGCTTTTATACATTTTCGTCTGCTTTTATTGGTTTTGTCCGTATTTATAATGCTTTTATCCGCTTTTTGTCCATTTTATTTAATTTCATCTGCTTTGAGTCGTTTCATCCGTTTTATCCGTTTTCATTTTGTTGGGTTCAAGAATACCCAATCCTTTAATCTTGAATTTGAATAGAAAATATCCTAAGTGTTTAATCCGTTAAACACAATCAGTCATCGAGCGCATAGTCTCTCAAAGGAGCCATCTTCAGATACTTAGTACGAGGCAAGAAGAAGCCTTCCACTCCGCAAGGCGGATCTTAAAGGTGAAGACTAAGTCTAGAAGATGGTGGATTCATGAGTGATGACAATAACTCATCGAATCCTACGACTCTTCTCCAACTATTAAACACTCAAGACAAATGAAGGAAGAGATCAAGGCCTTAAAGATCGAAGAATGAGTCGGATAAAGCGGAAAGTTTTACCCAGATAAAACTAAGACCTCAAGTCTTTATCCGCCCACGCATGGTCACAACCTTCTAAAATCATATCTTTCCATTTATAGTAGCGGCGATTCTCCATCAAAGGAAATAGTCTCGCCGCCTACTATAAATAGAAAGACAACAAGAATCGAATCCTTCATGATTCATGTTTGTTTGAGTTCTATGTTTTTGTCTTCTAGGTTAAAGTTAAATATCATACTTGTATAAATAGTATAAGAAGAAGAGTGAAAAGTTTAAGCTTGTGAATTGTAAAACACATATACACACAGCCAACTTTTCACTCCTCCAAATCAGCCTTTATCCTTGAGCTAGCTCAATGGTTCTAAGAGTTGTGCTTAGACTTAGCCTAAGCTTAGAGAGGAGTCACCCAAACTTTGTTTATTTCAATCCCAAGTACTATTCCGCAAGTACTGGGTAACGATTCTTTTGATTTACTTCTAATAAGAATATGATGTTGAAAATTACCTCGTGTGTTTTACTTATGTTAATTTCACCATTATTCATTGTTAATATTGTTTTACGACTTAATTGATTTTAAACAATAGTGAATAGGAACAACAAGTGGTATCGTAGCAAGGCTAATTATAAAACTCATTTTTAGGCCGCTCTAAAAGTTTTTAAATTAGGATCCTATATGGTCGAAATTGATGTACCCCAACTAGTCGATAAAAGGGTGGAGCTTTCACTATTGCCCTAGACTTGAAGTTGGAAAATTCAACAAATGGAAAAGCGATGCTTTGCTATTTGATTGGGATGGAACCTTATTATATCAAGTGTATAAATGAAGGTCCATCTCGTCCCAAAAGATCGCAAGGTTTGCCCAAACCCAAGCTCGATGGACCTGTGGATGAAAGGAGAGTGGTCAACCAGACCAAAGACTCAAAAGTATCATCATATCATGTCTCCCGATGATATAATGGAGTCGCTTATCGTAATACGCCTAAACAAACCTGGATGACCTAGTCCATAGCCATGAGGGTCCGCTGATACCAAGGAAAACAGGATAATGGACCCGAAACTTGAGTATAATACCTTGTGGCTGGGGACTCGTAAACACTCTCTCAAACTTACACCCATACAAAACCCTTTTAAATGAACTCGCTAATGATGGTGTTAAGTTGTCCAAACATGAGATTAATGTTGGTTTTGTCAACTGCCTTCCGAGAAGTGGTTAAACTTCTCTCGTGGACTTAGAAATGCAAATCATATCCAAAACCTTGATCTTCCCGAAATTTATGGAAATTTGTCTATGAGGAAAACCTCATCAATGCATTTATACCGACTTAAAGAAGTCTCGGGATGTCAAGAAGTCCCCACCACCTCCTCACCTATGTCAACCGCTTTTTTTCTAACAATGTGGTTCAAGATTTTCAAGAAAACTCGATGATGAGCCCGATGAGAGATTATGTGAGAGTACTTAAATGACCCGAACGTTGAATTTCGTGAAAGAGCACTCCTTGCAAACTCTCAAGGTTTATTAAAAGAAACAAAGGTTTTTCAACGGCTAAAGCAAATGAGGACATCAATGCTTTAAGTGTCACAAAAGAGGTCATTTTGCAAAGGACTGTTTTCAAAACAATTTCGAACCTCTTATGCACCATCAAGCTCAAATCATTCCTCGTGCTTTACCAAATTTCAACCTAAAATCTATCGGCCTCATCAAAACTTTCAAAATAAATCGACTGTAACAAAACAATAGATTTTGAAGCTAAGTACGTAAAAATCAAAGCTAAGCTTGCATTGCTTGAGGCCACCCCTCGTAACCAAAAAGTGTTCAACTGCGCAGTGGGTAAAACAAAGATCTTGTTGTCGAAACCTTCGATCGGGATCTAATAACACCCCAAGCTAGTCAGAGGAAAGAATTTGTTTAACATCACAATGAAGAAGCATGGATGATGACGTGTTATTCGGGAAGCATACGTTTATTCGGGAGCGCTACGGAATTGGTGAATCACAACACAAGTAATAAAGAACGGAATACATACTCCGCTTGATTTCATAAAATAGTTTTAAAATATTATCTTACAACATAGTTTAAATAAATGGGTACATCCCATTAGTTATAGTGGTCCCAAAGTAAAACATCATTTTGTGTGAAAACACTTCTTTAATATAACTACGACCATACATCCGCTTCTTGCCTTGCCTTCATGAACAAATCTTAAACACACGAGAAAATATGCTAAAAGGTCACTAAAAGTCGGTGAGTTCATAGGTTTAAATTTAAAATAGTAAGCTTGGACCATAAGCAAAGGCATATAATCATTACAACGAATATAATGATATATGTATGAATGTCTATTACGTTAGCTCTAAGTTCATGCAACCGATACTACGACAGTTTCAGATGCTAAAAGATGTCATACAATATAGGGTCCCATAGCAAGTGTTTTGTCCTCAACACTTGATTACGACATGGTATACGTTCGCTTTGGCCTAAGCATGGCCAACCGAACGGAGGAGTCACCCTCAATAGATCTATTTATAACATTCGCGTTTCCCAATGGGGAATTGACGGTTCATGAAAAAAAAGCATTCTCTAGGGACATAAGGGCTTAGGCTAAACCACGTAATAGTAATCATGTAATAGTTTTGGTCCATAAAATGTTTTGCATATTTCTCACCCCAAAACGTATAAAACAGTTTATCAAGTAAAAGTGGGGCTATGAAACTCACCTTAGCAAAAGTGCAAATCCAAAGTGGGATTAGTGAATATTGTGAAGCGGCACCGACACGCGACCTAGATAAGGAGTGAAATGTTTGGTTCATTGTTTTAAGTATCACTTACTTAAACTCGTTCAATTGTTTTTATAATTGTAGCGAAAATAAACTTTTGGTTTTAGAAGAATGATTTTTACTAGTAAGTATACAAGTATATATACATTTTTAAGTTGTCATTATAACGGTTTTAGAACTCGAAATTTTGGTTTGAATATAACAATTTACTAGTAAGTATATAAAAGTGTATATACTTATTTAAGTTGACACAAAATGGTGTTGTCAAAAATGTATATTTAAATTATTTATTTTCTATTTGAATTTAGAAAATATGCAAGTTATATTTGATGATTTTCGAACTTAACATATGATAAAATGGCATAGCGGTGTCTATATTTATCATAACTTGTTCCGTACATATATATATATGTCGCTTTAATTGGAAATTTTTCTTGACATACGTTTGCTCACAAATTTGACGTTAAAAGTGGTCGTAGACTTTGTTAGGCGAAATGTGTTTTAAAACACTAGTTGCTTATGTCAAATGTTTGAGCATCTTTGTTAAATTATAATTTTGTACACATTTGATGTTAAGACGATAATTAACGAGGTGAAAGAAAGGATAGACGGAAACGGTTTTCGTTGTTTAACATCTAATAACATGCTTCGAGTACCATTAGATGACCAGCTTATTCATACGAACATCCCCAAGGTTTTACATGGGCTGCGGCCCATATACGAATACCATAATGGGGTACCAGATTTTTGGGCTTGGGCTTGATGGAGTATTTGCACGAGGAGAGAGGCTGGTCCAACGACTTTACTCCACTATGTTAGTCAAGTTTTAGAAGACACAACCTAATAACTCATTTCGGTTGTTGTTAAAGAGTACACCTTTAGTTCTGAGAGCTTGGTGTGAGAAACTTGGCTAATCCCTTTATTGCAAGTATGAGCAAGGTGTGACGAAACATGTGTTTGGGTCGAGTACTACTCGACTTGGTCCCATTCTTAGGCCGACACAATAGTTTCGACATAAGGCTCTAGTTAGAAATCTAGCATGTATGGTATCCGTTTCATGTTTCATTCTAGAGTGATGTTTTATCCGAAAGAAAAGTACAACATACGACTATTTTTGTGGCCTCGCAATGCCATACGGGGACTAGCACCCTTCGGGGATGCTTGTGACTTGAAGACAACTAACTCAACATACAAGCTTTTGGATAGTGTAGTGGGTTTACTAACCCGATGCTTCTTATGTCGAGACCATCTACAATGAGTGACTCGAAGAAGGTTAGTCATACTAAATTTTCGAGTACTAAACTTCTCACCTATGACTTCAAAACATCACCACTGTGGAGACAACCACAGTGGGTTTTCGCCCATTTTGACCTTTCCAACGAAGTCTACTCAAGAAGAAGCGTTTGACGACACATAAAAGTATGGAAGTTGGTATTCTTAACTAAAACAAGACCATGACATGGTGTATGTTCCTTCGACCCCTGATGGATTTTAACCACTCGGATATACGGAAAAAGACCACGAAAATCAAAGTTAGTTCCTAGATGATTTTTGACCACAACTTAACACTATGGAATGGTGCCTATATGGCTTGTCGGATTGCATTTATGCGAATCAATACCACCACCAATACACAACATCTTTTCCCGGACTCAATGCTAGTGTGACTCCACATTTTATAAAACTTAACTCTTGGCTTTTCTTGTTTTATGCATCTCGACAGAAAATAACAACAACCCAACGACAACATAAATCCCACATGACTAACTTGAGTTTTCAAAGTGACAATAGACTTATTATAACACGAGTTTATACATAATTACCACACCTAGTTTACACTCGAGTCACAACAAGATACCAACATTTAACATCAACCAAATTTTGTACAACCAATTACAAGGAAAAGAAACAAAGATTAACCTTATGCAAGTGGGGCGAAAATGACAAGGATGAAGGCTAACTCGAGAGCTCCACACAACCCAAAACTCCAAATCCGAATCCGAGTAAGAAACCCAACTGTTTCACTATACCCTTGAGAGTACTTTTCTTATGTGGTGGATTGAGATTTGTCTTGTGTGAGCCCTTAGCCTCTCGAGTAGTATAAAAAGAAAATAAGGAGGAAGTCTTTGACCAAGTCTTTACATCTTGCCTCTTGTTTGAAGCCGAAAATGGTTTCCTTCCAAAAACCAAAGGAATCTCAAGATAGATTGGTGGGAGATTTGCTTCATTCTTGTGGTTAACTTGATCCTCCTTGGATTTCTTTGGAGGTAGCGGCGCATCAAGATTGGTTTGGGGAAGAAATTCTTACATGAATAAGGTGTGAAAGAGGGAAGGTAGGATGGATGAGCATGTTTGGTTATCTCCTTTGGGAAGATTCGATCTAGATGGGAGGCGCAGAACTAGAGGAGGAAGAGAAGATACATGATATCCTGATATTCTGTTTTTGGGGCTAGCTTTTGTCGTGTGTGGAGGAGGATAACAAGGAGTACATATTTAACTTTTGTAAATCCTTTTATGTAATTGTAATATAAGAGTTAAAAATAAAAGTCCAAAGTGATGATGTAAATAAATGTAAGTAAAGTAGGTGTATTGTATACTTATGTTTATTTTGTGTAAGTATTTTGTATGTGGAATATTTATTGTATGAGATGTATGCATATACATTATAGTTATGTATGTTTGCCCTTGAGTCTTATAAAGTCATTGTTTAAGTGATAATGTGTTTAAGTATTTTGTGTCTCGCGAAGCCATATTGTGACCAAGGCCTCATTGTTTGATAGTTTTTTTTTTTATAACGTAGTGTCTTTTTGTTACGTGCCTGAGATATTTTTAAATTTGATAATATTTCATATCACAACCATTTGTCCTTGTTTTAGTGGGTCCTTATCATAGTGTCGGTACGCGTGCCGTGTCGGTTACTGGAGAAAACGAGATACCCTCTCGTCTTATAATTTAAAATCATAAGACAAAATAAAATATTCATAAAATGATATGAATGAAAAAGTGATGCAGTTACCTACTGTATGCGAGTTAGCTACTCGAATGATCAGGCAAAGCTTATGCATGCTTAATGAATTTGGCTTAGTAAAATGAATTACTAATTATCAGTTAAATTTTGGTGAAAATTTACCGTGTGTCACATCCTCCCCGTCTTGGAAGAGAAAACCGTCCTCGGTTTTCAGTTAGGATTGCTTTGCGAAGTAGAGAAAAGGTGTGGGTATTTGCGTTTGAATTGGTCTTCACGCTCCCACGTGTATTCTGGTCCTCTTTGAGAGTTCCAACGGACTTTGACGATCGGGATGCGGCTTTGCTTTAGCCGTTTGATTTCTCTATCCATAATTTCAATGGGTTCCTCGACAAAATTCAATCTTTCGTCGACTTGAATTTCTTCCAAAGGAATAGCAAGAGTTTCGCCGGAAAGACATTTCTTTAAGTTGCACACGTGAAACACGTTGTGCACTGAGTGATTCTTGTGGTAATTCAAGGCGGTATGCTACGGTCCGATCCTAGCAAGAATTTTGAAAGGTCCAATATAACGAGGATTTAACTTTCCACGTTTTCAAACGATTACGCCTTCCATGAACTTTGAGCATAACTTTATCTCCCACTTGGAACTCAGTGGTTTCCTCCTTTATCCGCGTAGCTCTTTTGGCGGTCACGAGCTGCTTGTAGTCGGCTTTTGATTTGTACAATCTTCTCGGTAGTTTCTTGGATTAACTCAGGACCAGTAAGTTGACTTTCTCCAACTTCGCCCAAAGACACAGTGATCTACACTTCCGACCATAGAGTGCTTCATATGGTGCGGCTTTGATACTTGTGTGATAGCTGTTATTGTAAGAAAACTCGGCTAATGGCAAGTGTTTATCCCAGCCATTTCCAAAGTCTATCACACATGCTCTTAGCATATCCTCTAGTGTTTGGATTGTTCTCTCGCTCATCCATCGATCCGAGGATGGTAGCGGTGCTCATGTCGAGGTTAGATCCTAAAGCATCTTGAAGTGATTTCGAAGTTTGAGGTGAAACGGCTATCTCATGCGAGATGATGGAAATTGGTACACCATGGCGTGCGATGATTTCTTTGGTATAGTTGTGCAAGTTTTTCCATTCCATCACTTTCTTTCATCGGTAGGAAATGTCTTGACTTGGTGAGACGGTCAACTATTACCCAAATAGTGTCGTAGCCTCTAGCGGTTTAGGTAACTTAGTGATAAAGTCCATTGTTATGTTCCCATTTCCACTCGGGATTTCGGGTTGTACTAGTAGACACGAGGGTCTCGATGTTCACTTTAACCTTTGAACAAGTTAAACATCGGTGACATATGTTGCAATGTCGGCTTTCATGTTGGGCCACCAAGACAATTTCTTCAAATCAAGGTACATTTTGTCGGATCACGGGTGGATGGAGTATTTAGACTTGTGGGACTCATGCATAATGACGTCGCGAATTCCTCCGTAGAGTGGTATCCAACCGCTCTTTGAAACACAAAGTTCCGTCCGACCTTTTACGAATCCGTTTCACTTTACGGCATTCCGTAAAGGTTCTCATTCGGACGATTTTCTTCTTTGAGTGCTTCTAATTGAGCCTCAAGAATTTTGGTTGGAAGAGGTGAACTAATTGTCATACCCAAGGATCTGACTCTAAGAGGTTTTGGTCGCTCTTTCCTACTGAGAGCATCAGCAACTACATTCTCGCAGTCGTAATCATTGAGTAATTCCAACCATCGGCGTTGTCTCATGTTCAGTTCTTTCTGATCCAAGATGTGTTGTAGGCTTTTGTGATCAGTGTATACGACACACTTTGTGCCATACAAGTAGTGTCTCCAAATTCTGAGTGCGAACACAACTGCTCCTAACTCCAAATCGTGTGTCGTGTAGTTCTTCTCGTGAGTCTTCAATTGGCGAGAGGCGTATGCTATCACCTTCTCCCTTTGCATTAATACTGCTCCGAGCCCCTTATGTGAAGCGTCGCAATATACGACAAAGTCTTCACTACCTTCTGGTAAGGCCAGAACAGGTGCACTACACAACTTTTCTTTAAGGAGTTGAAAAGCTTCTTCTTCTTTCTCTCCCCAGTCAAACTTAGCGTTTTTAAGGTTAGCTTGGTTAAAGATTTGGCAAACTTTGAGAAACCGTCAATAAATCTCTGTAGTACCCAAAGAAGTCCTAAGAATTGGCGTATTTCGGTAGGAGTTGTGGGTGTCGCCCAATCCTTTATTGACTCGATCTTAGCGGGTCTACATGTATGCCTTGACCGTCGATTTCATGACCTAAGAATTGCAGTAGGTATCCAAAATTCACACTTGAGAATTTCGCATACTGCTTCTTCCTTCTTCAACAATTCCAAGATTAACCTAAGGTGCTCTTCGTGTTCCTTCGCACTCTTGGAATAAATTAGGATGTCGTCAATGAATACGATCACAAATTTATCCAAGTAGGGTTTACACTCGGTTCATGAGGTCCATGAACACGGTGGTGCGTTGGTTAATCCAAAAGGCATGACTTGGAACTCGTAATGTCCATAACGAGTTCTGAAGGCGGTTTTGGGAATGTCTTCTTCTCGAACTCTTAGTTGATGGTATCCAGACCTTAAGTCGATTTTTGAATAAACACTCGAACCTTGAAGTTGATCGAATAAGTCATCGATTCTCGGGAGTGGGTAACGGTTCTTGATGGTTAGTTTATTCAACTCACGATAGTCGATGCACATCCTGAAGGTTCCGTCTTTCTTCTTGACGAATAGGACTGGTGCTCCCCATGGCGATGAGCTTGGTCTGATGAACCCTTTTTCCGCAAGTTCCGACAACTGGTTTGATAACTCCTGAAGTTCCGTTGGAGCTAATCGATAAGGTGCTCTTGCCACTGGTGCGGCACCAGGCACTAAATCGATCTGAAATTCAACCTGTCGGGTCGGCGGAAGTCTGGCAAGTCTTCGGAAAGACTTGAGGAATTCTCTTACTATTGGCACGTCCTCCAGGGCGTTTTCTTCCCCTTCTTTTTCGTCCTCTCCGGTGACTTGTGCTAGGAAGATATGACATCCTTCCTCGATACACCTTAACACCTTGGTACAGGAAATGACATGCAACCTTGAAGCGTTTCTTCTGTCACTTCTGTCTCCTTCTATTGTTAGGACTTCATCTCCATAGGGTACTCGAACGAGTTTCTCGTCGCAAATGATGGCAGCATGATATTTTGCTAACCAATCCATTCCGACAATAACATCGAAACTACCCAATGCTACTGGTATTAAGTCGATATTGAATGGGTGGTTTAACAGGTTAAGGGTGCAACCTCTTATGATGGTATCTACCCTTTCTATGTTACCGTTAGCTAGTTCCACGTTGTATGCATTTCCTAATGCGGTTGGGGCAATATCGAGTAGTGGACTAAACGTATTAGAAACAAAACTCCTATCGGCCCCCGTATCAAACAATATGGATGCATAACGGTTATTTATAAGGAACGTACCCGTCACAACATTCGGGTCTTCCTGAGCTTCCACTTTGGTTACAACATAGACTCTCCCACGAGCTCCTTCTCCATTTCCCTGACTACTCGTTTGTCCAACATTCCCCTGAATCCTGCCATTCCCATGGCTTCCTGGATTTCCTCGGTTTCCTTGATTTCCTCCATTGCCTTGGTTCCTGGTCTTTCGGCATTCATTCTTATAATGCCCTTTTTCACCACAACCAAAGCAAGTTATATTAGCTTTTGGGTCCTGAGCTGGAGTCGTTTGAACTGTCGCCAATGATTTGGACCTGCAGTTCTGGTTAAGTGTCCGATCTTCGACAATTACGGCTTAACGGTACACTTCCTTGTGTGATGCGGTGTGCATCGATTGCACAATAGTGCGATCCACGAGTATGGTTTTCTTTCTCCGACATTCACCGCATAAGCTCTAGCAACATTTTGCCTTTTGTTTTGGTTGTTGCGGTTGTTCCTATTGTTGTTACCACGGTATTCATAGTTGTTGTAACCTTGAGAATGGTCATTCCATTTCCTCTTATTGTCAACCACTTTGTCCATGGAATCCTCAATCACTTGGTCCATGAGTTTGTTGGCTACTTGATGGTTTCATGGAGATCAATAGCCTTAGAAGTGGTTACATTGCCCTTGATAGGTTGGGGCAATCCTCCGATGTATCTCTCCAACAATCGGGTCTCAGTGGGAACCATTTCAGGACACAATAAAGCTAGCTCTTGAAATCGTTGATTATAAGCAGCCATATTGGTGCCTTGAACCTTGAGGTTCCAAAACTCATGTTCGAGCTTCTTGATCTCATTACGAGGACATGCTTTCAAGTACCATTTCCTTGAAGTTTTCCCATGGCATGGCATAGGCAACATCGATACTAGCGGATTTCGAAAATTGTTCCACGGTCAAAGCGGCATCCGTGAAAGTGAATGATGCATACTTAACCTTAGAATCTTCTTCACAATTGCAGATTCGAACACGCCTCGAGCTTTTCGATCCACCTAGTCGACCGACAGCCCTTCGGTTCCACTAAAGCTTCCAAATCATGGTTTCTGAAAGTCTTGATAAGTACAAGTGCGGTTGTGAGTGGGTGGTCTTGAAGTTCCAAGATTAGTAGGCGAGTGATTTCTTTGCGGCTAAGCGGCGTTCACCCGCTCATTGACTAGTTGGTCGATCATGGCTTGATTCATGATAGGTTGGATTGGAGTAGCCCTAGCGGAGTAGTGGCTTCAGCATCGATCGGGTGTGACTGCTTTTGGAATAGCGACATTTGCGGCTTGGTTGCAGAGTGACTCTCCGGATGGGAGCATTGGAGGCTCCACCGTGGTTGGTACGTTTAGATCTTCGTTTTGGCGGCATTTACGCAATAAGAAAGGTGATGAGATATAGAACCTTTTAAACAAGGTAAGTGCCACGTAATAGTGTGGTTATCGTAGATAGATCATATGTGCAATCTATAAGCGTAAAGACAATTGGATAGGAAAATAAGTTTGTCATAGATAGAATTTCGGTTACAAGGTTCCTACGGTACATGATGAGATACTAGCCGGAGTACAACCAAATACAACGGAATACAAAGGAAATACAATGGAAAATACAAGCGAAATATGATGATAATGACTAACACTAATCTGTTATAGCTCGGTTTAGTGTACTACAATCATGCAATGGAATCTAAGGATGATCGATGCGTAATCGCTCTATGATAGCAATCGGCTCTCATTGTGTATCCTCCAATCTCTCGTCGCCTCATCCGTGATGCCAACATAGACTCTAAACCGTGGTCCTCTGCCATCCTCTCGACAAGATCTCTCGCAATCCACCGGACGCCTCTAGCTCCTCTAGTCGTCCATGTATCCGAGTCTAACCTCTACCCAAAGCTCGTCTGGTCCAACTCTCTCGGCGTCCTCGACCCGAGTCTCAACCCTAAAACCCGATCGCATCCTCTCGTGTCTCTCGGGTCCCATGCTCTCAAACAACACATCAAGAACTCGATCTAAACCCTCAACACGCCGCTCGCAAGCTTGCAAGCGTGTTGGATCGATCCTCTCTAGGCGATCGAATGGACTCCTAGCAATGTCTCATGAGAGTCCAACCGAATGAGTATCCTCTCGGTGGGGTCGATCACCTTCGGAGATCGACAAGTATGGCTCGATGCGTGCCTCAACCGTGCGGCTTCCTCAATGGTCTCAAGCTGTCTAGTGGTGCGCTCAAGGCGCTCCATGTCTGCTGCAGATGGTACAAACGAAGGCGATGACGGGCTATAGCTCGGACTAGTGACAAGTGGTACTGAACTGATCAAGCAATCAATATCCCTCCAATCAATCTCACTACTCTCCTCCTGACTGTGGAGAAAAGCGGCTCTGTGCCCTAATCCAAATGGTGCATCAATATCCATGTCATCGTCCAATCTCGAGCCATCCCGAGCTCTGTCCTAGCTCTGTATACTCTGAACAATCTCGGACCACTGTACTCACATCCGATGCTATGCTAACATAGCTGTGGACACTCTCGGTCGGTATGGGCTCGTAATTCCTCCTCGGGATCCTCTTCCGGATCTTCCTCGGAGTAAGAATCGAGAGATCTCACGAGTCTCGATGAGGTGGTGACTCGGTGGGTGATGGTGTTGGTGACTCGAGTAGTAGAAGGACCCATGTAAGCGGTAGCGGGTCATCAGAAGCTAGTGCGAGCACATATGAATACCGCTCTCGATATCCGTACTCTCGCAATCATACGGGCTTTTGCTGCTGGCGTCAGCAGGGCGATGGGTGGTGGTGAGGGTAGGTATAAGTGGAGTAGGTGCAATAGCTGGTGGGATCGCTAGTGTGACTGTGCGTATGGATCGGTGGTGAGTGTGCAAGTCGGCGGATGGTCGGTGAGTGAGCTAATAGGATGTCCTCCCGAACATCGTGAGGAAAGGTTTGGGAAGGCATAGTCTGTGACAAGACGGTGCATATGTGTAAGTATGTGGAAAAATATGCTCATGATGGATATGAAATAGTGTATAAGTAAATAGGAAATAAAACATGTAATCCTATTAAATGAACTTTAAGTAAAATGGCAAGTAAGGCAAGCGGCAATCGGCGGTCGTAGTATGATGTTTTTGGTGAAAAGTAGTTATAGTTTAGGGTTTATATGTACCTAGTTCTCTATAACTTAGGCTCTGATGCCAATCTGTAACACCCCCAAATTTGTTTAGCGGAAGCATACGTGTTATTCGGGAGCGTTACGGAATTGGTGAATCATAACACAAGTAATAAAGAACGGAATACATACTCCGTTTGATTTCATAAAATAGTTTTAAAATATTATCTTACAGCATAGTTTAAATAAATGGGTACATCCCATTAGTTATAGTGGTCCCAAGTAAAAACATCATTTTTGTGTAAAAACACTTCTTTAATATTACTACGACCATACATCCGCTTATTGCCTTGCCTTCATGAACAAATCTTAAACACACGAGAAAATATGCTAAAAGGTCACTAAAAGTCGGTGAGTTCATAGGTTTAAATTTAAAATAGTAAACTTGGACCATAAGCAAAGGCATATAATCATTACAACGAATATAATGATATATGTATGAATGTCTATTACGTTAGCTCTAAGTTCATGCAACCGATACTACGACGGTTCAGATGCTAAAAGATGTCATACAATATAGGGGCCCATAGAAAGTGTTTTGTCCTCAACACTTGGTTCCGACATGGTATACGTTTCGCTTTGGCCTAAGCATGGCCAACCGAACGGAGGAGTCACCCTCAATAGATCTAATTATAACATTCGCGTTTCCAATGGGGAATTGACGATTCATGAAAAAAAGCATTCTCTAGGGACATAAGGGCTTAGGCTAAACCACGTAATAGTAATCATGTAATAGTTTTGGTCCATAAAATGTTTTGCATATTTCTCACCCCAAAAGTATAAAACAATTTATCAAGTAAAAGTGGGGCTATGAAACTCACCTTAGCAAAGTGCAAATCAAAAGTGGGATTAGTGAATATTGTGAAGCAAGCACCGACACGCGACCTAGATAAGGAGTGAAATGTTTGGTTCATTGTTTTAAGTATCACTTACTTAAACTCGTTCAATTGTTTTTATAATTGTAGCGAAAATAAACTTTTGGTTTTAGAAGAATGATTTTTACTAGTAAGTATACAAGTATATATACATTTTAAGTTGTCATTATAACGGTTTTAGAACTCGAAATTTTGGTTTGAATATAACAATTTACTAGTAAGTATATAAAAGTGTATATACTTATTTAAGTTGACACAAAATGGTGTTGTCAAAATGTATATTTAAATTATTTATTTTCTATTTGAATTTAGAAAATATGCAAGTTATATTTGATGATTTTCGAACTTAACATATGATAAAATGGCATAGCGGTGTCTATATTTATCATAACTTGTTCCGTACATATATATATATGTCGCTTTAATTGGAAATTTTTCTTGACATCGTTTGCTCACAAATTTGGCGTTAAAAGTGGTCGTAGACTTTGTTAGGCGAAATGTGTTTTAAAACACTAGTTGCTTATGTCAAATGTTTGAGCATCTTTGTTAAATTATAATTTTGTACACATTTGATGTTAAGGCGATAATTAACGAGGTGAAAGAAAGGATGAGACGGAAGCGGTTTTCGTTGTTTAACATCTAATAACATGCTTGAGTACCATTAGATGACCGACTTATTCATACGAACATCCCTAAGGTTTTACATGGTCGGCCCATATCTGAATACCATAATGGGGTACCAGATTTTTGGGCTTGGGCTTGATGGAGTATTTGCATGAGGGAGAGAGGGCTGGTCCAACAGCTTTACTCCACTATGTTAGTCAAGTTTTTAGAAGACACAACCTAATAACTCATTTCCAGATTTGTTGTTAAAGAGTACACCTTTAGTTACGAGGGAGCTTGGTGTGAGAAACTTGGCTAATCCCTTTATTGCAAGTATGAGCAAGGTGTGACGAACATGTGTTTGGGTCGAGTACTACTCGACTTGGTCCCATTCTTAGGCCGACACAATAGTTTCAACATAAGGCTCTAGTTAGAAATCTAGCATGTATGGTATCCGTTTCATGTTTCATTCTAGAGTGATGTTTTATCCGAAAGAAAAGTACAACATCGACTATTTTGTGGCCTCGCAATGCCATATGGGGACTAGCACCTTTGGGATGCTTGTGACTTGAAGACAACTAACTCAACATACAAGCTTTTGGATAGTGTAGTGGGTTTACTAACCCGATGCTTCTTATGTCGAGACCATCTACAATGAGTGACTCGAAGAAGGTTAGTCATACTAAATTTTCGAGTACTAAACTTCTCACCTATGACTTCAAAACATCACCACTGTGGAGACAACCACAGTGGGTTTTCGCCCATTTTGACCTTTCCAACGAAGTCTACTCAAGAAGAAGCGTTTGACGACACATAAAAGTATGGAAGTTGGTATTCTTAACTAAAACAAGACCATGACATGGTGTATGTTCCTTCGACCCCTGATGGATTTTAACCACTCGGATATACGGAAAAAGACCACGAAAATCAAAGTTAGTTCCTAGATGATTTTTGACCACAACTTAACACTATGGAATGGTTCCTATATGGCTTGTCGGATTGCATTTATGCGAATCAATACGATCACCAATACACAACATCTTTTCCCGGACTCAATGCTAGTGTGACTCCACATTTTATAAAACTTAACTCTTGGCTTTTCTTGTTTTATGCATCTCGACAGAAAATAACAACAACCCAACGACAACATAAATCTCACATGACTAACTTAAGTTTTCAAAGTGACAATAGACTTATTATAACACGAGTTTATACATAATTACCACACCTAGTTTACACTCGAGTCACAACAAGATACCAACATTTAACATCAACCAAATTTTGTACAACCAATTACAAGGAAAAGAAACAAAGATTAACCTTATGCAAGTGGGCGAAAATGACAAGGATGAAGGCTAACTCGAGAGCTCCACACAACCCAAAACTCCAAATCGAATCCGAGTAAGAAACCCAACTGTTTCACTATACCCTTGAGTACTTTTCTTATGTGGTGGATTGAGATTTGTCTTGTGTGAGCCCTTAGCCTCTCGAGTAGTATAAAAAGAAAATAAGGAGGAAGTCTTTGACCAAGTCTTTACATCTTGCCTCTTGTTTGAAGCGAAAATGGTTTCCTTCCAAAAACCAAAGGAATCTCAAGATAGATTGGTGGGAGATTTGCTTCATTCTTGTGGTTAACTTGATCCTCCTTGGATTTCTTTGGAGGTAGCGGCGCATCAAGATTGGTTTGGGAAGAAATTCTTACATGAATAAGGTGTGAAAGAGGAAGGTAGGATGGATGAGCATGTTTGGTTATCTCCTTTGGGAAGATTCGATCTAGATGGGGCCTTGAGAACTAGAGGAGGAAGAAGATACATGATATCACGATATTACTGCTTTTTGGGGCTAGCTTTTGTCGTGTGTGGAGGAGGATAACAAGGAGTACATATTTAACTTTTGTAAATCCTTTTATGTAATTGTAATATAAGAGTTAAAATAAAAGTCCAAAGTGATGATGTAAATAAATGTAAGTAAAGTAGGTGTATTGTATACTTATGTTTATTTTGTGTAAGTATTTTGTATGTGGAATATTTATTGTATGAGATGTATGCATATACATTATAGTTATGTATGTTTGCCCTTGAGTCTTATAAAGTCATTGTTTAAGTGATAATGTGTTTAAGTATTTTGTGTCTCATGAAGCCATATTGTGACCAAGGCCTCATTGTTTGATAGTTTTTTTTTTATATAACGTAGTGTCTTTTTATTACGTGCTCGAGATATTTTAAATTTGATAATATTTCATATCACAACCATTTGTCCTTGTTTTAGTGGGTCCTTATCATAGTGTCGATGCAGCGTGCGTGCGTGTCGATTCTTGGAGAAAGCGAGATACCCTCTCGTCTTATAATTTAAAATCATAAGACAAAATAAAATATTCATAAAATGATATGAATGAAAAAGTGATGCGATTACCTCTTTGTATGCGAGTTAGCTACTCGAATGATCGAGCAAAGCTTATGCATGCTTAATGAATTTGGCTTAGTAAAATGAATTACTAATTATCGCTTAAATTTTGGTGAAAATTTACCGTGT